>VZRE01008398.1:220361-751644 GCA_013396775.1 Cephalopterus ornatus | reverse complement strand
AAGTATATATATATATATATATATATATAAAGCTAACATCTCAATTTTTAAAGCTATTTTTATATAAGGCCATTCTTTTGCGTAGGAATTTTACATATACTGTTCAACCAGAAATGCTTTAATGCATGGTAAACTCTCTCCTTCATTTTCAAAATTTAAACCTACCTCCTTTTGAAGGGTTAAAATTAAAGCACCATTTACCAACAGACACTGTTATATCAATCTCAAAAATACCATTCACAGTTAAAAAAAAACGAAGTAAAACAAACCAGGATTCCCTTGTCTATAAAGAACCTGTATTTTATCTGCCGCCCTAAGCTTTGAGGAAAAGCGTACCAAAGAAGACACTAGTTAGGTCTGTAGAATGAGAATCTCAGAAAAGAAATGCAGGTATTTCTGAAACAATTTAAGGATCTCATATCAAAAGGTCGCTTAGAATACTTCTGATGATGAACAAAAGAGTTGGGAAACCTTCTCATCTACTTATACTCAGCCCTTCCTGTTTTTATCTCGCTAAATTCCTTTTGGTTTTGTCCTCACTGATCCCTGAAGGAAAAAGAAATCTCAAGCTTCTCTACACTTGTTAGATATTCACAAAGAGAATATAGGAAACCAGCAAGGCAGTGCTATGATGGAAAACAGCAACTCATAATGCAGGTGCAATGCAAAGATTCAGCTTCAGAAAAAAGCAAGTGCATTTGTTTTCCAGCTGGGATTGTGCCCACTTTATACACACAATTAACAGAAACCCGTAAGTGAATCTACCAGGCCTAGGGAAAACCAGGATTGTGCAGAATCAAATCCTTACTGGAATTCTATTTCTTTTCATTTTTTAATATTCCTTTAAATATAACAAATTTCAGTTTCTAGATATACCACCAAATTCTTCCAACATGTTCTGTGGCATATCTTAAAAAGACACATGAAATCAAGACTTTGTTAAATCCCTGAACGGAAAAACTGTGAAAACAAGATAAAACAAGATGCACATGGAAACCCCTGTCGTAGCATATCTTTCATTAGCAATATGTGGATATAAGAATTCTTCAACAGAAGTAACAGGTTTCACTAAAATATTTAGATTATGCAAAGGTACAGATCATTCTCTAGCTGATCTCAGTTCAAGTCAAGACCTGGATTATTGGTCCAACTATGATTTTAAGATCAACACAATTATTTTACTGAATTGACATACAACATATTGTACATTAAATTTATTATCACTAAATTTTGGAAACTTTCTAATTTATTCTTATCTGTTCTAAGTCAGTGACTTCATTAAAGAAGAAATACATTTATACACGAGAAAAATTAGGGAACATACACAGTGTTTTCAAAAGCCACTTTATGTACTCACCATGCATTCAAAAGTAGGGGCTTGTGTATTGAAAATGTAAGCTGAAAATGTCACCTGCTATATTCATAGTCTAAAGCCTATTCAGTCTATTCCTAGTCTATTGTCATGTTTTAATTTTCGTGCTCAAAGGCCTCATCAATATATTCTAGTATGGCCATATTGTCTACTAAATCCTCAGATATATTTCATCTCTTTTTTCTAGATTAACCTATTATAAAATGTACCTTTATAGGGGCTGCTGAGTAACTTTCACATTCTGTGCTGTATTTAGAGATGACCTGAATTAAGGTATTCTGCAAAAGCATTAGTCCTCCCTCCCAATTTGTGTTTGCAGCAGTGACAAATAGGATTTTCTGTTATTAGCTATCATGAAAACTGATACAGCATTTTCTGCAGAGTAATAGATGTCTGCATTCCCACTGTGACTAATAGCACTGAGACATTTACATGAGATTGCTATTTTCACAGATAGTAATTAGGTGCTTGATTCTGCCATGGCCTTTCAAAAGGTCTTAGGTACCTCAAATTCATGTAATGGGACATACATATATATTATTTTGGGAAAATTTTACAAGCACAGTACTGTAATATGCTGAGATATTTATACATGAACTTTCCTTTGAACAATACCTCAACATAAAAAACAGTGCACTTTAAGTCTAACATACTTAATAAAAATGGCCATTTTTTATAAGCATCATTCTGAAATTAACTGAGTAATTTTGGCTGCATAATCATACCCCTGAAGGGATGCAATAAAATATAAATTTAATCAAATACATTTTTAGAATGGGCTTCAAGCTAGTGCATGTACAATTTTGATCCAAATATCTAGTCATGAGTATAATATCAGACCTTTAATTAGAATTTCTATTATAATTGTTCTACTGAAGAAAATGTAGCCAGTGCACTTACCTGCAATTATGCACACACAGTCTGTGGAAGGACTAGATGAAGACCCTCCTGTGAACCGCCACTTGCTGAGCTAATTCACCCAACTGGTTTAATTTCATTTGCCCTCAGTCTGTCGTTGGAGTCATTACATCTAAATGAAAAGAGAAGGAAACACCAAAATGAAAAAAAAAATCACTGAGTTTGTTGTTTCGATTTTCAATCTGACTTTTATTCTTGAACAATCAGAAAGTTAGGGTCACAGAAAGCATGTTGTAAGGTGAAGTGTTCTGATGACAGCATGACTTTCTGATGACAGCACTTATGAATATCTTACCGAGTGGCTAAAATGTGTGGCCTCAGATAACTCATGACAGTGCTCACCTGGTGTTCTGTGATAGGTACCCTGTATTTTAATCCTAATATATTGTGATTTATAACCCCATGAAGACAAGTCTTTTTGGGAATATCTAGAGTAACACTGCAGGCTGCTCTTCCAAGTTAGGTCGCAATTTTAAAAGGTTTTCCGTGACACCACGATCTGAAGGAATACACAAGTGTTTATTTGAAAGATCCATATGCTAATATATATGTTCCAATATTATAATATACATCATCTGCTAATATTTACTGCAACTTAGCATCCACAATGCACCATGGAGCAGCTCTGTTACCAACATTAGCTTGGTACAGCAGGGATGTGTAGGTTCAACAAGGCCGTGTGTCCATCCGTAAGAGGCTCTGCTCATGGGAAGGAACTGATCCTGGAGATAACTCAGTCTCTTCTATGGCATGTGTTATGGAACAGCAGTATTACATTTCCACACAGGGCACCATTTAGTAAAAACAGATGCTATAAACACGCTAAAGCTATTCCGGAAATAAAACAGGCCCAGGACTCCCCTCCTCCTATCTAATCCTTCATGTAGGTACCTCTCGAGAAAATACCAACTCCCTGTCGCATTTTACAGTTGCTTCGTATTGCCCAAATCATCATTTTAAATAAGTTAGACAACAAAATTCAACCAGTAAATGGTCAAAAATCTCTTTAAATTCCAAGGTACATAGCATAATGTGTAGGTATGATGTCAATTCTTTTGTACATGAGCCGTATATGGAATTTTACATGGAGTCTGCTCTTCCCCCGGAATCTTTCTTGACCTTGAAAACTAAAAAGTTGTTAGCTTAGTCCTCTGGGGAAATAGCAGTAATAAATGCTAGGCTATTAAAAAGTACTGTAAAATAAATTTCAACCCAAAGCAAACAAACAAAAAACCTCAAGTCAGCAACAAAAACGAAGTATTTTCATCATATAGATAGTGAAACACTGCTACGAGAAGCTTCCCAAAAGGAGACAAAGTACAGCTATTAATATGATAAAGAGCTTACATGATAAAAGACATTTTAGAAAGTAAGAATAATGTCTCTAATCCAGAATAGTACTCTAGTATGCCTGATGCCCAGTATTAATTATGGCAGCAACAGTGCTCGCTCACTGCTGCAGTTTCAGCTATCATTTAACTTCAGTGGAACGACCAACACAAAGTTAAATATTACCACGTGTGTTGGAGGCAGTAGGTCTTGCCAGCAACCCCCCAAAAAACTATTTAGTCTATCAATTATCCCTAAAAGCCCCCTAAAAGAAGGGCTAGGGTGGTGATTAAGCCATGTATCAATACTTCAATTAATTAATTCAATTGATCGGATACATAAGCATAAAATAAAGAAAAACTGGAAAATACAAATACATGGGCCTCTCAGGCAAATCAGTGCTCCCTGTAAGGATTTTTTTTCATCATAAGACTCCCTATGCATTACTAATTACATCATTTGCCCATCTTGCTGCCACTAGACACTCAATTGCTATGGGTTAGTTGCTTTCCTGAGGCTGCTGATACATTTATAATAAACATGGACTAACAACAAAACAATGACTCCCAACTCCTTGGTGATTTTATCTTGGTGATTTTATCTTACACAGAAAATGCTAGGAAAAAAAAAAATCCAATACCTTATTTAAAAAAATAACAGAGATGTTTGGCTCATCTCCCGAAAAAAAAGGGTTGCAATTAGAAACCAGCTTGATCACGCAGATGTCTGGCTTACACTCCTTTATATTCTTTATATAGGGATTTAAGAAGTAAAATGCCATTTACACAAGTCCATTTAAATGATTTGGGCATGGAGCTTTTTGCTTTCTGCATTAATTCAAATATTCCTATGTGACTACTTTTGATAATGCCATGAATTATATGCAAACCTTGATCATACAGATTTGAATGTACAGTGCCAGAATTTCGTCTTGTACTGTCACTGCTCATGTAACTTCAGCTTTGGAAACGGAAGCAAAAATCTTTGTTCTCTTCTCCAAATACTTTCCAAAGCCAAGGCATACCACTGGAAAGCTACAAAGCAAGAATACATCTTTCCAGACCTTCTACGAACACATACAGCACAGTGACTTTAACAAAGATGTGCCTAGTGTCATAGAAATATTCAGTAGGCTTATCTCTTTATTTAGATAACAAACAATATGTACCAGAGCAACAAGGTGTTAAGGTAGATTCCTATCAAACATTTTATCTTCAAAAATTCAGCACATCAGTGGTCATGATTTGTCATGATGTTAACTGCAACATTATTGATACCTATTTGTCAAGTATTTAATGACTTAAATTGAAATCTAGGCATTATGAGGAGGCTAAATTCCTTCAATTTCAATTTTTCAAGACATGAATCATGAACACACATTCAACATATATGAGAACATTGCTTCAGACACGTCCCAAAACGAAGAGCACCAGCTACTGGGATCATCAGAACTCATGGAGTAAAAACAGCTTTATGGAGCTTTATGGATTCATTTAGCATGAATGGCATGGTAATGTTGCCTGGCTGGTTTGGGGTTTTCCAAATACCACATAACACATCATTCTCCTCTCCACTTCAAGAGAGCAAAATACAACGTCAAGAAATGGATTCATTGCCTTAGAAATGGTATCCACTGTATAGTAACAGTACGAGTCAAAACCACAGACTGTCAATTATGGGGACAATATCCAGCAGCACATCCACCATTACCCACAAAGGAAACACATAGAAACATGATCTTTAAAGGTTTGGTAAAAAATTACAATAAAGCAGCCCACTAAGAAATGTTAAGCCTCCTTTCTGCGAAAGCAATAGTCGCATTTAAACAAAATCAGACATAAGCAGTAGCTGCAGAGGTGGAGAAAGCTCAATGTTATTAGCATTTCTGAATGTTACCAGAGTTAACAAATTCAAATATTTATGAGGGAGAACATAGGGTGAAAATGTCTACCGGCGTGCCTTTTATGACACACAGAGAATAGATCCATAGGATACAAGAGAATATTAGAAATTCAAGGACTGTCGGTGCCTGACAATAACATAAACAAGGGTGTACAAGAAAGAAGTCAAATCAGTACTACATAATAAACATATTTACCTCTCTCGGGCTTAGAGTTGTTTTTTTATTGAAAGACTGGAAAATAACTGAATTCCTGAGATAAGCTGGAAGGTTTGGTCATTTTCTGTGCAAAATTTGTAAACTCAAAGTACTTCACACACACTCCCACCTTCCTTGATTATTTTTTTGCCGTTCCTGCTTTTGTTTGTTGTAGATAAAAGAAAAGGCGAACAGTTTATCTACAGCAAGGATTTACAGCTGTAGCAACACTGCTAGGTCACCAGCTTCAGCTGGCCAGGCTGACACAGTAATCTTGTGAATGCCAAAGGCACGGAATCCAGAAATTCCCTGGTTTAAAATAAAAATAATAATAATTAAAAAAAGTAAAAGGAAACAAAAGGGGGAAAAATAAGGGAATGGGCAAAATTATCATGACAGTTCCTTTAGCTACCAGAATATAAATTTTGCAGGAGTAAGAGCTCCTCCCTCTTTTGAAACTTTCATAATACACTGAAAATTTATGAAGATTTACTGGGAGAAAAAGAGGGAAGCTGATAGAGTGCAAAAATAGCTTTTCAGTTTATAATGCCTTCACTTGGGAAGCCTGATGAGCTGTGGTCCATGTTCAAGGTTTGGATAGTCTATACAGATTTTGAAAAGGGAGAGCAACTTCTTGTCTTCTAATTAAAAAATTTTGACTGGATTTAGGAGACAATTCAGATGCCTGCGTCCCAAAGCATCATTGCAATCTGGAAGAAGGCCACTGTGTTTCACCAAGGGGAAAAATAAAAATAAACTCCAGGTCTATTAAATGTATTAAGAGAGAATACCAACAGTATTGAAGATCTTCTAGGGCCAGACATTAAATATATAAATGATAGGTACCATGTGGATGAGTGTTACAGTATCTCAGTCCTTTATTTAGGCAGTTTAGTTTTAATTCATTTATGGAAAATAGAAATTTAATAATGGAGACTTCTTGGTCTAGCCATCAAGGATGAAAGAACTTCTAGAAGCCTAAATATCACAAATTCCTCCTAGAAATGTACACTTTTAATACTGCAAGTGATTAACCTCTCTAGCCATTTATTAAGTGGCAGAGGATACTCACAAACTCCAAACATTTTACAATTCAGAACTGGATTTTAATCAAAGCAAAGCTCTAGATCAAAAAAGAAGTCCTGTGGCTGTGGTTTGCAGGATGACAACCGTTGAAGGACAAACTTGCTCTTTCAGAAATCTTTATTATAAAAATTCAAAATTGATCTACATGGGATATCATTGAAGAACACAGCAAAGCTAATACATGTAGGCAAACAAGTGAATAAAAATCCATAGTGACTGCACAAATTCAGCTTAAACTTAGTTGGCTAATGACCTTCAGCAGCACTCTGAAATGGTAAGCTGCAAATGAGGCAAACCAATAGGCATGAAAATTCCTAAGAAGTGTTGTGATTTTTTTTCCCAACTCAGTCCAGTAACAAGGAGGTGATTCAAATTATTCAGCAGATGGCTCAGACGTAAGAACAGCTTGGTAGAAGCAGGACAAGGCTAATTAGAGTATTATGCCTGTGCCTTTTCTCCTTTATTTTCCACATCATTCCCTCTTCCCTTCCATAGAGTGTATCCAGCCTCTTTATTTCCCTCTCGAATATCATCTTCTATCTCAGCAATGCAATTCTGCAGTAGCACAGCACAGAACTGCAGAATAAGCAAGAGATTTGTGCTAAGCAGGGAGCCAGGAGGGAGTGTTTCCCTCTTGGCAGGTGTGCTACTATTTTCAGTTGCTCGCAGGGAAATTGCTCTTTTTCTGTATTCTCAGCTGCTCAAGTTAAAAGCACCTGTAAACACCCTGTGAACGTTCATGCAGATTGATGGCCGGGTTTCTACAAACTGCTACCTAAATTAAAATCATGTGAACGCATAAGATTGAAGGCCACAGGTTCCACACCCCTAGTAAGTTCAGACTGTGGGGAAGCTAAGTACACAAGGCCTTTGATCCCACACTCTACACAGTGTGTCCATTGGGAAAACCGAGAGCTCGGGGGCAGAGCTGTGTGTGCAGAACTGATACAAGATCCAGTCCCTCCTGCAGCTCTTACACTCTCCAGGGCAAAGCATTTGCCAGCCTGAGGAGCCCAAGGCTTGCACTGTGTATAAAAACACGTGTAACCATATCATCCTCTCTGGAAACAGGAGCTGCTGACAATTACTCAAGTTATCAGTAATCTAAAATAATACTGCTCTTCCCTGCCCAGTATTGCTCTATCCATTTTGTATTCATCGTGATGACTTCTGTGCCTGCAAACCACCAGATATTTGCATTGGGATGGATAAGATTATTGACATTCACAAGCTTGCACATCTGTATCAGAGAACAGGAAACCCATTTTGTCTTGTGGTATAAGTCAAACTCATACAAGCAGCTAATACCATCTTGTTCTGAGTGTCTTTTTTTTTTTCTTTTTAAGCTATAAGGAAAAAAGCCCAAATGTATCTGCCTATGTGAATGAATAAGTACTTCTCTATTTCACAAATCATGTTACATGGTAGGAATTACCTTCCATCTAATACAGAAATATAAATAATGTGAGCCCTGGGACCACCTATTAACTTCTTTCTTTGCTCATACAATTTCAAGTGTGATTGCTAGTTTTGTTTCTTGTCTAAATTACATCAGGGGAAGGGATGGGGATCCTTTATACAAATCCTTTATGTTTAAGATAATCTAAATATGTATTGCTTGAAAAGACTGCCACCAATGCTATCTTAGCATAACATAAATAGGGACAAGAATACACCAGGGTCATTTACAACTGTCTTTTTTTTTTTTTCCTAACAGAATATGCTACAATCATATCTTTGTTGAGCCACTGTGAGATATGCAGTGTTACAAGACCTTCTGTTTTTTTAGTTTTTTACTTTTGTTGGCAGACACGTTGATGAGATTGTGGTTATAAGTTCCAGCTGAATAAATTCGAGAAAATGTGTGGAGTTTATTTTTTAATTAAAACAATGTTCTATTTCAAAGTCATAAACTTGTTGTTAGTTACCTACGTGTGAACTCAGAGTAATTGCACTGGCATTACTATAATGACTCTATGTTTATAAGCAGGGCACTAAGAACGTGAATTAGTGAATCACATTTAGTGAGTTTTTAACAGGAAGGTTAAAGCAGTATTTATTACTGATTATGAGCTTGACCTACACCAACAAATTTTCTAAAGCTGCTTGAAAGAAGAAGTTAGAGCCTAAAATGTCTGCAGCATCATGGAACAGTAATCTGGAGATACAGCAGCAGCCGTATATCACCTACTCCCACAGATGCTTTTTTGTAGGGGAAATTGATAAGATACAGAAGTTAGCAGAGTAATGACAAGATCTTCAGATTTCTCTCTGCTGCACTCCACCACGTGTGATACAGTGCCTGAATGCAACTGCAGTAATAAAGAACAGTTCACACGCAGTTTTAATCCGTTCTGATCCTTTGGAATCTGAGGGTCACAAGGAAGAATAAACAGACATCTTCTCGTTTCTCATCAAGTTGTTCCTGACTTAATAAGATTGAACTCTGAGAAATAGTTTTCTTTTTGTCTCTTAAAACACGTTTGAAAATATCCTTCAACATAACCAAGCCCCTGCAGAAATTTAACTGGGACAGACAAACAAAAGCTGTTGTAACTGGCCCAACGAAATAATCACGTCCATAGCTCAGACCAGGTGTACAGGAATAAGAAACAACAGGAGTTTAAAGATGTTCCAACACAATTTCTTGCAAAACTTTAACCATTATATTTAGCAAACGCTGTTATTTACATGCTGTGTTTAAGCTGCAGCCACTCTCAGCCAGGTCAACATATAGTTTTGTGCATAATCTGAAAACTTGCATAAAAATCTATATGTAATAATGCAAAGAGACCAGTCAACTTTATCTTATTTTACATCAAACAACATAGCTTCCAGCAGTGATTGTATTAGCATATTGATTTTAGGCAAAGGAAATGTGAAAACCATCATGCAAATGGAAAGAGTTCTGCACCATATTTTCGAAAAAAAAAATTTCTAAAGGGGGGGCAATCAGTATAATACAATAATTTGAAGCAGAGATGTTTTAATCATACCATCTGGGCTGTAGAACTAACGAGCAAAAGGGTGTTTCTATTAGTGACTCTAACCGTAATTGTTATTTTAATTGGCTGAAATAAACTCTGCTGCCCCCAGGCCAGTCATAACGTTATGTTGGTGTGGAGCTGCTTTCCCTTCAGAAGGTAGAAACGCAACAGAAAACTTCCCTATGAATAAGTAAGAAATTAAAATAGAACAGTTACTAATTTTCATAAAGATTGCCTGTGGGGTAAAAACAAAAAACCCCACCCACCCTAAAATGAAATACAATATAATAAATATCCCTGAGTACTAAAGCTTTCTGGTTTTGAACAACATTTTATTCATGCACCTGTCATGAAAATTCATGGAGAAAGGATGGCTTTGTAACTATTTAATCTTCTAACCCTTCTGACAAGAATCCCATGTAGGTGATAATTATAATTAATGTTTTCAGTTATTTAAATTTTATTTGAAAAAGAGGATATTAAAAATAATTTTAGAAACTTAGATTTTACAAAATATTATTGCAAATACATTACATTTGTGATATTTTAAAAATAAACAGATATCTTAAAATAGGGGGTGCCAAAAATCCGTGCATAACTGACTCAGCAGTTTCACTTCTAATCATTCAATATCATTAATTTGACCATTTTTTCCTGTGTCTGTTTACTGACAAATATTTTGACAAGTCTTATGTACATGAAAACAATCTTGCTTTCACTTTATTCTGCAGTGTGCTTCTCCTCAGTCTTTGTTTGCAACAGCAAATATTTTAGCATATTTAAGGCTGAACTGATATAAAGATTTTGAGATCCAGTACATACAAATCTAGAATCAAGGTCCTTAAACAGTTCTTTGTAGAAATATTCACGGAAGTGAATATTTGCACCTGAATCAACTACTACAAAAGTCTTAATCTGTTAATAAAGGAGTAATTAGTGGTGCTTATCTCACTTCTCTATGTAGAATATATACATAAAACAGATGTGCTGAAAGGGCTCAGGCCCCCATCTCACAGCTCTCAAGATCATCCTAATGCCTGGGTGACAACTTTTGTGAGGGGTGTTTTACCAGCCTCTTCAAACTGGACCACTTTAAATTAAAGCCAAAATTAAAAATTTCCTACAGATCAGAACAACATGAACCTAAAAAATGAGTGAATTCAGACTTTGTAACAACAACTGATGTCCTCCCTCTACAAAGTGAGGCTTCTTGAGGCATGCACTGAGAGCTATTTCCTCCCCATCTGAACTGGACAGTGTCCAAACAAAGGAAATCTTTAAGACACCGTTCAGCATTTCCCATTAGACATTCCAAGAAGCTCCCCACTCAGCAGGGTTGCTGCTGTGTTTTCTATCCAATGATGATTAACTCTCCCCAGAGATTTCTACAGTGCCTTAGGTTGTTAAGTGCAGAGAGTTCTTTCAGATTTCCAGCCTTTAAGTACCCTACCTATCTAAAGCCTGAGTAGCTGGGCCCTTCGTAGGCAGGAGGCATCTTGTCATGCGGCAATTGCTGCGAAGTTGAAAAGAGCTGGGATGCATTAATTCTGGGTATGAGCAAATATACCAAAAGGAAAAAAATATACAAAGTGTTTTTGTATCAAAGGCACGGCAGAACTTGTGTGTTCTTCCTGCTTCTCTATCTAAAAAGCAATTATTCACACTAACATCTGTATTTAACTATGTCCTGCTCTCTTTCTTGGGGACTATGATACTTAAACACATGCAGGATTTTGGTTAACATTGAAAGAAAGCTTGAGTCGACTGACTTACACGTTGAGAGTAAAAGCTTTTTCTGCAGGAGATTGAAGCTGTATGAGGTCTCCTGCAGACTGAACCCTCCTGAAGGACTTCAGGGCTTCCTGCTATTTCGTTTGATATCTTCACCTCCCAAAGCTTAATAACAGTGTTTTAAGAGATCAGTAAAGAAACAAAAGTTGTTTTGTTTTTTTTTTAAATGAAATAACTTTAGTCATGTCACCTTGCTGCTGATTGTGCCGGCCGTATTTTAAGGTATAGGATAGACAAACTGTGTTTAGCCAACTAATAAAAATGGAAACATAAGATTACATCCAGTGTTGAAACACAGATCTTGTCATCAAGGAAGTAAAAGTAGCATTTTACATTTTAAGGGACTGGAGCTTTGAGATAACTAGGGTTGCATGTCTCCTATGTTATAAAACGTTTCTACAGTAGTTACATTCTGCCTTTATAGCAGTTACTATTTGAAAGTTCAAGCTTTGGCAGATTTTTGCAGTCGTGGTCTCAGCTTACGTTTATATCTTTTGTTTAATGGACTTTTCGCTCCATACTTGCATTAAAAAAATCCAAGAGCAAATAAGTTTGGATCTATTTGAAAGACAAGACAATACCATTTCTCTATTTATGAGGAACAGGCAACAAGCTTTGTATTATCCAGCCAGTGCGGGGTCTTGTCTGGCCTTGTTTAACTCTGGTAGTAATTGTCTAGCAATTAGGTTGACAACTGTGTAGCAATTAGGTTCCTTGAATTAGTTTTAGTTAGTTTTAATTTACAGTGATGACAGGTAGTTATTCTCCATGGAGTGACTGAACTATCACTCCAGCAAAAGTGTGCTGTGGAAGAGGACACAGGCAGCATGAACAGAGGCCCCAGGACATAAGCACTAATCAGAAGGATCAGTCTGGAAGAGCAACATTTTCTTCTATTCCAGTAGAACCAGTTTCAGAGGAAATAAAGTAGAGAAAAAACATGAAAATGGAAAGAATGGAAAGTAAAAAACATTAGACTATGTTATGAAAGCAAACCAAATTCACCCTAAAACTGAGAAGGAAGAAGAAACTGCCAACACCACAGGGTTGCCAAAAAAAAAAAAGAAGAAGGAAACCTTTCTCACTGGCATCACAGTCCTCCCAACAGAGGCCTCAGGATGCTGACAGCTTTTTTGTAATTTCTTCTTCCCCACAATGGGTTCTGTCTTCCCCAGTACCCAGGGGGACACTCAAGGCATGACCACTAGTCCAAAGAAAAGCAGCAGGTATCAGGTTTTCCCGCATAACCCTTTTTAGTTGCATTATTAAGTTCTCCTAGTTTGATATGGATGAGGAATACACAGCATTGAAAACAGACGAAGTCTGGACTAACTTCAACCAGCCTACCTAGATTCCTGCCTGCACATGTAGGTGTGTCCCCCTTTCTGCCCACAAGGAGCTGCTGAGTGTGCTGACCTGTGAATTCCAGTGCTGTCTAATGACTCAGAAGGAATGTTTTTGCATCTTTTTGTATTCTGCCCAATTTTTCATTGTAAGCATTTATCTAATGGCATTTCAAGCATTCCTTATAATTATATTAAACAGAACTGATGACTAATTGTCTTACACATGCCCTTAATTCTACTGAGATCACTGAAGATCCTTCTGTAAGTGTAACAAACTGGTCACTAAGGTTTTGCTTACAAATACTCAGTGGTGTTTGCGGGGGGCAGAAACTACTGTTTAATAATTACAAAACAGAACACATCACATTTTTGAACTACAACATTCAACCCTTTGCATTTGTTTTAAGGCTGATGGACCTGGTCATCTTCAGGTCACTGAATGCCTTTGGTAAAAATTATCACAGTCGATGCAAACAGCAAAGCCTGCACTTATATCCTCCAGTGTTTTCCACAACAAAGACACCTTTTCATTAGCTTATAACAACAAGTTGATCTTAATCACGCAACTAAGGTTGTTGTCCTGCTTAACTGCTTTCCTAGAGTCAGGAATACGAGTGCTCCCTATGAAACACAGAACTATGGATTAAGTAATTGGCTATGCTGACCTAAAGCCTACTACAACTTATCTATGAGTTTTTAAAATAGTGATCGAAGAAATCATCAGGCATATTTGCCAGTTTTCCTCAAACACTGGAGGAAACCCTTAGCTCAGATCCCACAGTGTGATATACCTTTAGGATGTGGAGTTCCTCTTATTTTAGCAGGATGCGTGGAGCAAAGTAAAATGCCAAATAAATGCTTAAGAAATGCAACTTTCTGAAAAAGCCACCTGTCTGATTTTTGTTATTTACTACCAAAACCTTGCCCAAAAAACACCCTTGTCAAAGCTTGCTCTCATATCACATTCTGAAGAACAGATTTTCAGAAAATACCTCTCCAGACAAAAAAAACCCCAAACGCTGAATTTAAGTTATCCTGGTCTTCCTCATGGGGGTTCATTTTTAAACCAGTGCTAATTCACCCTTTTTCATCTGGAGCAGCTTCTTTACTGTATAGTCAATGGTGCCATGTGGGAACACTAGGGCCAGATGTGGATGATTAATAACTGTGTAGAAAAGCTAAATCTTTTATGATAGACCACATAAATCTCTCTGCTATGAGATGTCAGTTCTCCAGTCTGTAGCCTTTGTATGGGATTTTTTAGGCATTTGCTGCCTTTTTCTCTCTTGAAGTACTCAGATGATAAGACACTAATTATGATGATGCACTAATTATCAAAGACCTGCAGCACTATAGAAAAGACTGATGTTTATTGCTTTTTGGCATTCCAAAACCCAAAAGAAGTCCTTACAGTCAAGTTAGCATGACAATAAATAAATACGGAACACTATTTAGAAGATACTATTTGGAAAAAAACTTCTCTTCAGCACAAAATCTTTTATGTAAAATGATTGAAGTTATCAGTGAACAAGGAATTTATATCCCTTGGTAGTATTTTCATATGTCCAGAAAAAAAACAACCTGAGAATATTCAGTTGAAAGAAAAAGCAGCAAAATGATTAATTTTAAAATAACTTCTACTTAACCTTATCTTAAGCTTGTGTCTATCTGGAATAGTATTTAAGCATGTGCTTAAATCATACTGAAGTTATATTGCGGCTGAATATATATTTGCACACTTGCTGAAAGAATCTGTAGGAACTGACACCAATTGGACAGATCTAGAGATTCAGAAAAATAATTGGGGTTTTCTGCAGTCGGCACATCCTCACCACACACCGTATTAATTTGAAGTTATGAAACACTAATATTAACCAAATTCTACCAGAAATACCCTACACATTCCACTCCTTTCCCTTTTGTAAACATTTTTTTTTCCATTTAAGCAAGAACCATAGTAATATCTGAATGTAAAATGTTGGTTTCCCAGAATCTATATTAAATTAAATATTGACTTAGCAAGCACTGTGTCATTCATTATTTACTTTACTCAATCTGTGGGATTTATTAAAAAATTGATAAGAACAGCTACTGGTAAAATCCCTTCAGGTGAGCTCCCCAGCCAAGCCAATTATGAAATAAGTAAACCTACAGTTACTATAATAAAATGACAGTATTCGATTTTAGCAGTTGGTGATATTTTAAAAGGACACTTTGAGACACTTACTTGAAATGAATTAGGTGTACAGTTTCATAAAAAAAATTTAAGATTGCTTTTATTCTGTTATTTGCCAGACCTTTCTTTGCCCCTCTGCCCTTTTCTAAAAGTTGATTTCTCATTTTATTAGAAGGGTTTTTTCCCTGTATTTCAATAGTTCTCTTTCTCCCCTTATGCTATTTTAAACCAACTTGTGTATATCTGAGAAGTGCTACAGAGCAGCCTGCAAATAACTGTGAAAACACTTTTAAGTGGAAAGACAAGTTTCATAAGGAAAAGGACATTTGGAGCTATCTATATCATTGGTGCTTGAAAACTCCTGTTTGGTCTAACGGTTAGAACGTTATCCTGTGTGCAGGGATGAGTTTTGCACATAGTTTGTTATGGATGCAATTCTATGGATACAGAATTCAGGTCTGCATAAGTGTCAGCCCAGTATTTTTCTGGCTTAGATGGTTCTAGACAGAAATTCTAATTTATTAAGTGCATAACGTTTCACATACACAATGTCCTTGATTCAGATTCCTCATCAAGCCCTATGTAGTGTACATTAAAGGAGTGATCAAAAGCATTCTTGGTACTGTTGATTAAAATTAAAAAAAAAAAAAAAAAAAAAAAAGCCCCGTCAGCAGGGGAATAAGAGGTATAGCCTGATTTCACAAGCATTCTTTCTTTATTTAAGTTAATAGATAATTTTTGGAAGTTATAGGGGAACACAATACTGTGTTGCAGGACACGCATGACACATCTCCCCTCCCCTGAAAACTTCATTTCTTTAATGGTGGGTAAACCTGTGGTTGCTTTTGAACTGGGATGCATTTCACCTCATTTTGATCACTGGACTAGGCCAAGAACTTTCCAATACAAATAACCCGTAAGTCACACAGAAAAAAAAAATAAAAAATTATGGCCACAGGGTCACATCCTTGCTTTCAAAGGCTACAGTTAGTTTGAAAAAAAAAAATCAAAGTTCATGAAACTCAACTACTAAGACGGTCCTGAGCTTGTAAGAAGTTAACCCAACCCAACCCAATATTTGTAATTAACACGTGCATGCACTGAAATATTGCAGAGGAAAACCACCACAATTCAGGTCATCCTTGGAGCACTCTTCAGACATTAGCCTCTACCTCTTAACACTGATCATTTTTGCTGGGAAGAAAGGGACTTTCATTCTCAGACAGGTCCTTGTTGGACCAAAGATCCACACTGAAATCACCAGTCAAGGTGTGGTGGCATTCTAACAGAAAACAGAGCTGGGGGCAGGGAAGGGACAGACACAGGACACAGAGCCCATCAGTAAGTGAAAAGCTCTTGCTCCTGAGCTACTGCTTCACTCTGGCAACTATCCTGATCCAAAAAACTCCATTTGCTCAGGCATAAAAACTTTGCTTAAGCTTTACAGAGACCTAGATGAAAGCACACAGCATGAGAAACTAAGTTCATGATTTTTCATTATGTTTGGATACACTATTAATAAAGATTTCTCAACAGAAAATCCCCAGCAACATCGTATCTATCAATACCAGCACTCAAACACTAATGCTATCAACAATAAACCAGTGATCATGATCTTGCACCTGCACAGAAAGAGCTTATGGGCTTTTATTTGATGATGAGTTGCAGAACTGGCGTGGAACTGCAAAAAATATATCTCCAGGAGACAGGACAAGAATTAACATTCCTATAACCATAACAGGCAGAGATGGTCCTTCTTTTTATTAACCAGTGTGTGTGGGAAGGAAAGAAAATGAAGCCTCACACATAAGCACAAACCCTACTTAGATACTAATTCTGAGTCTTGATATGAAGTGGACAAGATCAAAGATATGAATTTTAATAAGGGCTCAGTTAATTTTAAAAGATTTTGCGAAGTTAAATATTATTTACCATGTCAGCAACTTACAACAGGGAGAGGAGGACTAGAGATTGACCTTATTCTTGTACCAACATAAACTCTATGTTTTAATTTTCTTAAGACTGAGAAAAAGAAGAGGAAAACTCAAAACAATCCTTTCAAAATTTGAACACATTGATTTAAATCTTGCACTTCTGTTTTAAAACATCCACAGGAGTTATGTTTTTTAGAAGTAATACAGAGATTTTATAAGACACAATCAAATATTTGTTAAGCCTAAAGAAATTATTTAACATAGTGCTGAAGTTTAATCAAAGGATGGACATAAACAAGAACTTTGTTAACAGGAATGGGGAATGTTTGGAATCATTCTTAATTCAATGCATTAGAGAAAATCAAGGCTGAATCCTCTTCCTATTTCTTTTTGCTTATGAAGAAACACTCTTTCCCATGGAATTTCTCTTCCAAACGTTCCAGAAGCCTGAAGAAGTTGCCCGATGTCTTTCTGATCTTTAGGAGAGATTCACAGGCAGGGATTTCATGCTGATTTGTTGGCGACATGTTGTCTCATTTGGACTAATCTGTTTAAAATACCATTTTAAGAGATTGGGAAGCTTCCAAAAAAAATCTAAGTTTCACATTAAGAATTATTAAGGTATGAAGCAAATGTTATGGGAAGAAAACGCTACGTGGCAGTTTGCAAAATAATTGGATTCTATAATCATTGTGGAAAAATGATTAGCTTCTAAATTCTCTAAAATACATGCACAAACAGCAGATGTTTCTTATATTATGAAAAGGACATCCTATACATACATATTAAAATATACATCTGAGGCATAGTAATATATTGTGTTTAAAATTGTGCAGCTTGAATTTTAAATTTTTAAAGGTTTTGTAAAGATTTGAAAGCTTTTAAATATAATTTCCTTAAATTAAAATAATTGAAAGATCTAGTCCCAGACAGCAAATGAAAACACAGTCATCTAGCTGACATTAAGTTATGAAAATATTACATTTATTTGAGTGCTGTCCCATGTGTTTGCTACAGATGGGTGCTTTGAGAAAAGATCACGGTGAAATCTTAAATCGGCATTATCAAAGTATCCCAAAGTATCTCCTTTTCAAGGAGTCACATGGGAAAGGGGAGGGGTAATGGATACGAGACACTTCTGGGGAGATTCTGATTAGACAAAAGAGGAATATTTTTCACAATGAGAACAATCAGCCATTGGAATAATTTCTCCCAATAAAGTGATGGATTCCCCAGCACCGGGCACATTTAAGATGCAGCTGGACAGGGAGCGGGCCCGTCTTGTCTAGACCATGTTTTTACTATGCTTTTGCCAAGAAAGGTTGAACCAAGTGACCCCCCCTCCAATTTCCCGTGCCACTCATGCCAGAAACAAGAAATCTCTGCTCTTTGCAGTACTTACAACTAATTAACAACACTTAAAGTGTTACAAGAAATACACATGTGCAGGCTGACAGGGACTCATCAGAAAAAACACCATGAAAAAAGAATAGGAGAAGACAATAGGAGATGAGAATGATCAGGTCTGGTACACTTAAAAGATATTTGAATGCATTTGTAGCTATCTATAAGAACTTGTAAATCAGCCCCTGTTAGAAAAGAGGAAAGACAGCAATGGCTCTTTGTCTTTAATCCAAAAAAAAAAAAAAGAAAAAAAAAAAGAAAAATTTGTCAAGAACAGCTGCAAGAATAATACAAATCACAATTTCAGAAAATTATTCTCATAATAACTACACCAACTACTGAAGAAAGTGTCACACCAATCTGAATCATCTTCCTTCAGAAACCGAGGGGACAGGAAGTGTAAGAGTCTGTCCCTGTGGGCTGGCCACCAAAAGGGAAAATACTGGCAACACAAGGAATGAAATGTTTCTTAGGTGGGTACACAACTGGTTTGTTACGTTTGCTCTCTTGGATTTTACAACTTCTCGTTCCTTTTTTTTCCTCTTGCATATAGGTCTATTACTTTTCTAGATAACACAGTTTTCAGAAGAAATAGTGTGCTGACAAAAAGGAAAACAATAATTTCTGCCTTGAATTTATATAATTACAGAATGACAACCATTTTTCAACACCAATTTAATCCAAAGCCAAACTGTAAATTTGTTTCATATTGCGAAACCATCAAATGCCTCTTTGGCTGGTTTCAAAGTGTATCTCAAATTGATCATTAAAGCCAGTTCAGCTTTGTATTTTTCAGTTTATCAAACCAAAGTAAAAAACATGCTTCTCTCTAAATTATGTATTTCAGACTGAAACATGTTTTACTTTCAGACATCTACGTTCAGTTCTTTTACTTTCAATTCTTAAACACAAAACTATCTTTTCAAAATGAGAAATCAAAATACTTAATCTTGAAAATATGAGAGCAAACTGCTTCAAAATTTTCTAAAGACAGTTTTAGATACTGATGAAGTAAATTCCACAAAGATCTAGAAGCTCCATCTGGCACTTCCTTGATCAGTTGCCAGATCTGCTGAAACCTTTCTGAACTCCCCAGAATCCCATGTATTGCCTGCACTCTTAAATTGCCTTGCCAATGCATCACTGGCATCTGACAGGGTGTTCTCTGCTGTTTGACACAGCCCAGCTGGGGATTTTGCTCTGACTGTCCCAAAACTAAAGTAGTACACTGTAATTAGGCCCTGGTTCCTCCTGTGATATAGTCACTTTAATATCTATATTATCTTTCAGCTCAGCTGTTATAAATGTCTTCTATAATCTTATATACCACACACAATTTACTTTTGGCCCGTGTTGTACTGTGCCACTACTGAGGAAAGGGCTGTAGCTCATTTTTTTTGGCCCATTCCTCCCAAGTAGTTCCTCTTGGTGGTGTCCATGCTGTACAAAACACCTTCTGAGCATAAAGAATGCCTCAAAGGACTTTCATGACAAGCAAGAAAATTTCATTAGCAGACACAGAGGGGGAAAAAGAAAAAAAATCACATGACTAACAAATCTAAACCTCATCTTGTTCATTTAGGGCTTTTTTTTTTTTCCTAGTTCATGTTGTGTGAAATTTGGAGTGATTGGCACTCACCCTCCAGATGCAACCAAACAGCCAGACAATGCTTCAAAGAAAACCACTACAGACACTAATTTTACCTAATGCTGAAATAAAACCAACAGCCCCAAACGCATTACCCAATTTTCCTATATTTTCAGTGAGAATAGCTTGCAGTTGGTTCAAATATAAGTCAGAGAAAGATTAGTTTTTTAATACCCTTCAAAAATTTTTTTCCTCTAGCTCAGTGCCTATCCTGCTTTTTCTTGCATCTGCACATTCCAAGAAACTCTTACGACATACACGAAATAATTGCTCTTTTATTTCGCCTCCTTCTTAGTTTAGAGAAAGGAGAATTAGAGCGACCCACAGGTATTTAGAGTAGATTGAGACCGATACCCCCATTGTGAAAATTTTCATCAGGTGTGTAATAAAATGAGAGCTGGAATGGCCTGTCCGTTTGCAGCCCGCGCAGGGTGTGCAGGGCTGCACCTCTGAGCTGCACGGGGTAGAGCTGAGCTGGAGCCTGGACCTGGGATTAGGCTCTGCCTGACTGGCACACCAAAGGCAACGCAGCGCATCCCCCGAGCCCCGACGTGAGGTCATTACTGGCTGATTGAGGATTCACTTTCATGCCTTAAATCTGGGAAGCCCAGGTGTGTTGTAGATTAGCACAACTTACAAGCAGTGTGTGGAAATTTATTATGATAATCGTTGCTTTTATTTTTTATTTCCCTGAACTCAAAGATAATTAATGCCAGTATGTGTCCTGGTGTCTGACTCCCTTAATTGGCCCTATGGTGCCTTGGGTGTTTGAAAATCCACTCACTTAAAGGCTTTTTTTTTCTTTTTTTTTTTTTTTCCTTTTGACTTGTTTTCCTGGAGCTGTTCATTAGTGCCTAAAATATTTGATTACATTTAATTGTAATGTCTTCAATTCTGTGCACCTGCTGCAATTCATGTAGTGGGGGAAAATAAGACCTACAGAAGCTAAAAAGTGACATGAGGCACTGAATGCTAAAAAGAATTCCCCTGCAAAGGGTAATTGGGGTTAAATATGGAAGCAAACTAAACATATTTTCAGTTGGGCTTTCCTACCTGCTACGATATCATCAAAAGAATTTATAGCATAATGGTTTCATTTGCAATGTTTCTAAAACATCTCCCCATTCAAAGGTTTTATCTCCACTTTAACATTCCTAATTACTTTAAACCATCTCTTGTATGAGAAAGTGCACATGGTGTTGGTCCTCCCTCGCTGGCAATACTGAGCCCTGCTCCTACATGAAGAAATGCTGCTCTAGTTTATATTTTTTCCCCACTCTTGCCAGCTTTCTTTTAGTAAAACATGTACATTTTACCACGTTTTTTTCTTACAATTGCTGAAATGGTTAAAATTTTCCTGGCTGACACTTCAGTTTTTAAAACACAGCTTACAGCATTTGCAAAGCAGTCCATAATACCGATACAAATTAGCATCACTGAGTATTCAGATTCCCCTGACACGACTGGAAAAGGCATAAGGGATAGAGGAAAAGAGAAAAATCAGGTGCATTTTTAAGAGGGAAATTACGTCAGAACATATTTCTGTTGAGCTGTACCACGTCCTCTCATTTATCCCTAACGGGTAGTGCAAACCTGTAGAACAGGTTCTGAAACATATATTTTTCAGAGGAAAACTAATTAGATCAGTTTTAACACATCAATACTAGCATCACACAAGAAATTCAGGTTTCAGCACAGCAAAGGAGAAGCAAAGAACAAAAATATCACCTGCTGATGGCTGTGATAGTTTCCAGCACATTTGTGACCCAGTATGTATCTTTGCCAAGGAAATTCCACAGCTGCTATGCAGTAGCAACCCAACACTTTTATTTATTTCTCTGTATGTTAAATATTACCTGGGGCATTTTAAAGCAACAGTTAGTGATCCATGCAAATCAAGGTCAGAAATAAATTTATCCCTGAGATGTCTTTCTAAGTAAGGTATATACTGAAAAATGCAAACACTGCCATCTCTGCTTTTAAAACAATATTATTAATAATAGTCATAAGCTGCAATAAACTGCCAGGGTTCCTAAGAATGTTGCCACACAATGAACATTTTATGTTAATATCTACATTTTACTCTGTTGTGGAAACCACAGAGCTGTCAACAAATGCTAGAAATTAATCTCACATAGAATCAGAAACAGCAATACATTGATGAGAGATGTGATGACAAACACTCCTCTCTACTCATTCCCAACTAGCCTCTAAACAAATGGTACAGCAAATGTGTGGCATATTTTTACCTCAATCCAAGAACTGTCCCTGACGTCAACAACAGAATTCTGCTCTACAGCTGAAGGCATGGGACCAAGAGGAAGCAGGATGGTATTTCATTCTCTAGATTCACAACAGATTTTCTGTCAAGATACTTGATTTATGTTTCCCTGACCTACTGTGCAAAATGGAAATAAATGATGCTTTTTGCCAGTTTTTAATCACAGCACATTTGGTACCCCCAGAAGACACTGCCTTTGAACCTCATTACAACCAGACTCCACCAATTGTGCTCTAAATTACAGGGCTTCTGGGATTTCATGGGAATATCAATTCAATGTTTTAATTCTGGTTTTGCAAACAAGCCCAAGTAATTGCCTCAAAAGAGATGATAGTATGTATTTACTGAATTAAGATCACTGTCATCATTTCTATTTTGGAATCTTGTGGTTATCTGACACTTACAGGCCAAATGTGGCCAGTGCTCTAATGCACAGCTGTTATAGTATGGCACGAAACTGTGACAGCTTTGGTACACAAACAGAACCTCAGAGTAAAGCGGCTGAAGTACTTGCACAAGTAACAGGGCAAGGAATTATTTTTAATGTTAGACTTTGATATAAATGGACAAAGCAAAACCAATTCGGTTTTTGGCATTCAGATTTCAGATAGAATAGTCAAATAATAAAAAAATGCACCAAGTGTCTGCGAAAGAATACTGGTTTAAAAAAAAGGCAATTAGAACTTAGATATTCCATCCAGTTGACAGGGTGGGGAAAAAAACAAAACAAAACAAAAACATAACAGGAAAAACCCCACACAAACAAAACGTGTTTTCTCCCTGTGATAAAGCCAAGCAAATAAGAGCCAAGCATGTCCACTTCACCACCACTTCAGAAAAGACCAGGAGCTGCCAGCTTAACATTCCTGCAGGGCAAACACCAGGCTCTGAAACAGCACTTTGAAGCGCTTATTCCCTTGTCAACTCTTTAGATCCAACAGGGCTTTAGGTCTTCCTTTCCAGAGAAGGTCTGCATGCACCTATCCTGGACCCGATGAACACATTCAATATAAATACAGATTATAATCTTTACCTAGGACATTGCATTCAGCCTTCTGTCTTTACTGAGAGAGTTTGAAGTTGATCAGGTTTAGCAGCTTTGTGCTGTTGGGCTTGGAATCATTCCACAGTCATCCTCTTTCCTCTCCTGCTGCAGCCACAGGGCTGACAGACAGCAAAGGTGGCATTTGGTACAACCACACCCAGCCTGCACTTCCCCCACGTCTGTCACAAGCACGTGAATATAAAACGGTGGAAAAGCAAATTGGACAACAAGGGTTTAAAGCTGAAGAATGAAAAAAAGGCTTCTTGAAGAGGCAAGTAGTACAGTGATAGCTGAGAATACATCCAGCACAGGGCAGGGAGGGGAGCAGACGGCATGGCACGGCTGAATTTGTGTAGCTGTCACCTACTGGAGTAATCTTCACACAGATGATCTGCTCAACACTTGTATGCTACTTGGAATGTAATAACAAGTTTACATAACGAGTGTTAATAACCTATATGAATTGTCACAGCAAGCTAAAATTTTGGAGCTTTGCTTTTCCAACTCTTCTATTAAGCTCATCATGATGGCATCTTCCACACTCCTCTCTCTACAGCTCTGCTGCTTCATGATTTTCCCATCAACAGCTGAAATATTCCACCCTATTGCCTCATGGGCTTATAAAGAACTCATTAGATGATAAAGACTTCAAAAAATGTTCTTGTATATGACCAAGAACAGAAGAATGCACTCCATCCTCAGGCTCTTCCTGCAGTTTTTTTCTCAGCTCTAAGTTCCAGCAACAGTTCTCTCATTTTTAAGCTACTCATGAAACTTTAGCAGAATCTATAAGCTCTTTTGCAACAATCAGCAATTTTCTGATTTTTCAGAGTAACGCACTTTTTAAATATTCTACTTCAATTTTATGATAATCAAACCTAACAAAAATTAAAATGATTATGAAGATGCTGTGATCTTGAATATTTAAATCAAAAGAGCATGTGTTATTTTAACACTAATATCCGCCTAGCATATAAAGCCATGTTCAAGGATTAATGAGGTTTCTGTTACAACTTCTGAGTTTTGAAAAAATATTCTTGCTAACATTTCAAAGTGAATAAAACTCCCAGTAATCTTCCTTTGTGTGAATTATGAATATTTAGAGATGCAGAACAAAAGCCTTTCTTACATGTAAAAACCTGAAGGCTGTTAGACTCCTCCCCTTGAAAATCAGGTTCAAGCACAAAAGTTTAGGGAAAAAGGAGAAAAATACTCAGAAAGTAATCCTTGAGTGATCTAATTATGAAATGTCTCTGTGCATTCTGTTCTTTTTAGGTAAATCAGTCAGATCTTTCTGTTGTTTTATTTATTCTGAGTATTAAAATAATTAAAGAGGAAGATGCAGGAGGCACAGAGCAGTGAATGTCAAGGACACTTGATGCAACACCCTAATGATGAACGTTCCAGCATACTCAAATAAACACATTTCTCCAGAGATTGTTTGAATGAAAATAATGTAATTGCACAAACAGCATAAACTGAGTGTGTGTGTGTGCAGAAGAAAGATGAGGAGAGGGACAGGCAGCAGTCATGCTTCTTGTAGTTGCTGGCATGTGGTGAATAATTGATCATTCCTTCCTTCCTTCTGATGAGTTCACTAATTCTCTCAGTGCCACACTTCCACAGGTGTCACGATCATTGTTAAACCAGCACAGGAACCCAACAAGCCCTGGAGGATACCCACTGTCTGAGATGCCTTTTAAAGCAGCAACTGAAAAATTAAATGCGAAAAGCAAGAAAATGATTCCGAAGTCTTCTTCACCTCTGCTGTGTGCTGTAATGCTGTGCTTGATAGGCACTGTTCCACAGCTGAACACTGAATTTATGGTGCCGGCTATTTATAATAAAGGAAGGGAAAGTAGATAAAGTCATTCAGTTTGTTGAGAAAAAAGGCATTAACTGCTTCTTTTATATGGAGTCAATTAACGGCACAATTTACAGACTTTAAAACCATTTGTGAGTTAATTTGCACTTTTGAAAATGATGGGCAATAACATGGCCAAAAGTGTTCAGTATGATTTCATACTGAATAAATTTCCTTATGAGATAATGAATTAAGGACATTGTTCATTTCTAAACCTGAAGACAAGACTGCCCTGTGTTTTTAGTCTGTGATTACAGATATTTCAGAAGGTGGGATTTTTGTTTGGTTTCAGTGAGCCACAGAAATTGTTCAAAGGCAAATTCTTTTCCCTAAATTCAGTAAAATGCTCACTGCCTTATTTTTCGGACTGTTAAAGAATCCAAGAGCTCAGATGCAGAAAGCTGCGGGTACACTTCTGAGTCACCTCATAGAACTCCCATATGAGTAAGGGCAGATTTGCCTCAAAACACTTTGGTAAATAAAATACTCCACGTAACAATAGCATACACTATTTTAAAAATATTAGCACTTACATAATTGGAGGCAAGAAAGCTATCTTGCAAATAAAGTGGCAACTAAAACTCAAACACTGCTAGGTATGGCCGTTCTGCTGGATGTCATACCTGCTCACAAAGCTATTCTGAGCCTAAAGGGTTCTCACTAATCACACAGGCAAGTAAAAAAAGCCATGAGGGGAAAAGAATAATCCAAAATTGTCTCCGTTTTGCAACCAGGCTACAAAGACACAAATATACAACCCGTCTCTTCTCATGAACATATGGCAGGAACAAAATTAAACAGAAAGAACCTTTCTAAAGGCAGCAAGGCTACAGGGATTTAACCTCAAATTCTACCACGGAGAACAACTTACTTTTGTCCAGTGGACACCGTATCTGAGAATTTTAGTTCTTTTACTCAGCCATTTTGGGCACGTTCATTGTGAGACTTACTGACCAGTTCACCATTGCTTTTTCTTCAAATTCCACAAAAAGAGCCTGTATCCAAGGACTTCTGCCCCAATTATATGAAAAACAAAGTGAAACCAGATAAATCAGGAAAATCAAAAATAAAATTGGGTTGAAAAATAGCAATAGGGGAAATAACCTATACCAAAAAAAAAAAAAAAAAAAGGCAAAGCTGTGCAGAACAATGACAGGAAAAAACGTGTAGCATGGGTACAGTCAGTGTTGGATATATATATGGCTGATATAGTTTTATCCTACTAACTGTAGGAAATCTTCATCCTTAACATAAGGATTGATGGAGGGAGTTATCCTTATGTTCTTTGCATCTTCCTAAAAATTCCAGGTCAGCTTAAAGAAACCATTTACACCCTGATACTTTGCATAACAGCACATTAACTGAAAAGTAGATATGCAGAGATCATTTTAACTGGAAGTAATTGCTATGTAACCAAGCTTTCTTTGATGTTGTTCACCACAGTGCTCTCAGCCACATTATATCTTATGTTCAGCACTGGAAATTATGATGATTATTAATAATGTTGCTGAATAAAGGTTAACAAGAAATAGTTTTTCTGTCTCTGAACATTTTTGACATATCAGACATTTCTGCATCTTGAACTCAGAGAAAAATAAGAACAGTAAAAAAAAATTAAAATCTCAGTGACTCAGAAAACTTAAATTTTCTTTCAAACTTCATTATTTGTAATACTGCAGATTATCTTAATTTCATTAAAAGTTGCTTCAACCAGAATAGAGGAACATTTTAATTACAAATATTCAAAAGGGATATTCCTACATATGTCAAAAACTTTTTTTTTCTGAAATAGAAACCAAATGGAAGCTTATCCTTTCCTACAAATACTTCTTTTGATTTCCCGACCCACTCCACTGCTGGTAAATCTATCTCCAACTAAGAGTCAAGCGTCAGAAGTTTACAGAGAAGCAGATGTTGTACATGAAAACTGTTGCATCTTGGAGATATTGTTCCTCCATTCTAAAGGAGGACACCAAATAAATCAATTATAGATTTGCTCATGCTTTTAGCTAATGCTTTTAACTGACACTGCCACAGTTGAAATAGGTACCTAAAGCTCAAGGATACACAGGCAAGGCAAACCAGCACAGTCTGAACTGAACAACAAAAAACAACAACCCCAAACTCTTAGCATGGAAATAAGAGCAGAACAGAGACTCAGAAAAGTAGATTTTACGTATGATGTAATCTAAGAGTGCAACAAATGAGGATTCTTGTTTTCTTGAGGCTAATGCAAAGTGGCTATAGTATTCCTCACAGAATGGCAGTGCTTCTCTTGAAAACTATTTCCCTAATCTTAGCAAATCAAAACTGGAAGGATATAGAGAATATAATCAAGCTGTGACAGTTCATACACAATAAACCACTTCCATAACAATTTTTTCCTTGCATTCATCACCTTTATAGTAATAGAACAGTAGTTATGACACACTTGAAGTACAAACTAAATGTCTAACCTGTCACACTGTAGGAAACTCACCCATTTTTTAAAGGACTTCCTTAATTTTTTTTTTGTTAGGGGAAAACAGCAACAATAGCAAAACAATCACCCCCCACAAAAAAACCCCCACAAACAAACAAACAAACAAGAAACTAATCCAATCCAACCCAAACCAAAAAAACACCCCGTAATTGTATCCTAGTCCCAGGAATGCTAAAAGGGACCAACTTTTCCAATCTTGGTTTTTAAAGAAGGCAGAGAACATCCTCAAATGCTTTAAATGAAAATGTACACATAAAACCTGGCAGCCTGGATAGTTCCACAGTAATAATATCTGTATTTGTTTTTAGAGATTCACTTTTTGGAGAAAGAGAGCACAACCTGATTCACAACTATTTTGTGATGACTGTTTTGCTTTCCCACAGGACCCTGCAAAAGGAGGGGGCTCCTTAGTTCTGCATATCCTGTAGTAAGTGAACTTGAATACTGCCATTCATATTTACTGGCCCATCATTTAAAAAGCTTACAGCAAACAAAAGAACAAATACAGAATTTACAGCAAAATTTTAATGCCCAGGCAGAAGAGAAAATCCTACAGGACAAGAAATTTCCTCCCTCTCCACCTGCCATGCTGGGAGTACTCAGAAGAATCCTAGTGGGAGAACTGAGTTAATTTTTTCTAGGAATTTCATTACAAGTCTCCATGCATACTGTTATGTATTTTCAGGCAACATTTTTAGACAAGAGTTAATCCTACTAATTAGCCATAAGCAGGCCAAGCAGGCATTCTTTCGGTCAAGTGTTACAAAAATTAGCCAGGAAAAGAATTAAATGAAAACACAGGTCTCTTACCTTTTAGATACATTTTATGTATGTTTTCTCCGTGCACAAGGCCAGATCCCCAATAACTCCAGGTCCATATAGCTTCAGGTACTTGGACTCACAATTATTTAAGTACCTCTCTGGAGCAAACAGAGGAATAAATCACCTTTAGAGGGACTTTTTTCCCCCTGCTACAAGTATCGTTCTGAACCACCTTCTTACACCAAGTCTCCGTTTACTGAAGGAATCCAAAATGAGCTGTAATGCCCCAAAAGTAATATTCTGTAGCAGTTTTGGTGAAACATCTTGCATGGACAATTAGGGTTAAGACACACTCCCCATTCTGCCAGACAGTTTTCTTGCTTAAAATGCAAACCCCAGGGCACTGCCCTCCCACACGGATTAATGCAGCCCCAACTCATTCTCTGCAGCTCCACTTCGGTGGAATTTTGCTACCCTTTGAATAGCTTGGAAAATGTGTTGAGGGGTTGTACATATATTAATATGTTCCCCAACACTGTGTTTAAAAATGCATAAGTGAGCAGATGAAAGAAAACCTGCAATTTATCTACTTGTATCAATATTGTATCCCACAGGATATTTTTTCTCTGATTCCAGCTGAATTGCTGTACTCTTAACTCTAATACACATTATGTATGGAATTTATTCCCAAATTTCAGTTCTTTCTTACTCCTCTTTCTATTTCCTTAAAGAAACTGGTGCTCTGTTAGATTGGGTGGCGTTTCTTACTCTTGATGGATTAATCCACAGTTCCTTGACTCAATAAAGGGTAAAGTGCACACTTAACTCCCCCACTGGCAATGTATACGGTCCCTCGACATATAACATCCAACAAAGCATCTCCATTCACAAGCTACTTTTATATCAGTTTGAGCTTTATTGAAAAAATTGACATAAATATGTAAATCATATCAAGTATATGTGATTTGTCCCTGTTTTTTTAACAAATCTGTGTGTAACTGTAATAGATGACTTTTGTTCAAAACTGTATACAGCTATAATCAATGACTAGTCACTGAAGATTTGGATAACTACAAATGCCATGACAGTAATTCTAAACAGCATTTATTTTTTTCTAGATAGTTTGGATTATTAAGATGCCCATTATATATTCACATTAACATTATAGACTGCTTAGACTTCACACACCATATTTGTAAAAAGTTAGCAGCTAAGCTGTCACACCTGCTTCACTGCAAATTAGTACTCTTAAATCTTTCTACTCTAGAGCTTATAATTTAAAAAGGTCAATTACTTCCCTAAAGAGATTTCATCATTTGTTTTGTATTTTCAGAGAATTTCTACGCCTTACTGCTTGTTTTTCTACACACTTATCAGTAGCACTTAAGTCCTTCACTAATCAGCAGTGCACACATCCTTCAGCTATAGAAACTAATACGAGATATAATTTCCATAAGCATCAAGTACAGGTTCACTGCTTCATTGTCCTTCATTTCAAGGCAGTGGGATTTGTGGCACTATTTCACCCAGGCTCCGCTGAAAATTCTCCCCATGCTCTACAGGAGTCTTTGCTATTTCTCTTTTCCATTTTTTTTTTCTGTTCTGCTCCACAAAAATCCACTCCAAACAGATCAGCGCTATGTGACCACATGGAGATAGATCTATCAGCAGGATTTCCAGGACAACACGGAAGCTTAGGTTATCAAGCAACAAATGAACAGATGGTCCTGTCATTCCTCATTTCAGAAAAGGTGATTCCAGTGATAACATCTGCTAATAAGCCTTTCTTGAGTATCCTTTAGAAAGTCAGCAAGCTATGGTGTTAGAAATGAAAGATCAAATTGGGTCAGGCATGCTCTTCTCAAGGTGCACTGTAGCTTTCATAAAGGTAATAGCAAAATGGATTGAATGTTCACTCCACATCAGCTGCTTTGAAAGGACTGAAAGTATGTCAAGGATACAGCACAGAAGATGTATGGATTGGAAAGGGGGAGTGCTTGGGCTATGCAGAATGCTAATCAGCATGGAAATGTCCCAAGATTGATTTTTTTGTGTTGTCCTAGGGTTTTCTGGTTTTTTTTTCGTTTGCTTGTTTGTTTGGTTTGGTTTTTGGTTTTGTTTTTTTTTTTAATTTTCAGGTCAAGCTTAAAATAATTTTCCTACTGCAGATTTTTCTGTAAATGTGTTACACTATCAAGAATGGGGTGTATTTTAGTTTTTATACTATTTGACTTCTATAAAGACAGCAATCTATAAAGTATAGTCTGTCAGTGATTATTTAATAGACTTTTCATCTTTGAATATTACAATAGGATCAGACTTTCAAGGTATTAGGCAACTACCAGATGAGCACCAAGTAAGATTTTTAAAACTCCCAGCTGTTAATTTCCACAAAATTCCATGGCCTTAGGCATCCACCTACTTGGATATTAGATAGGCAAGTAATACTTTTTAATAGAAAGTGTTTGGGGAAAATATTTCACCACCCATTGTCTTTGATGAAACAATATGAACTCACAAACTCATTGGTGCTTTGGTTTGAGGGGGGGTTTTTTTCCTCCCTTTTTTTTTTTTCCTTTTCATTTTTCAAATGGGATAAAAGGCTAGCTCTAATATTTTAATTTATTCTTCCATCCAGGAGACCAGCCCTAATTTTATGTATATCATCTCTTCATCAGGAGTGAAATTTCAGGACAGCTGGGCCTTGGCAATCAGGTTATCCTCTATTGCTTAGGGCAAGAGTCAAAGAATTACAACTGAGATAAAAGCTGAGTAGAGTTCATATGAAATTCTGAAAATCTTCCACATAAAGAACACCAAAGGAGCCTCTGCTCAGCATTTTCACACAGATCTTCCACAGTGTTACATATTTTAACACAAGTTTTTGTAAACCCAGGATTAGTGTTTGAGTTCATGCAGCAGCAGAGCCTGAAGAAACATATGAAGCAAGCTAAAGGTTCTCATATTCTGCCACGGTCTTCAATTCCAGAACAGAGCTGTTTCCCATGAAAACCTATCTGCCTCTCGTTCCTCGAGCTTCTCAGCTTATGTCAAATACCAAATATAAGGATAAATTACCAAAGGTTTGCAGAAACTTTACTAGCACCAACAAGTCTGCTTAGCAACACTGTGTAGAATAAGATGACATTCACCCTGACCGTAGTTAGCAAAATACAATAGTTAATTGCTCCTCATTTCCAAATTGTGGTTTACAGTTCTCCAAACAGTGCTGTGTTCTCCTTGTTTAAGAAAGGAGACACTAGGGAAAAACCATCAAGGGTGTACTTGCTTAGCTGCCTTGCTTACAGTAAAATTCAGCTTCTGACTTTACAGAAGCCATCCTAATTCCTACCAGCTGAACCTGAAGTGCCATATCCTGTAGTCAGATTAAAATTAGTACAATTGTGTGTTTTAACCAAGACAGACTGGGAATGCCACTATTGCTCTGTGCCAATACACACTTATTCTGTCATATCTGAAAAGGCTTCTCATATAATGTCTACCATAACCTTTATTGCTTAATTATTGCTTAATTGTTCTCAACATATCAGCATTCAGTTTTATTTGACTCTAAGTTGCTCTTATTATAGGGGTGAAGAACCAGCGCTGAATTTCAGCTTTTCTTGTTTGTTTTTTAATGATTAGGATGTCATTTACATACTACCCAACCTTCTGTTCTGCTTATGTTGTACGGCAGAGAGAAGGCTAAAACAGATATTTCTGCTGAAGCATTTTAAATACAAGGGGATGAATTACAAGCTTAGTTTTATTTAGTTACCACAGCTTGTGGTGGGTGAGAAGGAAGGCTGCTGAGCTTGTTTGTGAGATCATAAAAAATGAAATGGTAATAAGTAAGCTTATAATCTGCTATTCTCTTTACATAAGATAGTGAGGCCCAGGATATTCAGTGAGTTGTGAAATCCAAACCCCAGCAGATATAATATCAAAAGAGGCTTTTTTTAAAGAACATAGTTTCACTTTTCTGTAACTGTTTACAGTGCATTCATGTGTTGTGGAAGACAAATAAAAGTATGTAAAACAGTGTGTTATTGTTATGTTAAACAACTTTAAAAAAATAAGATTTTAAATAGACTACTTTAGAATTCTGTTGAAATACTTTTCCTGAATGTTAATATATTCATGAATATATATGTAAACAGTCAGATATCATGAACTATTTATAAAATGATAATACTTTACTAGGCAAATATCATCTTGATTATATTACCATGAAATGCAATCTGATTAATTTATTTACTTAATAACCTCTTTTGGAATTAGGTGCTTCAATTACAGTCATTACAATCCAAAACAACAGGTAAATAAAGAGTGAATAAAATACATGGGTCCTAAATCAAGCCTCAGTGATGGCAAATCCAAGCTCCCACTTGATGAAATAGCTGGAAAGATGTTGGTTAGAGATGGGCCTTTCAGCCTCAAAAGCCCTTCAAACCCAGTAAGAGCAAGACTGATAAGGTGACGCCACAAAAAGCAAATCTCCAAATACCAAGGGCAGCAATTCACTCACAAGCTGAAGCTGCCATGATAAACCCTCCTAAAGTGGCTCCAAAATCTCTGCAGTCACCACCCAGTCCTGTTTCCATTCTCACCATGTCACTGCTGCACGTGCACATGAGTATTCAAAGCTCTCTGCTGGGCTTCCAAAGTTCTTTATTGTACTGCATGCTATAAATTCTAAAAAAAAACAATGCCAAGGAGAGAGGAATATTGTGGAGTCTATACCTTAGAGATTCGGCCACACATCTCACGGACAATCCAGCACCATCACCGCTGGACAAACGGGAAGCACAGCAGGTGCCGCTCCAGGAACCAGGCTGACACGCTCTCTGTTCACTGATCTACAGAAAGCAAAGGCTGCCTTCAATTTATTTGAATATGCACTATCTGAATTGAAGGAAACTGAGAAATGGAAACAGGTATTTTCAGATAATTGTGTATCCACGTTTCAGAGTTCCCATCTTCCGGCCAGTATCGTTAGTCAGAGACAAGAAAGGAGATCCTCCTTTCGGATAAAAAAATGCCCAGAATACTGGATATGTTAAAAAAATTATTTGGGGCAGATAGTCTTATCTCTAATATCCATCTGTTTCACAAAAGATAAATTCTTTAGCAGCCTATACTTTCAATAATCTATATAAATATTGAGGAATTTAGTTTCCCATATTGAGACACATGGAAGAAAATGTGGTTGTTTCTTCTGTATTATGTTTGTCATAGACTAAGGGGTATAAAAAGAGATTTCAGACTTTCTTATAATTTAAAATGTGGATAAACATTTCCCAATATTACCATGATTTTTGACATGAAATAAATGAAAATTAGAGACTGAAGCTGGAAAGTACAAAAACTCATTGCAACATGTTTTCACACTTGAGCATGCTTTCAGCTTAGTTGTAGCAATTTATACAGAACCTTCAATACACTAACTAAACTGTGCTGCATTAAATCATGTTGCAGGAATAATGGGTCACAGAACACACCCTAGGGGGTAAAAGTCATCAATAAAACTTCTGCTGCACTCTGTATGCTGAATATCTGATTATTTTCAAATTGTCTGGGTTTGGTTCCTTTGTTGGTTTGGTTTGTGTGTGTCCCCAAACAACATAAGGAATTTCAGCAAATAGAAAGCCTTGTATTCCTTGAGATACCTTTCAGGAAAATGAAAGCAAAAGTTGTCTTATTGATATCCAGTCACTGTTTGGATAATTTAATTAAAAACCATCAGATATCCCACAGTCTAAACCTCTTTTGTTTCACTACTGCTCTCTATGTTTGAAAACCATAGCAACTAAACAGATGAGGTGTGACTACATTCACACCAGATACAAGGAAACTCTCCCTGAACAACTGTCACCCACATTTTCATTCTGCCTCTCCTCTGTAGTACCAAAAAAAAAACTTCAACAGCATTCTTGAACTAGAGGTACATTACATATCACTATAATTGCATAATTTAAACTGATTTTGACGGATGCAAAGTAAACGAATGGACAAGTGAACAGACAAGAGACAGTGGACACAAACTGCAATACAAGAAATTCCATTTAAATTCAAGAAATAAGGGGGTTTCTGTGGTTTTTTAATGTTTGTTTTGGTGGTTGTTTTTTGTTGGTTTGGTTTGGTTTTGTTTCTTTGTTTTGTTTTTTGTACTGAAAACAAGGAAGGAATATCTTCTAAAGAAACCCAAACCACAATACGCTCCAGGACACCTTCATATACAGACTCCTTAGAGGTTACTCCTCAATTTCCTACCACAAAGAAAAATGAATTCCACCAGTCATGCTCAAAGGTTGTGAAGCACAGGGGGATTTTGTCTCTTTAACAGAGGGCCTCAGTCAAATATACTGAAAATCCTTAGAGAAATATGTTTGAAAAGACTTTTGGGAAATGGATCTGTTACTAAAAGAATTAGACACTTGGTAAATCTCTCTTTGAGCTGCATTCTGCATTTTTTTCAGTTTTCAAGACAAATATATTTTCATGCAAATCATACTGTTCATTAATATGTATAAAAGCACAAGCAAACACAGTTCTGTTTCTGGGATGGAGTTAGGGGGTTGGTTTGTCGTTTAGTTTTGTTGTGTTGGTTTTTTTTTAAATTTGGTTTGGTTTTATACACAAAATACAGAAGATCTGACACAGGATTTCAGGAGAAGGATTTTCCTGATGCTCAGACTTAAACTCTGAAGAAAAATTTTCAGGTGGGCTGAGAACTTATGTGCAACTTGAGCTGTGCAAAGGGACGTAATGGAAAGGATGACCCTGCTGGAGCAGGGAAGTCGGATTAGATGACCTCAGTGGCCCCTTTCAACCTGAACCACTCTGTGATTCGGTGATACAGAACACCAAATGTAAATGCAGCACCAGAAGTAAATTCCTTCATTGTTTCCTACAACAGAATATATGTGCGTAAGAGAGGGTAATCTGGAGAGAGCTCTAAATTAATGACTCATGTATTTTATAAGATAAAAACCCTAATGTTTGTCTTTTTTCACTCTTAGCTTCTTGGGCTGGTCCTCAATCTGACTTGTGTCAATACTCTAATGGTACTTAATACACTTTTGCACTCAAAGCCAGCAAAGTGCTGCAGCGCTCCGCTGAACTGGGGCCAATACACCATAATCAATAACAGATCTTCTCATCACTACAGTCCATTAATAACAGAGCACCAAAGGAGAATGGTAAGTACATTCCCCTGCTGCTGTGTGTCATTAGCAGATTTAGGTCACAGGAAAGACTCCTGAAAAATGAAACAGAACAAACTTGGCCACAGCCTAGATGCAGATCAGAGGAGAGAACACCACAGGCCACCTGGCAGAAAGTATTCTTTCTCTTTAAACAGTTTGCCATTCTGGCTAAAATTCCATGGCATGAGCATTCTAGTAACCACTTTTTCAAAATGCTCTTGTCATGACCACATCATTAAGTAAAGAGGTATAAGTAAGAAGACTTATTTTTCAGTAGAAAGTAGATACTCATAAGGCTTGATTCCAAGCTAGCAAAAAAGATTTAGCTGACGTCTCAAATATTCCTAGAGATAATATAGCTCCAACCATAGATTAGGAAACTGCTGATGGTTCCTCAGTTAAGAATATAGAATGGGACTTTTTAAAGAACCTGAAAGCTCAACATCCAATTAAAAATAACCACAGGAATACCCTAGTGATAAAAAAAAAAAAATCCTGCATTTCAAAGAGTTGAGAGTGCAGTTGGAGATTTTAATGCCACCTAATATTGATTAAAGACAACATTTCTAAGGTTCATTCACATCAGCCAAATTGGTGAATGATTTAAGTACAACTTGCAGAGAAAACAAACATATTTTGACTGCTAAAAACCCCCTAATATTACCACCAATAAAATGAAACAAAATTTAATGGAGTTTTTCATCTGTTAAAAGTGTTGTCCTAGATGCAATAGTAAATTCTCACAAGAACTATTCTTAGAAAGGCAGAAATATGACAGGACAACAGGGCATTAGAGTGTGCCTAATTCATTCCAATTCACAGAGTAATGCATTTCCATTCACACAGTGATGCATTCTGGTTTCCAACATGAGAATCCAATCTACTTGAGGTGTAGTAGAGTTGAAATGAAATCACAGCAGCAGAAAACTGACATTATCTATTTTTCTAAATAGAGAAGTACTTTAAAAATGGCTTTTCTCCATTTTTCTTAACCAGTGTTGGGGTCTATTTATCAAAATACATATTATGGCAGTAGATCTAAGGTATTCACCTCTCTTTTGTTTGACAACTATGGTTCAGTTTGTGCTACACTTACCCCTTGGAAAGCTACTGCTCTGTGACATCCATGGACTTGTCACAGAGGCTTATTTTTTTAGTTTTGTTTCTGATGAGATTATAATACATAAGTGTTTGTTGTGATGCGTACAGGATAATCAATATTCCTATTAGAAAACCCAAAGATAATTAGTGGGTTACTCTGAATTGTAACAAACTCCTACAGAAGCCCAGTTTAGATTCCAGTTCTGCCTGTACAATACTGTGAAGTCTTTAGTAAAAATAGCAGAAACATGAAGGAAAAGTATCATATTCTTGGAACTGGACTCAAACTGAACTCATATACACTTCCTGCTTTTTAAATTGATTTTCTGAAAAAAAAATATTCAAAACTATTTTTATTTCCGGTGTACTACTCAAGAATATATTGCAGCCTTGTTTGTTACAGTAAATGAAGGCACTAAAGCTTCTGAACACGTTGGTAACATGAATTTTCCAATGGACTTTGGCTTCTAAAGGCTTAGGTGCCTTTGCATGTTCTTCCTCTAAGTGTTTGCCACATAGAAAATATTATGGTTTTCAATAACCATCCACTAAAACTTTGCATGCCCATATAACTAAATTACCTATATATTGACCCATCTACTCTGGGTTCAGTAGAATATAGCTCCAAACTGCCTATATAAGGCTCCTCAAAGTTCTCTGCTGGGTGAATTCCCATCTGTCCCTTTTGTGTGATTAAAAATAACAACATATTTTTAGTATTTAATCTACTTTATTATAAAGTATGAGCAGTCTTTCTATACACAAAACAGGACAGAGCACACATAGGCATTGTTGGTGATTTATGACCCCACTCTTCAAGTCCAAGAGTCGTGTCAGCACTGAGCAACTTACAACTTCCTGAAGTGTGTATTAGTGTACTTTAATACCTATGTAAGAGCTTGAAAGAAACCACAGTTTTGATAAACAAGCTCTAAAGACCTACAGAGATGTAATCACATGTTCATTGAGGAATCAACTCGTTCCCACAAAAGCAAATATGTCTGTGTCAGTGAGTTCAAGTCAGGATTTGCACTTCATATTTCTGTATTATGACACAGGAGATGAACTGAGGAAGTGATGTGCTTTTTGAAACAGTGTTTCTAGATCTCCATATTTTTGTATGGCAACGTTAGATTAAACGTGAGGAGTAAAGGAAAGCCACTCTAAGGAAATACACTGCATTATTTATTTATTAATTTCTTAAGTATTATAGTTTTCTCCTGTGCTGCAAGCTTGAAGTCAATTTCTGTATATAATAAGACAAATGTTTGTAATTTAACTACACTGTAATAATTTGCTCATTAGATGAATATGCATTAAAACCTATTTCATTCTGAAGCAAACGCAGCTCAGTCCCAAAAACAGACCATTTATAGAGCAATCCACCCAGAATACCTTGCAATTAGAACACTGAACTTGCTTAATCTTAAACTATCCTATCTTGGGTCATGGAAGTGACTGAAACACTGAAATTCACCTTGAATATTACTACATTACTAGCCCTTTTTATGACCTGACATTTTAACAGTACAATCTACATGCTATCAGTAAGTATTAGTGAAAGTGTATCCTTGATCTGCACTTATTTTAGTTCACTAAAGGTCCCATTTGTTTTTATTGAGGTTAATGGATCCGTGAATACAGATCCATTAACCTCAGAATTTTTAAATGTTAAATCAGCAGCTTTAAATAAATGTTAACACAAGGCAGCAATTACTGATACCGTAATACCAACTGGAGGGCAAAGTTTGGAGCACGGACTCCTGAGAATATGTTAAACAACCCGAACTCCTTTATTAGTAAGATTTTTTAAAAAACCCAAACAATATAAAGCTGAATATTCTCTGGAACTACAAGCAATAAAAGCATATTTACTTGAATGAAAAACAGAACTGTGCAGCATTTAACTGAAGGCTTACATGTCTGCTAATTCTTCTGCTATTTTGGCTTTGAAGAATTGTCTTAATGTAAAAACTGCATCTGAAAAGTGATAATTTACACACTTACCCCGTGGCTATTATTACTTTCAAAATTAACATGTCACAACCAGCACTTATGAAGGAAAGTTTGTTATCTCCGCAGTGGTGATTATGGAGTGTTTGAACAGCTTGACATTCAGATTCAGAGTTTATTGCAGACCAGCTATTTGATATCCACGGCAATTGCTATGGGGAAGAACTGCTCTCAGGGAAGTCACTTGGAGCTTTATCATTGTGAGAACAGCTCTGTGCAGCCACATTTGCTGTAAGACAGACCCCTGAACAGTGACCTGGGAGCATCCTATCCCCTCAGCAGAAAGAGAGAAGCAGATGCCACAAAATACACACTTATGACTAGATTGGGGCATTTTAAATTTAATGACAAGGTAGTCTTCAAAGGAATACACCTCCTTTTTGGCTGCTAGAAATCTCATATTTTTTTTCCCTCTAACAGGACATATTGAGTTGATAATAAACCTGAAGGCATTTCCTAGAGACACATATTGAGTCAGCAGTTACATATGTGCAACCTACTGAATTGCATTTGTAATTATCACGGTCATGGGGCCAAAGCCACAACAGGAGACACGTGGACTATTTCCAGCCCTCTCAAAAGAGGACAAGCATGTATGAAAACAGTGTAAGAGCTGACCAAGCTCTTCCATGTGGGAAGTGCACAGAATGGCACTAGGATCACGAATATGTTTTTCCTTTGTTGCCACAGACTGAATTTTCATTTCCAACTGCTGCAACTGCTTAAAATACACCTTGGTTTCTAAAACGATGGTTCCATCCAAACTGCCACGCCTTAGAGAAACACAGTGAGCTCTAATGTTTGCTCATCCTAACTTTATGGGACCCTTGTTTATCAATCTGCTGCCAAAATGGACAGTGGACTGGAAAAATGGCTCTTCAAGATTGTCACCTGACTGAAATTTCAATTACATTAGGATTATTGTCTTAACACAAATTGTCTTAAGACATTGCTTACACCTTGTCACCTCGGGGATAATGGAATCTGCAGAGCTTAAGGCAGGTTTTTTTCTACACCATTGCAATAAAAAAAGTCAATTTCAAGATTAAATCAATGTTCAACATCAAATAAATATGATTTATTTTAAACAGTCTCTCACACCTTGCTGGAAATGAGATGTTAAGCTCTTAATGTTCAACAACATAAAATACAAGAGATAATGTAAAGAACAGAATTTCTAACATATTTTAAGAGAAACATTTACTGGCAAACCCAAACACATATGTGATGTCATAGGTTTGTGCTGGACTTTTCTGGCTTAGGTTTCATTCAGTCTACATAGAAAGTGTTTTGTCTCACGCAGCTTTCTAAGAGTTTGCTCACTACTCAGTCACGCCAACAGTATTTTGCATTACATCACCAGTTCTTAAGATTCATTTTTTTCAGTGGGCTACCATTTCAAAACTGGCCAATGGACTGTGGTCTCCCACAATAAAAACTTTTGATTTTATTATTATACAGGGTCAGGGATGAGCCTGGATGAATAAAAATGGTACACAAGCCACTTGACAGCATTGTACAACCCTGTACAGTAGGTCATAACAGGAAAAGTAAATTAATTTTGTGAGCTTCCTGGTCTCTGGCACACATTCAGCTATACAAACAACATACCATCACAGAATAAAGACACTTGTTAGCTCGGTACATAGCCTTTGAGGCAAATATTGGTCAGTGCTTATAATGAACACAATGAAATAAATAAAAAAACCCTCTGAACATACAAAAAGGCTCATTTCCACTTTAATCTTACAGGGATCAGGCACAGCAATAGTACTTGATTTTTCTGAGTACATGGGCTGCTTTCTTTTAGAAGCTCAGGGGCCAACTTCAATACAGAACAAGTGAGGGGGAAGACACATTTGCTATTTCAGTCTCTTCCATTTGCTGGCCATAGAGGAGAACCTCTCCAGTTTTAGCTGTTTATGAAACAATGTCTGCATGATAATCTAACAGTTTCATTTTAAAGGAAAGCATTCATTTAAGGAGTGTTTTCTCCCTTAGGGAAACAAAATAGCAAACCATAACACAATTAGTTATTTGCTTTCTATCAGTCTATATGGGCATTCACTGCCTTTTTCAACAAGAGTGCACAGCTACAAGCTCCAAGTACTATTAGTACCTTATGTATTTACCAGCCTCTCGATCTCAGTAAAATCCCTATAATTTTATATTTAAAAACACAACTACAACTAACAAAAATTACAATTCTATAAGCATGGCTGTGAGAAAGAAACAAAGGAATAAAGAAGTCCCCCACAACTTCATCCTCAACCAAAGCTTCACGAGCAAGAACACAAACAAGTTCTTTAAAAGATAACAAAATCAGTCCGTGACACTCAGAGAGCAAAGATACAGAGTAATTTCAGAATATATTTTATTTAGGTAACCTTTTTCCAAAATAAGTACTGAAACTTATCATTCACTTCAGCACAGATTTCAGTGACCAACACTGGCATAAAATTATGGCTAATATAAAATCTTTCCAATATGGTCTTTGAACATTTATCTACATACTCACTTGGCATAGACTGAAACTGGAGCCTCACTCATATGAACTATTTGTGACGAAACTGTGTACAAATAAGGCACACTGGAGTAGTTTATATATTGAAACCCCACATCATAGTAAGCAGAATATATTTGACGTCAAACCAGTGCTTGCTACACATAATAGAAAAAACAGTTAAAGGAAAAGTTTGTATGCAGGAAACTACTTCAATCCCCTTTGCATCTCCTTCCCAGCCCCAGAACAGGAGTAACACTTCTGTGATAATGAACACACTAAGTAAATCAAACTTAATACAAAACCACTGGCTGTTCAACATTATCTGTAATTAAACTTAAACTGGAATGGGAGTATGTTTCTTCACACAACTCCCTCTTAATTCCCTTCACCCCGATCAACTAAAGCACAATGCTAAAGTCATCCTGCGACTGGGGATCTTCACACTGATAAGTGGAAGTCCTAATTATATAAGATATTGTAAAATAGGTGCAGTTGCTACCTAGTCCTTTTATAGGATTTGGAAGAAACTCATCTGCACAAAATAAAAATGGAGAGATGATCTGAAGTTACCTCTCACACCACTCAACACCGCTATTACAGACCATGAAATATAACCCAACTGTTTGTTATTCAGGACTTGTTTTACCTCATATGATCAGTTGCAAAGTAAAGGGAAATCATGTTTGATGAAACCCTGCAAACTGTTTGGCCAGTGGCACAAACATTGCTGGTGCTGTGTATGTGCCTAGTTCCAGAGAGGATATTTTATTCAGACTACGCACATATCTGACAGTGCTCTCCAGGTAAAATACAAATGACATACAAGATATCACAGAGCACCTAACACCTGATTCCCCATGTGGAAGAAGTGGATCCACAGCCTCTGCACACTCGATCCCATGCCACTGCTGTGGAATGCTAACAGTCATAGCTGCTTCGTGGGGGGAGAGAAGCCCTACTTTTATTTAAAAAAGCAACAGGATTTAAGAGATGAAAGACTGAAAAATATCGACAGTGCCAAAATCCACTTTGTAGAACTCCCCATACCCATTTGCTTGTATCCTGAGTAAACTGTTTTAATGCAACGTATTGTTTTTTCTGTTCAAATTAGCACTAACAATCTATTTAATCAAGTATACAACTAGGAATCTGAAGAGTATGACTGTTGTGCTTCTTCTTGCTGAGGATACATCAGCTTTGTAGCTTCAGGTAAACATATCCTTGGTCATACGGAGAGTTTTCAACTGGTTGTATGAATTTGTGGACTATAACACATGCTTAAGAAAATGTGGGCAGGAAATTAAAATATTCAGACTTTCAAATACTAAAAAAATAGGAAGCATGAAATGAAATGTCAACATGAGAACATAAAATTACAATGCAATCATAATGTAAACCAAAGTATTTTTAGAGCAGTCCTCTTTCGATTTGTAGCAAAAAAGTAACAAAATATTGACTTAATTTCATGTATATGTAATCACAAGCTTCTCTTTATTTTTCTTGAGTTATTACTACAACTGGCTCTGAATTTCACAAATATATTGGGACCAGCGACTTGCAATGAACTGAACTTTCATTTTTCAGAGATCCCAGGAAGGGAAGAAACAGAATTCCTGCTGCTCAAAGCTTGCAGGCAAGTGACACCAACTCTCCTGTCTCACTTCACTACAGCTGGATTCATAGTTCAATAAGCCACAGGCTCTTCAATACCAAGTTCTGCTATTTTAGGTTGTGGATACACCACCAAAGTCAAAGCTTTCCTATCCAGCAGTGTCTCATCTCAGCATCTTTTATCTCAACAGACCTTGGGAGATTCCTATTGTATCCTTTTTCTCCCGAGAAAATGAAGCTACAAAAAACTTTTCAAGCTCTTTGAACTCTAACAGCAAAACTCCTGAATTGGAGGCTCTTGAAGGGGCTTCCCCACCCGGACTGGTGTCTGGACTAAGTTCATGTAACAGTAATGACCCTTTTTATAATAGGCATACACCTTCTGGCTATCAACATTATTCAGATTATTTACACAAGTGCATATACTAACACACTATATATATTTACATAATGTTTTCAAGCTTTAGTCATGACACATTAGAAAGAATTTTTTTTTTTTGCATAATAAAAAGAGTAGTTGGATATTTATGGATTTAGATTAGGTCAGGCTCTGTTCTAAAAATCTTTTAGAAATACAAGTATATTTAAATAGATATATCAAAAAAGTTTCTGATAACATTGAGGATTAGGAAACAAAAGCAGAATAATGAGCCTGAGTGTGAAAGTAAGTACAGAAAACTGATTCTATTTAAGAAAGCAAAGGAAAGAGACAATCTTACTGAGAATTTTTTGCTGCAACCATTTTTTTCTAGTCCATAAGTAAAGCACCTAATCTTTTCAGCTCTAGACATAGATCTAATAAAACCATTCAGCTGTGATGCTCTAATTCATAGAGACCTGGCCAGATTTGGTAGATGGGATGCTCCACTGCAGCTTAATGGATAATTGGTAGAAAGGATGTTCTCTGCTTTCTTTCTCTGGTAGTGTTAAACATGTATTGACAGGATGCCTCTCTGCGCTGCTCCGTGTTTGGCACTTAGGAGAAGTTCAATTAACCAACCTTTCATCTCTTTCCACATAAGATACAGCTTTACTTTCCTGTGGCTAATTGCTAAGCCAGAGTACTTACTCCCTCTGCAATTCCAAAGCCTGGCTTTGGGAGCATTAAATACGTTTGCTGCTGCAAAGAGCTGGCACAGATAACCTGAATAACTTTTCACACCAGCTCCTTGTCCTCTCCCTCTGGAAGTTTTTGTCCATGCTGGCTAGAACAAGGAGCGTGCCTAATTTACAGGACTCCCTGCACATCTGCACTCACTGAAGTTAACACATCGTCCCTAATCCTGAAAGCATGTGGGTACTGTATTTCCTAGCATGAATTAGATTTCGAAACATTCATGTTTTATATAAGGATAAAAGCTGATTCATACTTGTAAGCCAATTAAAATGTTGTCTCAGTGCTCAGAGGTTAACGTGGCTGGGAGCTTAGAAGTGGATACTTCTAGTAGAAATAATGAGTGGATGGCAGACAAAGAATTAATAAATTATCTTAATCTGTCTTTGTTTACAAATATGCAATCCCTGCAGATGGTTTTTAACAGAAAGGGGGTTTAGTGGCATAATTCAAGCATACACAAAAGTGATTATCAGCCAACACTTTAATCAGCAGTTTCTTCTTGGACAATTCCCTGCATGTTTTTGTTCCTGCAGAGAGCAGCTTATTCTCTGAACAGCTCCATTTATATTGCTCTCTGTATGCTTTTGCTCAGAGTTCCAAAATATACCTAATAACTGAGTCTTCAATGCCATTCAAGATAAATTTTCTCCAATGCCATGTTTTGCCTGACTAAGAAGGAGCAAGAGAGGTATCTAGTGCCCAGTTTAGTTCAGCTGTCTTCCATGGTTAGGTAGCATTCTCCTCAAAGTACCAGCAGCTGAAAACAACTGATGAAATACAGTTTTTCATTTCTATGTAAGAAATGGATTCAATAAGCATTCCCAGAAATGTTGCTCTGGACAAAAAGCAACCCTGAAAAAATGAGTGAAATTATTTCCTGAAGTTCAGAAATCAGAGGACAAATACAAGAAATCTAGTATTTTATTATTAATGAAAATAATATGGGTTTAATGCTTGAATTAAAGGGTTTGTAATATTCCAGACTGCACTTCAGTTATAGAAGCCACTCAAGTTTTCAAGGCTGAGAGTTTTTTGACCCATGGTCAAATTAGGAATATGATTTCAGGAGCTCTAGTGAGCACAGGTTTTTAGATTGTTTGAAAAAACCCTAGAGGGATCCTTTTGCTGCTCTTTTAAAAGTGTGTAGCTAAAATAAACCAGGCAACCTTAACCCAGATGCAGCAAAAAGCACAAAGAGGATGATTTTACTGAGCATATTACCAAATACAGCACAAAAGTTTTGAAAAGCACAAAGACCTACTCATCTACCATGCAAGCATGTATAACAGAGATGACTTATGACTAAAAAAGTATTTTATTTTTCTCTTCCTCAAAAGAAAGGAGGACAAAGCCTCCAAAAGCAGTCCCAAAAAGTAAAAAAATCTAACTACAGACATAATTTTGATCTTATTCAAATTCGTAGCATTACTGACAACAACAGAAATATTTTACAGATCTACCAAGTTGAGGGCATCACTGAACTGCACCCTTTAGGAAGATAAAGTAAAAAAAAAATTCTCTCTGCTCCTCTGAGCATGTACCCTGAATAAATAAGTCAGGAAGTTAAAGGACAGAAAAATCAACTTTATGTTCTGAAATCTAAGTTGGTAGATAAATGTTGGAAAGTTCACACCAATAATTGTTAGGAGGGGCCAAAATGAACCACAACCTTCAACATACCTTACAAAGTATTTTTAAAGAGAAGAAAATTGAAAATAAAGCACAGCTTTATAGTGGCATTTAGGTTTTAAGTACATTTCTCTTCCCTTCAGGAAACCTGCAGCAAGACTGAACCAGTATTTCTGGTTATGATTATAGAAATTAAATAGAAGGAAGTGAAATCATTCAAACCTAACACATTTATCATCTCTTTGGTGATAAAGAAGGAAAATGGTATCATAGAATCTTGACTGCAGACTTCACCACTCCAAAATATTCTCATTTCACTGAAGTACCTGTTGCTTAAAGCAATCTTGTCATTATGCCTTAACAGCTCCTATCCATTTAACAACGGGAAATAATTTTAACATATTTGTATCTTAGCTATCAAGGAGAGTACTATAAGGCACGAACAGCAATTTAGCATGAAAAATCTTCTACGCAACAAGTGACCTATTCTTCTTCGAAAAATAAAAGTTTTATCAGCATTTCCTCTTGTCATAGAAACAACTTCTTTCACTTCTACAGAAACAGTAGGAGTGAGTTGCATATGTTTTTTCCATTGCATCTAGCCATTAAAATGAGACAATTCTTTTCAGTAGTGAAATATTAGCCCATGTCCCCAGTACTTTAAACATCAGGTTGAAATATATGGCTTTCAACTTTTCCAACATAATTGTACAGGCTAAGATTACTTTCATTTACATTTCATTTGCATTTAATGCAAGCTAAATAAAAATTTTTTTGCAGTACAAGTTGAAATAATTGCTAAATATCCAGCACATTTGCTTAAATTCCAGACAGCTGAAGCACAGGTGGTAAGTGAAGGAGAATAAACCAAACATGAAGTCACAGAACCCCTGTCCCCACACATTTCTTTTCTTGTACAGTCAATCTCTGCTGTAAGAGATGAGGACACGATTATACTTCATGTGAAAGATTCTTTCTTGTCGTTAAGTATGTAGAAACCATTCCACTGTAGTTCTGTTAGGATATCCAGAATATCAGCTGCAACGGGAGAAGGAACTTTCCAAAGAATATATCATGGCAGCACTTGGTTACCACTAAAGGGTAATTCTTACAGTCATCTATCATCCTTACCTTTGCTGTTTTTTATTTATAATTTTTTTATTTATAAAATATATGTTCTAAATTAATATATGGCATAAATCACCAAATTTGCCCACGAAGATTGATAAACAGTGGACAAGGTGAAAAAAATCCAGTGGCATACAAAATTCCAGATTTAAAAGCCACTTTTCTTCTCAAGAAGACAGTGCTTAGGTTGAAACAAAACAAATTTTATAATATTGGTGCCACGGGGAATGGAAAACCTCTTCAAGTGACAGAGTCTGCTCAATGCATAAAATCATTATTTGTCAGTTCTCTGGAAAGAGCAGGAACTGGAAGACCACTGGTAATTTCCCCCCACCCCTGGCCAAAAAAAGAGGATCTACTATATACTATTGGGCCCTGCCGTACAGAAAATGCAAAAAGAAAAGAATTTTGCAATAAAAAAGAAATCCCAAATTGCTGGCAATTATTTGTTTTCCAGTTCCCATTTAGTCTCTGAAATGTTCTACTACTCACAGACACGATAATAAATTTGAAATTGATATCAAGTTAACTCTACCAAATGACAGTAGTTATCTATCAGCAGCATATTTGTAACTGCACTATTTCCCTTTAGCCTATATTTTAGCACTAACCTGTTGTACGTGCTTAATTATTTGTTTTGCTTTAAATCAAGCCTATATTAGTTTAATTGATTATCCACACATGTATGCTTGGCAGACTAATTCGTTCTGAGCTCTTTTGGGGAGAGGCATTTAAGGCTCAGTTTTGTGATTTGCACAACTACAGAACTGCCTGGAATCAAAGCTTAGGAAAAAGATATCAGAATAACTATACAAAGTAGGCTAATTATCTCAAAACAGCAGTACACAGTTTGGCCACCCTTCGAGCTGCAAGAATTCTTAATCTCCCAAGATTCCCATTTCAATATTCCAGTATATTCTCCAACTGGGCAGAATAATGATGAATAGGAGAAATACCAGTTAACCAAGTTCTGCTAGTCAATTAGAAACCTACCAGTTGAATAATAATGAAACTCCCACATCCTTGAGATCATTTATTTCCATACATTTACTGAGAATAATTGAGTTATTGGAAAATGACTTCTACTTGCTCAGCTTTATTAATGCACCTAAGCATATTTCAATTTTAAAAGTCACTGTCCAAAACCGGCATCAAGACAACTCAGCTGCAGAATTTAAATCCAGTGCAGAAATGTATTAGATGGATCATGATAGGAAAAATGTATCATTAGATTAATTAGGCAATTATCAGAATTCACAGCTGGTCTCTTTGACAACTGATTCAGTGGTTCTGAATTAATGAGGGATACTTTCTATACAATTTCTACAAATAGAAGTTTATAGAAACATTCGTTTCTTTGATGTTTGTCATGAAAGCTAATAAAAAAGGGACTGTACACTCAAACTAAGCTGCTATTCAAGAAATATGATCAAAAGGCAGTTCTTATATCCATGCTTCTCTAGTATACTGCATTCAATAATGAATTGAGAAGGCTTATGATATCCATTTACTTCAATAGAACTTCTTTTTTCTTTAAGCTTTATTGAAGACAGAATTGGGCCCAATTTGATTTCTATAGCCAGTATATTTTCCAAGCAACTGAATTCAACAAAATAAAAGTTTGTACAGTAGCTTATTAACAAGATATGTAAAATACAGTAATGAAATGTGGAAACCTGATCCTCAGAGTACAAGTCTAAGACAGGCCAGGTCATCACCTGCTCAGTCATTCTACTCCATCACGTTTGTGAAGTTATGGGACAAAAATCTTCAACAGTAGCATGCAGTTGTTTATTCAAATCATACTTCTCGAAGTCCAAAATAATCTTGTAAAGCAAATAAATAAAATGGGACCCCTGCTATGTATGCTGCTTTAGAAAAATTCTTCAATTTGTCCTCCCCTGGGCAGGGAAGTTCGTGGCTGGCTGAAGGCACTGCCTGCCTGCCCACCCAGGAGCAGCCAGGGCTGCTTTCCTTCTTTCGTTCTCTGAGCACACAGTGCCCAGAGCCCGCTCTCATCGCACCTCCCAGCCACTGCTGCACCCCTGGAGATCCCCTGGGGAAAGGCTGAGCACAGCAGCCTCTTCCTAAAGTGGAGTCCTCTCCTCTCCCTTCCCGCCCTGGCGCCGTTGCAAAGCATTAACGTGGTTGTGCACGAGTGTGTTACTGTCATCCATGAGGCATTTTGCTACAGGGAATGTTTGAATGGGAATATTTCTCTGGTCCAGGGAAAAGTCATGGTAGAGAATACGACATGCAGAACACAAAGGGTTAAAAGCAGGTCAGTAAACACAAGAGCAAAGCAGTTCCCTGCAGAAAAGTGTTAATTTAGTCCTGAAACAAATATATAACAAAAAAAATGTATGTTCTGAAGGTTTGGGCAGCACAGCTTTAGTTATGCCCTTTGCATATTCTTATATAAAAGATTCTCTAAAACTTTTACTGAAATACTTGAATTTACCTGAAAAACTTTTGTAAGGTCTTATTCAAGTTTCAGTTGGAGCTTTTTATTCCAATTCAAGCTAATTTCATTTTCCTTATCTCCTTGTATTGAGATTAAAAATACAATCAATTTTTCAATCAGGAAAGGCATGCCAAGGAAAAAAAACCCAAACAAACCCAACCCATCACTAGTGGTTGCTTTCAAACAAATTTTCAAATGAACATCTAAATACAAATTCAAATACCTATATTTTTTTTTCACCAAGTGGGATTGGTATAAGGGTAAGGACACTCTGCTTTAGTGCTCAGACAATAAAATTAACACCCAGAAAAATACACTCAAGCCAGAAGAAAGCCCATCATTAATGTTTCAATGAAAGATGAACACAAGATTAACACAGATGAAATGAGGAAAGTTGGGTTGAGTAATGGCCAAACAAGGAAACTGAAATATGTCATAGTGAGAAGTCCTTGCCTTGGGAGAACTCAAAAGCTATTTATTAATTTTCTGCTAGGCAAAGCCTTTCCAAGCTCTCAGCTTTAGTCAGCATTTTACATAATCTCCTTACTTAAAGCTACACAAGCCTCTCCAGCAAATTCTGAAAGCTGCTTTTAGATCTTGTACAAACAGCACCACCCTCCCAGATTTACAAATTCCTTCTCTGGGAGGAACGATCCAACTTTCTTGGCCAAATCCCCGCAGAATTTTGTGGATATTCGTGAAGGATAAATACAGCACATAAAGGACAAAGCAAATTTGCTTTTCCAGTCAGTAGGCAGGATTGCTCAAATTCCATTACCAGGAGGGAGTGGGGGAAGGGATACATTTCTTCAGCAATGAAACTCTGAAGAAACTTCTTTAGAAACTCAGAGATGCTGAGTTTCTAAAGCAAAAGCTTCACAGGACAGTTTGCATATCATTTTGTAAGACCGAAAGCAAATAAAGAGTGATTCCATACTTAAATTTATGCTATCTAATCTGATTGAATTCTCCTCCAGAACGTGAATGTGAGACTCAAAAAACATCATGTAAGAACAAGCAAACAAAAGAAACTCCAAGAACAATAAACACCCAGGGAATATGATTTGTAATAGTTGTAGCAAACCTTAAACATTAGCTGTCATTCTTTAAACTACTATAAATATTTAAATTTCTACAAGTTTGCCACATTATGATCTAGACAAGAGTGTCTTTCTTTGCAGTTCACATGACAGATCCCATGTTCCACTTATATTTTTTTAATCCTCAGCCTTAGCGTTGATGTAAAAGAAAGAAAATATGCTGCAGTATTTAGTTTGGGATTTTTTTCCTGGATCTCCACATTTTTTGCTTGGATACAGGGTATGTTAGAAGACAGTAAAAACTCCCATAATCAGCTGTATCCCTCAAAGGTGTTCCTCAGCACGTAAAAAGACCAATTTACCTGACCTTATGCAAACCCTAGACACATTGGGAAAGGAAAGACAACTCAAGGAGCAGGGCAGAAGGTGGTTTTCTTTCCCTGCTCAGATAAAACAACAATCCCACTGGTTCTTGGGATGAGCACCTGGAACCATGCTCTACATGTTCCACAGTCTGAAATTTCACAAAGAAAAGAGAAGGAAAAAAAGTCTCTCCTGCTCAGACATTGATGAACCCATCTCATGGTCAGGTCTGATGGATGGACAGGTGGCCAGGAACAGCAGGATGAAGGATGCAAACACTCCCTAAATAAGGAAGGCAATCTGCATCAAGAAGAGCCGAGGTATCATCACTAGGCTATTTCTACTTTTAAGGCATTTTAATCTTAAATAGTAACATATCTACAGAGTGAAAATTGCAAACCAACTAATCCTTTTCCATCACGAAAAGCAGCATTATTCATAACTTAAGAATTCAATATAATAAAAGGGTGTCTTTCTGTTCCCTCTAAGAAATAAATGGCAACCTAATACTATATAATGGCACTCCACGGAGCAACTGCTGAGATGGTTGAGCAGTTCTAAGACTACTCTTGCTGCCAAAGGAAAACTTGTTTTTATCATGGGATAACTAATACAGAAAAACTTCCCATTGGAAGAGAACAATGGAGCCAAAGCTTTTTACACAAGGTAAGCTAAGCCATACGAAATGATCACATCCAGAGGGATGCAGTTTACCATGCTGCTCTTTACAGCAGCCTCAGGGGAATCCAAGTACCCTGCTCCTCTTTAAGATTTTGCACTGGTAGAGCTGACACCCATTTATTCAATAACAGAGTAAAACAAACTATCTTTGAGCCGGTGAGGACAACACCTAAGTTAACAAATACTGCAGACAGCAGAAGCATAACTAGCATGTGTGCAGCATCACACGGGCAAAAGGTTGAATGCCAAAAGCAACACAGAGAAACAAGCAACATTATTTGTCAAACAAAACTTGGATGGATAGCAAGGAGACAAAATGCATTATTGCTTCTTGATTTATGCCACAACAAATTTTTTTCCACTAGTCACAAATGCACAGATATTAAATTATTTGTATGGTCCACAATGGCTTCCAAATCCCACTCCTAAATCTATTCAATTGAATTTCCAGGATATCTGCCACTCTGCCACTTGCTTGCCAGCAGCTGATGAGGAAGCAATAGTAGGTTTTATTCTCTATTTTTGTGAAGGGGAATCCATAAGCACAACAGTGAAGTCTATTTCTGAGCTTTGCAACATCTCCTAGCCATGGCCACACCTCCAGGTTTCTCCACTTGTAGCTACAAGCTGTTACCTGGCACAACACACTCCTAAAATGCGTGCCCCTCTACACAACAGGGGCTCAGAACAAGAACACATTCATTTGTGCACAGAACTGACGAGCTGGGGTGAGGTCCAATAACATGGGAACACCTGCATTTAGGCAAATCAGCATCTTCCTTCTCCCCCACTGATGCTGCCACGGATTTCTGGTGATGTTCCCTGATACTCTGTATGAGTAATACAGGCTTAGACCCTAACAAAGGACAGGGGAAGCATTACTGTATGAATACATGAATACTGATTGGAGTCTTAGCTGGTAGAGCTGATGTTCTGACTTGGAATCTGGAGCAATTTTATAGTTGCTTTGGGTTGCCTTTTTTTTTTTTTAATTTAAAAAAGTCTTTGAATAAGGTCTGAAAAGCCGTCTCTCCATTCTTCCTTGAAGTATTCTCACTGGGAAGGATAGTATACAGATCAACTCTCAACACTAAAACCATGCTCCCTAATACACTCTCTCATGCTCTTCTGGTCTAGTGAACCAAAAGCACCTTCTGCCTCATAACACACTATAAAAAGAAGAGTTAAGTGTTGCAAACTCCTTTTCTTAACCTACAGCTGGCTGGAAATAGAGCTGACGTGGATATAAATATCTTGGAGGGAAGAAGGCACTGAAACAAAAGCTGTGCTTCCACCATGGGATAGCAGGAGGACACAGGAATTCCTTGTGCCAAGAAAAATAAAACAGTAGCTGATGGCCTGTACTTTGTGTGTGACATAGGTAAGATCCAAGCTGTTTAGTCCTTTCAAGAAAAAGGCTTTTTAAAAGCAATATAAACTCACAAAAACTATTTTTTTTTAATGCCTCATCACATACCTATGAATTCTGAACAGAGAGAAGCTGAGGAGAGATTTTTAGGACTGCACTTTTGCCCACATATTTTATTTCATCCCTGTCCCACCCTCTAGCACTCAAATCCCATCTTCCCTTCTTATCCTTATAAAATGGATTTCTCACTCCTAGAAAAGACAGTATTACATAAACCTTGACTAATGCATATCTAGACCAAAAACCCCACTTGGAATGAAGAAGTCAAAACTATCTCTATATATATCTGAGGCCACTGCTAAAGAAACCAGATCTTCTAGTTTGGAACCTTTTTGAGGCTTCCATGACATGGCTTGTACAAATCTCATTAGCCAGTTAATTCTCTATAACCCCTTGAAAACTAAATTATGTTTTTGAAAAGAATCACTTCAATTGCTTAAGCTTCAGCCTAGTCAAGTAATTTGCACATCTTTAATTATGAGGGATTAATTCTTTCATCTATCTTATTTCTGGCAAACTTGAAGAATGGTCTAGTCTCTCCATACTCTCTACTCCCTTGCATTTCATCCTTCATCACACTGGACATCAGCTCTTTATTACTGCTGAGGTTTTCTAGGTGGAAATTCTTCATCATTAGCTTCACATTCTCACCCTCACTATGAATTACTTGAATACTTTTTCCTCGATTGTCATCATCAGCCTAATGCATTTCTGCCAGTTACAGAAACCAGGAGTCCCTCGAGGACCTGGCAACTGGAATATGGCCCTCAGCTGCAACTCTCCTTGGGGATCAATTCTCTCATTGTTTTCTTGTATAGTGTTGAGAGGTTTTTTTCTTTATAATTTTAACAGCATAGTCATACCCTTCCAAAAATCAATATTCAATTTAATCCCTTTCACTGCACATCAGGCCACATGATATAAAAAGAATTTTCCTTTTGCTCCTGAAACCCTTCTTTTTAAAACATGTTCACATTCTGTAAAGTCACTTTTCTCCAATTCCTTTCTTAGTCCTCAACTTTTTACATTAATATTCCTTTTTCCTTTGAATATTCTTTTTTGTGGGTTTTTTTGGAGTTTTCTGGGTTTTTTTAAAAAGGTTTTTATAAAAGATGTGATCATTAACAGCTGAGTATTCTGTCCACTTCAGGAAAAAAAAGTATTTATCTTAAATTATTAGCCCTTCAGCTATATGTTCAAGGAAAACATATCAACTTGGATTCAAAATGTTTTCTGTGACATAACATGAAAAATGCCAGAGGAATTGAAAATTAGTGTTTTCAGGAAGAACTAATTTGCATACACCAAGCTATTTCTTGGCACGTGGTAGAAGTCACCACTTTACTACAATGAAACAGCCCAGGTGAAGATTTTTTATTTATAAAACAATAGTCACAGACACATATAGAATTTCACAGATCAGTGAGTGCCCTCTATCCCAGTCTTATGAGAAAGAATCACCCAAAAACATATATGTACATACATAACAGCACCTGAATCTATGCAGTTGAAGTTGCTGTGACCTGGGACACATCAGGTGAGCATCAATCCTCAGTAGGAAGGAGATGGAGAAATTACCAAATTCTAAAACAATAAAACTATGAGTATTTTAACCAATGCAACTGTGAAGCAGAGAACAAATCTGGTTTTGGAGATAAGAACTGACCTCCACTAATCCCCACCATCTCTCTCAAATGAAGTTTGGGAGTTGCTGGGTTTTGTTTGGTTGGGTTTTTTTTGGTTTTGTTTTTTTTTTTTTTTTGCTTTGCTTCATATAATTGGGTAAATTACCTTGTTATTTATCACAAAAAAATACATACATAGATCATACATACATATATATATATATATAAAAGAGATAGATAGAACCTAAGAAGATTTCTGCTCTATGCAAAGCTCTCATTGTCCCATCAGACCTTAAAATATGTGTACCCTTGACACAGGCCGCCCAAATGAGCTGCACACAGCTTCTCCAGAGACACAGAACTTATTTTTCTGTAGCTTTTGTTACAGGAGAAACTATAATGAAAATGTATTTATTTGAGTATTGTATACTAATAAAAATACCATGACAAAAACATTCATATAATTAATAACAAGACCCAACAACTGCGAAGCTCTTACTATGAACCAGTGATTATTCTTTTTTGCTGTTCCTATGTGAAGTCCCTACAAACTCCAGAAATGCTAAGCAAACACAAAAAGGCATATTCTCCTGAAAAGAAAACAAGTAAGGAAAAATGCTCTGCATGAAAGTGTACTACAGTTAAAAGCTCTGTGAAAGGTGAAGCTCTTGAGACACGGAGAACAGCAGGAAAGATTTTAACAAAGCACATTTATGCGTCTCCCAAAGTTTGAGCCGAAGTTGGACTTCCAGAAAGAGATAAGCAACTCAGAATGCTGAAGTATGCAGGAAAGTTCCTAATTTAGCTGGAATCAGCCACATGAGAGCTAATAAGCCATGGACAGGTGGAGGTGGGATGTTTAACAGTGGTCACAGTGGATCAATTAGAGAACCACCAAAGACTGACTTATCTCTTCCTAAACTGGGAATTACAGGGGTCACTAAGTCTGTTACTTGCTCAGAGGAGGAATAATGTATCTTGATGCACCCTGAGGAAGAAAACCACAGTAGCACTTGAAGATGGGTTAAGCTCAACTCAGGCTTTAGGAAACTAGGGGAAGACACTACAACCTTCCACCTCCTGGTATAATATATATTAAATAAGTAAAAAAAATACATAGCCCATTTTTACTCAAACAAAACTTGCTGAGAAATGTCACTGCTCCAGACTGTGGCTCACTGCCTCTCTTTGCTTTCAACTTTTTGTAATACCATGCTGCAAAAGATATCAGTAAATTAGAATTGAACCCAGCAAGCAAACAAAATCCAGAGAAAAACAAGAACAAAGCAAGACACTTCTATTTATATTTTTCTGTATTTGCCTATATAATTTTCTAAAATTTATATAAAAATTCTAGTCTAGAAAATGTCTATTTCTATTTGTTTCTGCTTAGGGCTTTTATCAACCTCCATTATTTGCTTCTCCTGTTTAAAAGATGACCCAATAAATAACCACATAAGCAACAAGTGCTGCAAGAATGATTTAAAGTAGCTATGCCAACTTCCCTGCAAAATCCCACCAATCCTTTAAAAGTGGAAAAAGTCTTTAAGATGAGTGTTAGTAGAGATAAATTCAAGTAATTCCAGTGTCAAGACATATGGCTGGCACTTTCCACATCCTGAAAAAGCAAAAGTTTAAGTTAAAAATTTCCTCAATTTATAGAAATGCAAAAGGTACTTAGTTGGTACCAAAACCAATGTGTGTATGCATATATATATGTAAATCCAGCACACACAAAAAAATAAAATAAAATGAAATAAAATGAAATAAAATAAAATAAAATCAGAGCACAACACTCCCCATTTTTCAAGTTAAAAGGTACCAATTTGCATTTTTAATTTGTCCTGTACTGGACGTACAATTGCATTGACAATTGGGTAAAAGAATCCTTCCTCAGTTCCAAGCTGTCAGTATTGGATATGTAGCCAGACTGCTGCTGCTTTGACTGTCTCCTTGAAAGTCCTTTTTAGTTTGCTTCCTGTGGGGGGCCCCAGCTGGTCTGGGGTCTCTGGAAACAGTAGGAACTAAAGATGGAACCTCTGCACCCTGGCAAGGTGGCAGACACGGAAGGGAAAGTTGTAACACAGAATGGATTTCCTGCCTGTCCTTGCTGATTCATAGTTGTCTGACATGCGCAGTGTACGTGTCCAATTGAGAATTATTTATGTTACTAGAAACCAATGGTGCATGGACATGTGTAGATAATAAAGTGTATATAAGTCGCGGCAGCGTTTGCAATAAAGTACAGTACAGGTCTCAGGTCCAGCCTTCTGAAGAAGACGTGTCGTGTTTTGACCAACCCCGACCGCGACAGCTTCCCACTGTATTCTCTGTTCTCAAGACGCAGAGGAAACATACCTCAATTTCTTTGAGTTTCTTTAGCAAAAATTTAAATAAAACCAAAAAACCTTAAGGCTTGAAATTATTTCTCCACAAATGCAGTGGTATTCAAAGATCAGTATTTTACTGGGCAGCGCTCACTGTCCCCAAAACAAGCTCTGCATCAGTCCACACAGTAATTCTGACATACATCATCTTTACATGGATAAACCCTCCATATGACTTTGACCTAAACTATTTATTCAGCACATAAGAGCTTTGCTGAATAGGTGAAAGTGTGCACTAATGCCAGAATATTCATAATACTGTACATATGAAAATAATAATTAAAAAAACCCCTATGTAATTTTAAGAAAAATAAAATAGTATTAAGACTCACAGTATTCTGAATACTGCTATTTATTTGATCTAGCGATGAATGCAATGATACAAAAATATAGTTATAATTAACAGAAATTCCCTCATGATTCATTTCTTTGGAAAAACTTAAATTATCCTGCTGAAGGGAAATTCCCATCACAAAGTTCCCATGTTAACCTATAGATAATGCAACATTTTGAATTAATTTTCATATCTCTCAATGGTATTTTAAACCATTTAAAGAATGATCTTCAGAGCCATTATTTCTTTAGATATGTTTTACCCCCAAGATGAAGCTTTTCTTACAATTGCAGGCAGAGTCCATAAAACAAACAGGTAAAATAAATACTGTGGAGTTTCTTTTTTTTTAATCTCATTGTAATTATAGACAGACTAAGAAACCCAGCTTCTACAGTTTTAAGGCACCTAGACAGCTTGCCAATTAAATAAAAATAGATTTTGTGCATGTTTATTTAATAACACTTGTGAGCTTTAAGCTTTTGTGAGGCATTTATAGACAAGAGCAACAAGAAATCAGATGAAGTCATAAACCTCACAAGCTAAAACAATAAGATTATATTGTACTTACAAAATAAAATAAAACAAAACAGATCCACAATATCATTAGATATCATCAGGAAATGTATTCCAAAGAAACCTTGGAATATTCTGCATTCCACAGCGACTCAAGTGGGAAGGAACATGTAGTTTAAAAAAAAAACCCAGTAGGTGCCAGAGAGAGGAGTGTGAAACTGTACATCACATTCAAGGACAAGACTCCCTACAAAGAACAACTATCCATGAGAAACACAGTCTCAAATTATAAAAAGCTCCCAAATTACAGCAGTGTGGAGTCTCCAGCAACACCCAAAGCAACAGAAAACAATAAAAGCATTTTAGTTGAATTATACAAAGCCTTCAAAATATAATCCCTCACACCACAAAATAACCAAAAAAAAAAAAAAGAAAAAAAAAGACCTGCTTTTTCCTACTGTTTGTTGTTTTCTCCCTAACTTTGTACACGGTGCCTTTTCTGGCACCTGCAAGAAGTCTTTCACTTTAGGCTGGAAGAGGAGTTTATTCCTGGCTATTTGTGTTGTACCAACAAAATGACTGTTCCCAGCAGACAGAACAGTTTCTCTGACACACACAGACATCCTGAAAGCTACAGACCCCTGAGACCCATGGGAAAGGCACAGAAAGGAGACGGACAACAGTCAGACTTACATATTAAGTCAGTAACAATTATACCTGTTATGTAAAACTATATAGAGTGAGATATTGATCATATCATCTTAATATTTTATAGGCAATTCGACAGGTTGCCTCCTGACATATATGATTTATTTTTATTTTTATTTTTTAGTGTTAGAGAAATGATGCGAAGAAAAACAACAAACAAAACAATTGTGAAGGTGTTGATAGCAGAAAAAGCTACCTGGTAAGGAATAGCTTGTAAACAAGAACTTGAATGGGTTATCTTAATCTCCACTGAATGTGGTTTTCTTAGTGGTATCTAAACATTTACATAAAAAGAAAATTGTCCATCAGAAGTAAAAGTAATGAAGTTTGCTGATTACTTCCAGGTTAAATGCTATTAGATATCACTGACACTTTGGAATTTTTTTTCCCTGAATCAAAGCAGTGAACAAAAATAAGAAACAAGCACAGACAAATAAAGTATACTCATCAATATTTGCCATGAAAACATGTATAAAAGTCCCTTCAGGTTTCACAGAAACATGGACATTAATTTTGTATCCTCTTCACGCACAAAATAATTTTATTATTTTATATAGACTGAGTTATTTGTACAAGACCATATACGGATAAATTGATACAACTGCACTGAATTGGATGTACTCAGTCAATTCTTTCTTGAGATTTCTAACAATCTCATCCATCCATCCATCCATCCATCCATGGATCCATCCATCCACCACAGGATGCACACACATGCGTGTAGAGATTTCCATTAAAAGTCTGTAATAATCATGTTACACATGACTATTCCAAACTTGACTTCCCTTTTGGAAGCTGCAAACTCTAGAAAAACACGCATCCACCTATGAATTTCAACATAATTAGGATTTCCCCATTTATTAAAAAATTAACAGGGTTAATTTACATTCATTCTGTTTGCACAAGCATATACGTGGAATACGAATACATAACTATCTTTCATGCAGCGTTTTTTAATCCTTCTGTATTATATTACATATTCTCCTCTTAAAAATGTAATCCTTTCACAGAATTATCTTGCTAAGTAAGGTATTTTCCTTTTTTTTCCCAATACACAATTCTGCTTTCACAAGTTGCAGCAGATAAACTTGTTCACACATCAGATTCCCCCAGTAAATGTATGGAAAATACATCGAATCACACGTTGCTTTTTTTCCACTTACTGCACTGAAAGTGGAGAATTTATTCTCAGTAATTTTAGAAATTTGATGCAAAAAAAAATTAAAATAAGGACTATTACACTGCCCTAAATATATTTATTCACACTGCTAAAATGGCATCTAAGGCTGTACATTTATATGACAGTGTGCTATTGCCACGACGTTCTGAAAGTAGGCAGAGCAGACTTGCACATAGAAATAGTATCTTTAATTAGTCCAACAGTTATCTATGGAAAATTAGAGAAGCACTGGGGAAACTAAGCTCTTTAGATGTTTAAAATAAGGTCTACCTAGAATGTTACAGGTTTTAGATGTGTGTTTCTGTCTGAAGATCTTCGAAAAAATCTACAGGAAGGTAACAAAACTAATGGGAGGGAGGTACCAGCAACGAGAACACAACCAAGCAATGCTTCCTTCTGAGTAGAGACTGAGTTGAACTCAAGCTCATCTCTACAAAGTCAGTATTTAAAACAAGCACAACAGACTAAAAACAGACCTGACAAACCAAGCTGCATTTGCTAACACAGTAAAGTGGAAGTAAATGGAGATTAGACAGCACACAAAAACTAGCGTTAAACAGCTTACAAAAAAACCTCCAGGTAAAGTAACACTGGGAAATATAAAGTAGCAGACACGAAGGAGAGGAGATCTGATGGAAGTATAAAAAAAAATCACAAATAGAGCATTAACCTGTGACATGCAACATGGATAATTGGGCAAAGTACAAAGAAGGAATCAAAGCAGAGAAAAAAAATTAGAGTTTAGGCAGGTGAAACCCTCTCCCCAAACCGCATGTGTGTGCAATGGCTTTGCAGGAAGTTGTTGCAGAACAGAACGCTGAAGCCATTACACAAAACCATAACCATATTTCCTGAAGACGTTACAGTGAGCCCAATATTAGCTCTTGAGAAAGGAGGATGGACAAAGGATCACAGTAAGCTTGACTATTTTAAAACATTCTGAAGAGAAAGTCACTAAGCCTAAACCAACTAAAACCAACCTCAAAGTAACAGAACAAAGTTTTATGTAATTGTGAGATTGCAGCAAACCATTGATGCTAGGAGGTGCTCAAGCTTCTCTGACTGAGCAGTAAAGAGGCCCACAATTCTAAGTCAAGGAGCCACTCTTTCCACATCTGATTTCCACAGGTTTGGAATAGGCTCAGAGCCCACTAAAAATACAAGCTCCCCATATGGTATCTCTCCATGAGGCATCCTGCCTGGATAAGAATAAAACTTGCCTTGCTGCTGCAGCAAATGTAGTCCTCCACTGAAGAAGGCCTTACACTGAATCTTGTGAAAGTAAAAGTACAACATGACAGAAGGAACAGCACAGCTACATAGTAGCCCTTATTCACGTCCTTTAACTTATGTGCCTATGTGAGCTGAAGAGTATAACCTTCAAAAACAATCTCCAAGGTTAATAGGAATGTGAATGGAATACAATACAGAGCACTTTATCCTCTTGTAGTTTTATTTTTTCCCTAAAACAATAGATACAACACTTTTAGCTTCTCTTTGCAACTAATGACTATAGTAGGACATTCAAAGAACAGAACAGACTAGTGTTTTTCATAGCCTTATTTACTCAACTTTTGTTTATTCAACTGACTACAGCTGGGGAGTTTGCATTCAGCATGACATATTTCCTGGTGCTGATACACAGGATACTCTAGAAGATATTAAGTGTTGAAATAAAGCAACTGCCTTCACTGCTTAAGCATCCCTGGTTCACTCACCATGTATAACACATTTCAAAGGCACACACAGTGCACAAGCTTTCAGAATAAAATCTTCAACCGAGTATTTTCACATACTTGGAGAAAATGATTCTCTTCTCTGTTAGAGTAAATCAATATTTATACCATCTATGAACTGACTAATATTAACATTTACTGAATAGACAACTGAATTTTAGATACAAATTTAATAGAAGTAACACAAGACAGGTAATAAACACAGGGAAAACAAAAGCTATTTCTATTTCCTTTAGGCTCCTGCAACCAAGAGATAGATTTCTAAGTGGTTGCAGATGTTATGTGTTCTCTAAGATGTTACTGTTCAAAACTTAATCACCATTTATTGTTTTTCCCCTCAGAACATTTACAAGCATAAAGCAAATACATGAGGATACAACTCGCTAGAAAATGACATATAAATAAGAAGAATCTACTAAGCAAAGACACGCAGGGTTTGCAGATCTGGATTCACTCCTCCAACTAAAGGGCCTCAACATGCTGTAATTGTATTTTACAGAACCACATATTATTCTGACTTGTAAGGATCTTGAAGTCCAACTCTTATGTGAATGGCCCATACAGGGAATGAACCAACAACCTTGGCAATTATTAGCACCAGGCTCTAACCAGCTAATGGCAGGGTTTTCAACATTCATGTTATTCAAGTCCATTGCATTTAAAGATGACTATGCCACAGTACGAATGGGAAAGTCAGCCTTGGTGGATGTACATTTAGCCAAACAAGTCTACAGACAGCAAACATTTTCCAAAATGCTACTGCTGTACACATCCTTCTCCTGGCATGCCTTGCTCCTTCCTCCCTGACTCAACCCAGTACACACTGAGATTCTCTGCAGGGATATTTCTGCTGCTCTTCCACTCAGTGTTCTATTTTGCAGCTAAAAATATAAAATTCTTTGCTGAACATGAACATCCTTGGAAGATATTCTTCAGTAGCCATGCTTCCTGCTGTAGTCTAGATAGTTGTTGGCACATGTTCCTAGTCAGTCCAAAATACTTGCCAATCTGATGCAATGGGCCTTTTCGCACTGAGGAAATGAAAGGAGTGCTTTAGGATATGTCACCTCTCCCCAGGAAGACACATGGAGACATCCTCTGTACAGCATCCAAATCTCACATGGATCACAGCCACATTGCAAGCATCACAACATCCAACACTTCTGATATGGTGGAGAACATGATCCCATCACCTCTGCTCACAGCTCTGAATTTCTGAGCGTAGCAGCTTCCAGCCCTCAAAGTCCAGGCCTGGTTAGAGGCTCCACAAATAAGTCTACTGGCAGCTGAGGGCTCCTTTGGAATGAGCTATCCATGCAGAGCCTTAAGGATTGCTTATATAGGAAGATTAATCCCTAAAAGGATTCCTCTTGAAGTTTCAGCTGAGTCCCAAAGCCCACTTTAAGGTCACATATGAGATTATCTAGTATTCTGTGTAGAAAATGCATTCTAATTCGATATTCCTTGTAACTAACAAGGTGTCAGACAGGACTCCCCAAGAGAGGCTCATGTTATAGTTGAGGGCAGTTTGTCTCAAATTTGACAGAAACTCCTCTGGATTGCTTTTTTTTTTGCTTTCTTTGTCCTCTGTAATACTCCAAAATTCAAGTCTGTTTAAATTCTCAGACACTTTTATATGCCTGAAAGCTACAAAGATTTTCCTTTCAAATGTTGCCTGAGATCTACTAAGCAGTAGAAGCATGACATTTTTATTAAATGTTTACCTAAAACCTTCACTGCACTTTGGATGTTTTCTCTGTATAAGTTCCAGCAACATTCTAATTCCAAAAGAATCAAACAGGGCTTTAACCACCCACTGCCAGCAGAGCTCCCATTGCCTTTATAGCACACCGTACACATGGAGAGAAGAAAGATAAATCTGATATTAGTCAGATCCTGTGGGACTGAAAAGAGAAAATACAATCTTGAAATGCCTGGTGGTACCTGTAAGTGGAAAGGCTGGTCCAAATGCTCGCTCAGAACATTTCAATCAATGCAGCTTTCAACAGAAATGCCAAGTGGGACAAACATTTCACCTCCTTTCACGCTTGCCACTGTTTCATATTCTACTTGATGAATAAAATGAAACTCTTCCTGATAATTTTCTTACATCACCATAAATACCTGTCAGTGCAAAGACCTCAAAATATTAAATATCCAAGAAAAATTTAAATTATTTTGAACTGAGAGAGCTACAGTGAGAAATCAGAGTCGTGTCCAGATAGAGGAGGAACAGCATTTCACAAGAAACAAAAGTAAAGCCAGGAGCTAAATGTCTAACGCTCTAAGAGGGGACTCTTTCACAGTCTGAACCATGACTACTCGCAATATTTGAAACAGGTGAGTTAGTGATCACTAAAAATGTCACTAGAACCAAGTGGAAAGGTTTGGGCTTAAATCCTCTCTAACGAAAAGGAAACAGAGGCAGATGAAAAGGTACAGTCACTGCTTGTTCATTTCAGACAGGTTCCTCCATTAGCATTTACTTCCAGTACCTGCTTCACCCCTGAGCACAAGCCTAGAGGCAAAACTTTGTACTTCTTCCTTCAAGTCTTCCATAAACATTGCCCATTGATTAGCCTGCTCCAATGCCTCCTTATCTCCAGACATACAATGGTATTGATTTTTAGTTTGGCACTTCCTCTGAAAGTACAAGGTAGACTTTGCCTCTTTTTCTAATTTGTCAGTCTCCACTCTATATATCCATCTTTTTATGACTGACTTCCAGGCTGTCCCTCTCTCTTACACAGCGCATATTGCTATGTAGACAACGTACTGACAGCATTTAATTTTTTATGTGAGTCTCAGTACATCCTGTGTTCTTTTCTACTATGTTCTTATTCCTCATATATATAAGAACATATCTTAGACTTTTTATGTAGCAAAACTACCAGTACCATCTTCCTTTAATTTTCACATGCCTTTTTTAAAAGCCAATTGATTTAGCCACCTGCTTGATCACCTATACTTGTCTTCTGCACACTACCAAAAAGCTATATATATATTATATGTAAAACTATATTATATATGTATACAGTCTCATCAGACTTGATTACTGTCTGAATCATGTACTGCACAGTTTGTTTATGAGTAGTTTTTCAACCAGATATTTCCTCATGTATTGTCATGCCCCACTTCATCAATTTTTAGCCCCTTTAACCCATCTCCCACCTACACCTACAGTTCTCCTCAGTAGAAATCTCAGCAGCTCCTGCTGTGTTGGATGTCATTTCTTCAAGTTCTGGAGCTTTGGTAATAAACCCTCAGTGCAGTTTACTTAGACTGCCAAACTCTGTTATCATGGACCAGCACAATGCTGAGACAGAGGCTCAATAAATGATATAGTTCTGCGATTCATTACAAAGTCAGATGAGCTCTTTGTCATTTAAGTCGACAGGAGAGACTGACATTAAAATACGGTTCATTAAAAGTGAATTTGAGCCTCAGCATTCACTGTACCAAAACATCTAGAGACAGCCTAAGTCTTACTGGAGTGTCTCAGAAAATATTTGAGCTTCTAACTAAGCACAGGGGATTTGACAAGTAAAACGCTGCAGTTTTTGTATCACTATATACTTGAGGAGGATTTTATTTTTATACCATAGTACATCCCACCAACCGAGAAACCATGGGCCATTCATATTAAGACATATTATTTCAGAAAATATTGCAAACTGTTCGCAAGTTGTCAAAAAAAAATATGCAGTTAAGTAGGTAAGCTCCTGTACATTCTTTTATTTATTTTAAACATTTATCACTTCTGCCTAGATATGAAAGCAAAAAGGCAAATTCAGGTAATAAGAGAAGCAGAAGGCATGCAGAGGAATCCAGACAATAGTTAGATCATGGAAGTACATTTCCCCGTCTTTGAAGCAAAAACATAAGGAGAGATCTTCTGTTAAAAAATACCCAAAAAACCCACACAAACAGTTTATTGCCTTTGACTATTCCGAATGGATTATATTTTCGTAATGTTCTTTGTTCTTGACCTTCAGGTTTCATTATTAGATGGTACCTCCTTGCATCATTAGGACTACAGACAGGTCAGACAAAGTAAAAGAAAAACTTTAAACACTTCAGTAAACAGATCACAGTCTAGCTCAAAGAACCCTTATAGATTGATAATCAGGTTTTCAAAGTGCCTTAGAAACAGCTAGAAGCTGGTTTTTTAATGCTTTTCCCTTTCCTTTAAGAGAAAACTTGTTATTTTATTATGAAAAAAATGCGAAGAAAAAGATGGGACCAAGACATAAGCGAAAAACATGACAATGAAAATCAGCACATCAAGGCAGGTGGATATTCCAGCGAAATTCCACATTTCTCTTTAGATGTACATTCACTGGGACTTGTTAATACATCAGAACTGTTTACTCAAGTTGAGCATATGTAGCTTCACAGTCTTTCTTTTGATCAGGAGAGGCACCACGAAAGGCAGAGCCTTGAATGCTCATGTAGGATGGTTAGGACAGGATGCTCATGCCAACTGATTTCAGAAGCCAAAGGAAACCAATCCAAAACCATAAAAAAGCAAACAATGATATGTAGCTACAAACTAGAAACACTGAAATCTTTCATTCTAACTTTGATTTGCGCTTGTCTATTTAAGCTTTTCTAAGTCAAGATACCTTGCCTGACAATTTATATTTTAAAATATTTACGTTTCAGGCTCAATCATATTTATTAAAGTATCTCCTAATTTACATAAGTTTATAATACTGAAAACAATGTAATATGGGTTAACTGATGATCAGGAATGGAATGTGTTGGGGTTTTGAGGCATCTTGATTTTTTGAAAAAAATAAAAAAGATCAAGCCTCATTATGTTTCATGACTCACTCTGTCTTCTCATAGCTATTTATTTAGAAAGTTATTTGGAAATGTGTTAACTTTTAACAATATAGTTCAAATACTTGGATAATACTGGTTAAAAATTACAAAAATTAACATATTACCTTTCTAGGCTGGACCATGTTGGGAACATCTTGGCATCCCAAACTAGTAATTGCTGCTGTGATATTCTCAGTTAGTAACTAGTTAGGGAGAGGAGAGAAATATCATCATAAAACTTGCTTTAACAATGGCTGTTTGCATCTTCACAATAAACTTGCAGTGTAGTGATGAGAGTCTGCCACTGACATCAGTTCTTTTTTCACTTCACAGCCAAAAGAGTGGGAATCAGAAAAAGTCTGTAAGTTCATGCAGAGTTACTGTTCAAGCAGAAATTTCATAAATTCAACTCAAAGAAGCTGCACTTTGTGTGAAAGTACAAGATGACCCTAAGGAAATATAATGTTCTACTAAACAACACAAGTATTGAGCCATTTTAAACCAACAATTTTAATTATAAGCTTTTGTATTTAGCAAATGATGGAGCACAAAACACCCAAATTCACTGTGCTAATCACTTCAAAGTTCAAAGGTAACCTTACACTTCTTACAACAGTATCAGCTGTTGTCAAGGTGTAAAACATATGTGAAAGCAAACAACATAATGCAATTAGTGAATTTTGGTAGATTTGCACAAGTGTTACCAAAGTGGAGTTTGATCCAAGTACATCAGAAAATTACAATGAAAAAAAATATTCTGTGAATTCCTGAATGTGCAAATATGTTACTTTTATTTCTGATGCCACTTATTTCTACATCACTGAATAAAGGAAGAAGATAAATTGTTCAGTGTGGTTCTTGAAGTGTTGGACAGAATGACTCCCTATTGATTTTCCTGCTGCTGTTCTGCTGAGGGGACAATTGAAAGACATGCAGGTACTTTACACTTTTCTAAGCTAAGTAGACATTTAGACACTGAAACACAGAACAAGGCCTTGGAGGTAAAGGACCTGAGGAACACAGAACAAAGTAAATCAGTAGCCTTAACACTGTCTACCTGAGGGAGCATTTAAATCGAAATTTGACCGTGTGTGCCATAGGTACAGGTGTGATCCATTATCAAGTAGCATTAGTGATTTTCCACTATTGAAGTGACTTTTGTGCTGTTTGAAAAATGACCAAGCACAATTTCTGATCCACAGATGTTAATTTTTATACAGGACTTTTATTAAGGTACTTTCAAACGAAAAAAAATCCCCAAAAAATTCTAAAAGAGATTATAAGCTATGTAAACAACTATTTCCCTATTTTACAGCAAGAAAATGAAGGAAAACAGGAAAAAATTGTGCCTGATCCAAAGTAGCATAAATGTTTCTGAGCTATCTTTTGCACAACTTCAGTACTGCCAGCAATGTAAGCACAGCAGTTCAGGTGAGCTGCTATCTCAGTGTCCTGGGCAGTGTCACAGCCGCAGTAAATTCTGGGATATTCAGGGTTCCTGATCAAATGTTACCTATCCAACAGCGCAGACCTGTCCTACCACTTCCAGTTCTGTTATTAATTACAATTCATTGCAATTAATAACAGAAGTATAAGTGAATTTAGAACTGACAATATCCTGTTGCATGACTCAATCCTTTCCAAAAGTACAGTTGTAAGTACTATTTCTTCTAAACATCAGTGAGACTGATAAAACGTATACCAGGTTGTTTAAATATCAAAAGCATCACAAACTGTATTTCGGTTAAAATGCCTTTTTCAGTGATACTTATTTCATAAGCCCTAGAGCACAAAGTTACTTTTTTGAATGTACATGTGTGACTTCCCAGCTGTTGCTCTCAATAGCCGTCAATATTTGGATTTTACTTTCGTGAGTTACCCAGATTTCTAAAGCACAGCTGTGCTGCTGCAATCAAACATGAAGTTCCCACAGATTTCAGGTACCAGAACTGCATTACTTCTTCCCAACCTCTTTTACTTTACTTTTCTGGCATGCCAAGTTAGGACTTAAGGGGTTTTTTTTTCCCCCTTCTCTTTCCTCTGCTTTTCAAAGGAGTCCAGTATGAAGAGATGGTGTTTGGTGGCTCTACTGAGACTTTGATATCTACTGGAGTCCAGCTGTAAATGTGGATTGAATGAGTAAGTCAAAGCCCAGCAGACTATAATTTTTAAGATTTATGAGGTTTTTCCAGGCCTCTTGGAACACCTGAACCAACCTTGTTTATCAGTGCACAGGTCCAGAGAAACAAGACTTAGCAACACCTGTTAATGAGTCTTGACTGTTTCTTAATTTTTGCAAGTTTGGGACCAGTTTACACACATTCTGCTTAACTTCCATTTGGCTATGTGTGGAAAGGTTTCTGTTCAAGCACTTAGAGCTAGTCATATGATGCACAGAGATTTTTAAACAGCTTTTATGTTTACAAGAAGTGCTGCTTCTTTCCACCGCTTGTAAGTATTTCCCCCTCCTTGTTACCCTGAGAGGTCAATCATGAACTCAATCATTAATGGAGCTCAGCAGTACCCAGCGCAAATTCCAGAGAGTATCACTTTCAGGCATCCACAGCAGGAGCAAATGGTTAATTCCGAAAAAGAAATCTGTTCAGAAAATGGGAAGCAGGAATTATTTCACAGTCTTTTCTAAGTACATACATATTTACTTTTTGAAAGACATTGTTTCAGCACTTCTTCTGAAGATTAAATGTCTGTTTTCACCGAGATCAAATTTCAAACGTCTCACAGTGCAGAGTTAAGGGTGCTAATACTTTTCCCAGAAAAAAGGATTCAAATTCACATATGTTCCTCAGGTCTTTCCTTGCTCTCCCCACCACTGTGGCAAACCCACAAACCCACAGGATGACAGTCATGCTTGCCTGTCTCCAACTACAGTTTTGCTTAACCAAATCCTTCAAAGTTGTCAGAGCTGTGTCACAAGAAGCACAACATTGAGCACATAGAACAGAAGTGATAGAAAAAAAGCATAAGTCTCAGAAACTGAAAATTTAGTTGAGCAAAAAAAATGAAAGCCTTTCAGTGACATTTCTCTTTTATACCTATTTATCCACTTCCAAGCTGCTTATATCTTTCTGCAGGCTTAAGAGGTAACATCTATTTGGTTTAGGATTTTTCTAAATTAACTTTTGTTTCTTAGTTCCAAGATAGATTTCTGCCAAATGTGGAGTTCAATGTCCTATCACTAACACTGCTCTACCAAAAAATAATGATATATCAGTATATAGATACACACAGATGCAATTATAACACGCAGTGACCAGTAAAACAAGTCCTACATTATTCTGAGTACCTTGGATAGTCGAAAAAGTTCTCTTGAATTATCAATGAAACTGCTTAGAAGGAATATTGCCTCTTCCTCTACGCTGGTTTCATTTAGAAAGAGCAAGCTTTGGGAAAAGTAAACCCAGCCAATGTTGGGAGAAAGATCCCAGCATATCCTTAATTTTCTGAAAAGTTATTTTAGGTTTTTTGTGGCAACTGAAAAGAACATGTTATTTGGAATGTGGGTTCCCACTTCTCCACTCAGCATAGAGAAATGTATCAGGGTTCAGCATTACATAAAAAAAAATCAAAATGTGAGGGGAGGAGAGGGAAAGGAAGGAACGAAATAATTTTTTTTTAAAAGCCCATATAGAAAGCGGCCTGCATCGTTTAAAACAAGCTTTTGGCCTGGCTAAGTCAGGGGAAAACTCATCAACGTGTGGCACTTTCTTGACTCTTCCTGATTGGATCTCCCCTAGCCAAAACTCAAGCTAGATGAACTAGAAATCATCCTGATCACCAAAACTTGATCATCACATAACAATATAGTTTCTAAAAATACCAGCCAGCCTATCAGGGGTGTGACCTGCGGCCTTTGGCTGGATGGGAATCGGGTATCACAATCAGCTTGTCCCTACGTAAGTATTTACTCTTTTTTAAAGCAATGAATTTAAAAATCAAGCTCAAATGCAGCATCAGAGCATCTTGTTGACCGTGAGGAGAGAAAGGAAAGTAATTCCTTTTTTTGGATTCAGTTTCATTTAATTCCATTTGCCCAGATGAGAGGCACTTATACATACTCATCTAGCACTGTTACTTTTCAAAAATAGCTGGATTCTACCTCAATTCACAGGCTGCATCACTGCTGTCTGATGGTTTGTTTAGTGATGAGAAAGATTATGGGTAAAAACAAGTGCATGGTTTTTATGTAACCACATCATACGAGTGCTCTTTTACAAAGGGCTTTCAAGACACGTCTGCTGTAAATTAATGCACAGGTCTAAGGTCAGTGCTATTTCCTATCATCAGAGAGTTAATTAATTAATTTTCATGCAACATTTTATTCGTAACATGCTTTAGTACGTTTGTATTGGGTTCTTCCATTTATTCCGAAGAACCCAACACCACTAGATGTCACTGCAAGCAGAACATTGCGAATCGCACGTTCGTCCCGAATTTACAGAGTATCCCGATTTATTGCCACCTTTTTTAAAAAATAAAACTTAAAGAAAAGTTATTTTTCCAAGTCATATGGCCTTTCTCTTTTAGCAGAAGGTGAGTAGTTGCCAAATTTCAAACACGTATTGAATCCCCAGTATTTGAATCTAAAGGTATGATGAGTATAAACATCGATGATACAAGAGTTGAAGGATGCAATGATTACAAAAGCTACCACTATCTTATTTATAAGCTGATAACTTCATGCACAGCAGTTTATTATTATTTCTTAAAACCCATTCCAAGTATTTGTCTCATTAGAGAGCAGAAGTAGCACAGCGATTAATGTGCATATGCTACAACATTAATTAGAGAATAAGATTTCGCAGAAGATTGATAATTCCATACTGACAATTGCAGCTGCAATTAATTTCTGGAAATCTTCTGATGAGACAAAATGAAGAGAAATCACAAGGATGCCAAGATCCAGCTTGAGGTAGAAAAAAGGCAGGAATTATCTTCAGCATAAGACAAAATGCCTCTCAACAAAGTGGAATTTGCACTATGATTTTGCAATTATATTCCATTGTCTGCATTGGCTTCTGATGGAGGAAAAGGAAAATCAAGCCACATAAAAAAACCCAGCTTGTTTTTAACACAGACAAACAAAGGTTCCAATCAGTAATATAAGCAATCAGCAGTTAAAATGTCCTTAATAATAGGATAGTGGCAACAGAATAATAGTAGGGAAAATAACTATTCAAATTACCCTGCTCAACTGACATTTAATAAATTCATATTTAAAAAATGACATTTAGAGAACTAGATGATAATGCAAATGAGGGCTATATTTATGAAGGGGTGAAAAAAACAGCTTCTAATCTCAAGTATAAGAATATCCTGGGTTTTGGTACCTGGCAAACAGTATCAAAACTTGCTGATGGATAGTGATCTGGTGCAGTACTGCAATTACATACTATTCTGAGCTAAATGCCATGGATTCTCCATCTGCCCTTTCTGCCATGGCAGAAATAACTTTCTAGCACTGGCTTGTTTATCCTCATCACCTTCTTGACATAAGTTACTGTTTTCTGAATATAAAACTGTTCAATAGACCCAAATGAACTGCTGTAGCCCACGTGCTGGGACACTTTGCGGTGCCAAGCAGGACTTTGGTACTAACTTTCCTATGATACTCAAGAATGTGATGTCTCAGTCCATTTGTGAATGCATATTTTACATTTCTATCCTGCCTCACAGCATAGTTGCTTCCTTAGCAATAAATAGTGACAGGAAACAGTGCAAGAACTATATCTGTACAAATTAACAGATGCATATGGATTACAGGATTCAGGGGGTTATGATTATTAAAAGTTCATATGGCAAGTGTCACTCTGGGAAATTCAGAAGTAAGGACTGAATTGTAGTGGAATAGTCAAATAGGTAACTGGCTCTACTTGTGTTTTTAAAATCAGTTTGTTTAAAAAACAAATATAAGACACCACAGAAGACCACAAACCCCCACCTTTGACCTGAGCCAAACTTCCACAAGATGCCTGGTGACGGATTACTCTATCTCAGACTATGATAGAGATGCCATTTTGCTGTTATCCACCACTCACCCCAAAAGGATGGTGCTATTGTTCCTGTGGGCTTTGTTTTTAAAGAACAGACAGCTTTGTTTAGCACCAGTCAGTGCTGAGCAATAAGTGACAGTGACTTCATCCACTGTTGGGTTGAAGGCATAGAGTTCATTGAATACTGTAGTTTTTAGACAGTGTCCCAATTTATCTATTTAAAACCAAAAGGGACTTACCTTTTAGCAATACACTTGAAGTATATTACAAAATATGTGTAGTCAAACAATCTTAGGTTTTCCTCAGGGAACATTATTGTAATTAAATCTTCAGCAATTTTTTTTTTAAGAAGCCTAAGCCTTGCATCATACTCAGCTTGCAAGTCTTCTCATCACATACATGAAACTACATCCCTTAATAGAAAAGCCACTTCCACTTTGTCAGAACACAAATGTTAATTAGAGCTTCAAAATGCATGTTTGAGCCTCAGATAAAAAATCACCAATACATAAATCAAAACTGAGTAATCAATACAGCTGCTGTGATATTTGTGGCATTCATTCCAATATCTAGATAAAAATCCCAGATAAAAACATCTCAAAATGAAATAATCAACATCAATCATTTAAATCAAATTGAAAAGCTTTCAGACTGTGTAAGACCCATGACTACAACTGATTAAGTGGGAACTTCAGGCATTCCATTTAATTGCAGAAACAAACCCCAACTTGCTTGTTGGTGTTTAACTCAGTCATTTGTTATTTCAACATATTAATAAAGCAATATTCAATGAATTTAAAACTCTTGAAATATAGTCTGTAAAAGTCTAGAAATTACCTTAAAAACCTGGCACTTGAGAAGAAAGACAGGAAAAATTCAATCTCTGCATAAAGAATCAATGCTACAGCACCTTTACTAGTTAAGCAATCTTTCTTAACCTCAGAACTATCTTCTGGCTCTGCTCACCATCCCTTCTGGGCTTGTCAGAGCTAGATTTTCCAAAAGGCTGATGTCTTACCAGATTCAGTTTGTGGTGAAAGAAGGAATAAGTCTCCTTGGGATCATTCACTTTTACAGGCATTCTACACACATTAATACTCAGTTCAGAAAGATCCACTTTGTCAGTATCTACAACTGGGAAAGAAGGGGCAAAGAACCATTTCACTTGCAGAGAGTTGAAAGAAGAGGGCAAACCCCACAATTCAGAGCAGAGTATTTCATCTTCAGATCAGTGACTTTGATCTAAACTGCATCAAAATGATAAGTATCTTTTACTATGCTGAATTATAATGTCACTGAATGTGAGCAACAGGTGTTTAGTAAGTCCTCCTCCAAGTGCTTGGAGATACTGAAGGGAGCTTTCCATAAATCCTTAATTACATTACTCAAATTCTAACGGTGGACTTTACCACAGACCTTTTTGCTGAAGTTCCTCTTAAGAGGATGAAGCTTCCAACCCATCATCACTGTCAATATCTTTTTCACCTTGGAAAATGGACAAATAGCTTAATAAAACATGCAGTTTTGCCATCAGAATTTAGGTGGCAAGGTTCACTGCTGGCTATGAACGCAGATGCGCCAGCTTATCTGTGAAGTGACGTCACTAATAGCACCATACCCAAGTATTTCACCTCTTCCATGCAATTTAAACTGTCTGCCACTTTGTAAACACTTTTGGAAACGGAAGACATGTCATAGTCCTCAGAATTCATTCCCTCTTGGAGGTGCATACGGGACACCAGGTAATATTCCACAGAAAGAATATGACCAGGTCCTGTCTTGAGTCACCACACCAGACTCTTTTGAACACTTCTCCCCCAAAACCTATTCCCTAATGATCTGATTGAAATGGGATAAATTAATCTACAGCAATGACATCTTATTAACACTCACATCACACCTCTGAGAGTTACACAAAAGTTCAACTATTAGACTAGGGTAGATATGAGCCTTTTAATTTATACTTCCAACATAATACTATGCCTCTTTGAAAGATGAAGATACTACTTTATACTATTTTATTCTTGCTCATTCCTTCAGAAAAGCAAATATCTTATTCTGCATTTTTATTTTATGATCTGTGACTAGTTATCTTTGTGAAATTTGTATTTTTGTTACAACTACAGCAATGCATAGTTAGCTCAACCTACATACATAAATTTATTAAGTAATATAAACAAATATCCTTGGAAGCATAACAGAAATCACACAATGTACCACTTCATTCCAGGATCAAAACAGACAGAATGTATGTGAACCAGAACTAAGACCTGTCCTATCACTCAAGTCTCCTGTAATTTTTTTTTATTTTGAGTAGTTGTTGTCCTGGTTCTGTTTCACTAATGGATTTTAAACTGTTCCCTCCCCCTGCCCCAGCCCGCTGTCCTCCCCACAGTGGCTTACCAAGCTCGGATAAAAACATTACACATAATTGTTAAACCTTAGATTACAAAATACTGTATAAGACTAATCATAGATATTTATAGTCTGCACAAACTTTGTTTGCTCATCCATGGCAAGCATTTAATAAAGCTAGTTCATCTGGAAAGAACTTAAATTAAATAATCCAAAATGAACGTGATGCATATTCAGAAAAATATGGTGTTCAGAACTAACAATAATGAAATTTAGGTCTTAGGAAAAAAAACCCAACAAAGTCTGTAATTTGTTTCATTCTTCCCCCCATTTATTTCTCCCTACCACCAAGAAAAAAAATAAAATATTTTACCAGCTTGGTGATTTTTTTTTTTAATGGAAGTTGTGATAATTGTCCCTTTCTAAGTGCCAGCTAAGATTATAAGAAGGATGTTTGCAAATTATAAATTGAGAAAGACAAAACTATGATCATTTTTCTACCAGTAAAGGACTCAAAATGCTGACACTTGCTGACCCATTCCCTGCCACAGGCACTTCATACTGAAGCCAACAGTGTGGCTTCAGGGAAAGGGTGAGCACATCACCAGGAAAAGGTACATAATAGGCCATGTGTGGTGCAGAACAGTTTTAACTACATTATGGAGGCTCCTTCTGTGTAGTAGCACTCACTTTTTCTATTTTCTGTAACAATTAAATCCACATCAGTAATAATAATCCTTGTGATTTGACTGTTTGGCTTTGAATATAACAACAATATACTCATGTCTTTACACGTAAGGTGTGTTTCCTTTGTGACTGTAACAAGATGTGCAACCTCATGCTGTGCTATCTGCAATTGAACTGGGTAATGAATTTGTTTTGTATATACTGAGCTCGGGTAGAAATTCCTTAAGGCAAAAACAGGTGAGGATTTAATTTCATATCCTGTATTAACAAAAGCAGTCACAATTATCAAGCTTATAATATTTTCAGGAGAGCACGCAAGAGTGAAGATGTGATACACATTAACATCACTCTATATCTAAAGAGCCCTTAAAAGGCGTAATCTGCCACAAACACTCCTAGAGCTCTACTCTATTTATCATGGAACACTTTCTAACTTCTGACACACTCCCCTTCTTTTTATGGCTTTAAATCAAGGTTTATTTCTGCAGTCCCTGTATCTTACTATATAGCATAGTAAAATTTCATACTGTAAAATTTATTACACTAGCATATTACACATTTTTTAATTTAAGATTCTGTTATTTTATTTTTTTTTGCAAGAGACTGTTGTTCATGGTGACTTTAGCAGTAACATGAAAATCAGGAGTTAGGAATTGAATATGGAAACTTCCATCAATCAGAGGTGCAGACATTTCATGCCAGCAATTGGGGCATTCTGAGACGAGAAAATGACACTTTTCCTTCAAAGAAGTGGAAGGAATGAAAGAATCATCGTGACCCAAAAGATACCTCCACATTTTTGCAGTCAGGATTGGGGAATTAAAATGACAGGAATGATTCCATTTTTGATGGGTGCTCATGAGACCTTCAACATACTTACACATTCTAGAAGATGCTGAGATAGTTACAGTAGCTATAGTTTGAAAAACAATGTCAAAGTTACTCTGGATTTGCTTAATAATTTTCTTCCAACTTTCTCTTAGCAACACCTGCATTGAAACTTCTGTTCTTCAACCTTTCTCTTTGGCTCCTTTTAAGTGTCAGTTTATCCAGATAACAAATATTACTAATATTTTAATAGCTCTTGTGTTTATCTTCTGTCCCGAGCTTAAATTAATAGTGACATCTATACATTTTCTAGATGGCGAATAAAAAAAATACCACCCTACACTTCCTCACACATCTGAATTTTAGATCAGCTTGTCTCGTTACGTGTGTGGTAGATCTGGGGCATTCTATCTACTCTGACAGCTTTAGCTCCTGCCGAGCAACATCCCTGTGAGCCTGCCAGTGTTCACATACAGGGCACACACTCGCTGCAGGGAGCTGGAAAACTATCCTGGGATTTATCCCCGTTCAATGTAACACAGAGCACCTTCTCTCCAACCTTAGTGTTATGATTGCACATACATAATCAAATTAAGTTTTAATGACAACAGTGAGACCTTCCCACCCCAAACCTGTTCATACTTTTTGGGTCTAAATGTAAATGAGCCGTGTCCCTCATAATGAAAGGCAATTAGAAAGTGCAGCGCACACAGACTTTCAATGCTGCTGGTGTATAATCATCTCTGGGTGTGCCTACATCAGGACCCTATTTTGGGTCAGAAATGTAGTTTGTTTGGGTTTTAATGCTAATTTCACAGTTTAGTCTGGTGCATCATATGAACCAAAGTGCAATAAGGAGAGGGAGTGCACAAACAAGATGCCTTTCATCTGAAAGGAAGCTGGAAGGTGAGTCAGAATTACACAGAAAGCCTTCCCCTCCAGAATGAGCGTTCCATTTTGAAAACCGGGCTAGGATTAGCACAGAATATAGTCCCTGCCAAAAATGTAGTAGTGTAAATGCCATGTCCAAGACACCACCTCTGTCACTTTGTACATTCATTCTTCAGCCTGCACTAGCCCCTAACATGGACTTTGTGACTGAGTATTGCCATGGCCTATAACGATTGGTTTGGCATTTTTGTTAAAGCACCAAAAATAAAGTTTTAATGTCAGTTTACAGATGAGCTTTATTTTTATATCCTGGCAGAATTCCCATTGCAGAAGCACAGTCTTGTCTTCAAACATGACTTTCATTCCTAGCAGGCTGCATTTTAGGAAAGCAGTTCCTCATGTAGTCTTTGCACTACTACTAAGAAACAAAAAAATTGTTTTGCTTCCACTTCAGTCACACCACTTGTGAGGAAAAAAAAAAACCAAAACAAAACAAAAAACAAACCACCAACAAAACTCGAATTATCAGTTACTTTACTGTCGTGCATAAATCATCAAAAAATGTGCTTTCATCTAGGATACCAGAGCATTACTTAATATTTTTATGAAGTAATCCTTGTATCACTGACTTCAAATTGGCCATGAAATACCATAATTCTAGGGATCTCAATACTGTCAGAGCATATTTTCTAATTTAACTTTAATATTCGGCTCACGTAATCTACAATTTAATGATAGTGGAGAAGATAATCTTGAACTGTTCTTCATGAAGATAGAGAGCACTTTTAAAGCTATTAATATCATTAGTATTTGCTGTGCATGCTAAAACATCATCTCCTTTATTTTTACTGCTAAAGTACAGCCCTCCAGAAGGGGAACAAGTCACCTACGTGCAAAAAGATCTAATATGCCAAAACATGAGGCAGATTAACTGCCAACTGCCTTTCAGATTCATAGGTGTCCTAAATCAGACCCAATACCACACAAGTGCAGTGAAATTCAAATTCCAGCTTTTGCCCTGGAACATGGAATGACTAAAAGTATGCAAGAGCTCTGAAGTTGCGGACAACTAAGGACCATTAGTATTGTTCAGTTGCCAATCTTAAAAAATTCTTTTTAGCATTTTCCTTGGCATCTCTACTCTTTATGGTGATTTTAGTAATTTTCAAATGCAAGCTTTGGAAATACGGTCTTTCTTTTTCAGGCTATGACCATAGGAACTTTCTCCTTGGAATCTTTTATTTTTTTTTTTCCTCCATTCCCAATTCTTAGAGAAACATCAGTGTGGAGCAAGAGAGGAAATTACAGGCAGCCAAGTGTAAGAGACAAAAAGGATGGATGAGCATAACAGGCATAAAGATATAGAGAAACTATTTTTTTTTCAGTGAATAATGTCAAATCCAACATCTTGTCAGCTATTTATTTGCTTTTATGCAAACAGGATATGATCCTTCTGAAGCATCTAACAGGCTTCATACTCTTGAGTAAAGGTAAACAGAATGTGTGTGTCCTGGTGTTCACATAGAGAAATTAAAATGCATCTACATGGAAACACACAAATAGATGTAATTGCAACTAGTTAACATGCTGAGCAGGTTTCTACAATGTTTTTCCAGCATGTTAGTAAGATTAAAATTAAAACCAGCCCTACATCTCGCTATCCTTGCATCTGGTGGCAAAAACTTCAGAGTTATTCATCTCTTAAGGTTACCCACTATCTAGACACCTGCATTACTTGACTAATTTTCAGCCTGTTCTCAAATTTACAGCTCTATGCCACTCTTCTTGCCCTTTATTTAAGAATGGAGGAATCACATGCACATTTTTCTGTGTATCAGCATTCCTTCTCAAGCTCACAGACCTGAAAACCTTACCTAATGGACATCAAGACTGACATGGATAAGCTCTTGTTATGTTGTTAAAAAGCAAATACTTCCATTCTTTCTTCATTCAGTTATTGTTCTATCAGGAGTTAGAAGACCACCACTGAAAGACTTGGACATAAAAGAGAAACATCATTCTGGAAATTTCACTACAAAAAAAAAAAATGTTTCTCAGAAACTTGATAGTTCTCAAAAAGCAGGGCAGGAAAAGATTCCCTTTGAATGTACTGTTTGTTAAAGCCTCCTTCAAGCAGTACCCTACAGCAAATTAAGTGGTTTTCAAGATGAGTTTTTGGTGGGATTTTTTTCATTCCTTTTAAAACACACCTGTGATTTGTCTCATAATTGTGAAAATACAAGGTCACAATCATAATTATTTTTCCCTCAATAATACAAGTATTGATAATAGTGCCAAAGCTTAGGTCATGAAATTATGAAACAACCCCACAAACACTATATATAAAATATCTATATACTGGTCGTATCCCAAAAGATTTTCTGCACAGCTAACTTTAAAGGAGAAATTATATTCCTGTTATTGCCAGCACTGAGGGCTACTCAGAGAAATAAAATGCACATACAAAAGATACAGAGGGAGAGTGAGAGAGAGAAAGAATTCCCTTAAAACAGAAATAAGAGGGGGACAGGCTCTTCATTCACCAGTATCTCTGTGACATGATTATCAGCAGGAACAGGTAGAGTGGTACAACTGCACCTCACCAGCACCTCTGCACACACAGGACACGCCGACCTGGGAACAGCACTGCAAAACTGAGTCGGCATTTATTAGAAGTGGTTTTCAGCTTTCCCAGTTCTGTACCAAGCCGTCCTCTAGCAGGGTCACTAAGCACATTAATTGTTAGACTACAGCACCTCGCCCACCCAGGAGGTGCCAGCACAGGTGACCCCACTGCTGCAACCATTTTACCCCAGAGCTGCCCCAGGGACCCTCACCCTTCTCAAGCTCCCCCTCTCTCCCAAGCCCTTGCTTAAAAAACTTCCCTGGAAAGCACAGGGAACACTTTTCCTTGCTTCCACGCGCCTCTCCCACCTTCTCTCTTCTGCCTCTGTTTCCCCAGCAGCCCTCACACCCCTCAGCTCTGCTCCCCCACCCTGCTTTGCCCACCTCAGCTGTACCAGACACATTTCCAAGGGCTACAGCAGCATTTAGTAGCACAGCAGTAGTGATCGCTGCAAGTTAATAGCAAATGGACATTAAATGCAACCAACCTAAACATTAAATGGAAAACAATGATCCTAAAGGTCTTTTCTGACCTAAATAACTGTGAGCTCCCTCAGGCAGCAGGTGGGATCCAAGCTGCCACGGTTCCAGGAGAAACCTTCTAGAAGGAGACATCCAACAGCTGCTGCTGAGTGTGTTAAACTTTGAAACATTCCGTAAGTGCCAATTTAGTGCCAGGCATAACATTTGCAAAAATTTAAATATAAATGCTTTTTTTCCTGCCTCTCGCCTCGCTCACACATCCCTCCCCAGCCATGTGCTGTCTGGGTGCAGGCAGACTTGCTGCAGGCATTTACTGACCTGAATGCTGAGGGCCATTCCAGAATTTTTCTAAATTTTGCTGTGGTAAAAAAATGATCAAAATTTAGCGTATGGACTGCCAGTCCCTGCTTTGCTGAATACAAAATGGAAGAATAGATATGAGAACACTCATGTCTGAATAGCCATAATTAAACCAGAGACTGGTGGAATAAACGGGGTGCAACACTGTGTTAGGAATGCTGAGCTTTATACTCCATTAGACAATAGCATTGCCCCAGCCCAAAACTCCAGGGATCTAAAACCAACCTAATTCCTGATGAATAACACAAACCACAAGCTTCTGAAGTTCGGTAACTCTTTTGGTGCACCCCTGAACTCCAAAGCCTCTAAGGAAAGCCTGCAGCACATGATATTTTAAAGATGTTGTGAAGATACGGAATGAATAAAAGGTCGTGATAACCAATGGTTTAACAGATTGTGGGTGGAGAGGTTTTTGTGCTTCTGATAATTAATTGGCAGGTTTAGAGAGCACAGTTCTTAATTAAGCTGTAAATACGTGTTGATGAGCAACGTGATTTAATAATGATTAATGGCTTTATCCTGTTACCATAAGAACATACAAAATGGATTTAGTTCTTCCATAATTTAGCAGAGAGATTAATAATTTTTTCTTACTAGTTTCATGGAAACACACAGTCCCTTTCTGTAAACATAAAGGCTGTGAGCTTGAACGTGAAGGCTTGGCATGAATCATGTACACCGTGGATGGCTGAAAATGGTGAGCAAGATGTGAAGGGGAAAACCAAAGTATTTCTGAGGGCTGCAGTGTCCATGAAGCTGCACTGAGATGGCATGTGTGTTATTTTCCTTTAATTATCTTCAGAAATTTCTACTGGTGCTGAAAGAAATCAGCCTTCTGCAACAGCAGGAGCTCTGCTTTGGTGGAGATGTTAGAAAGGAAGACTAGCACATGTAGATCTTGTGCCTGTTTTCAGTTGCATAGAAAAACTGATTGTGTGCCACGGAAGACAGAATGGAGGGTGCATTCTCAAGTCTCCAGATAAAGAGTCAGTGGAACCTCCTGGAACCAGTGGTAAGTCAGTATAAGCACAGGTTCCTCAGCTCCAACAAGTCTCTTATCCAGCCTGTACACAATTACTGAGTGTAGGCTTGTTGGAGAGAGGAGAACTGCAAACACAACTATGTTTTGCAAGAAAAATGTCTGATACAACATAATCAATCTAACTCAAAGGACTTCTTTCTACACAAGCAACAATAGAATAGTCAGTGAGAAGGAAAAGGAATGTTTCTGTCCTTCCTGAGTGTTAGCAGGGATTGATAAGTAACCCTTTGCTCTCTGATGTAACACTTAGAATTGTCTCCCGTGGTGCAGTGCCTTCCTTCTTCCCCAGGAAAATTAGAGAACAAGACTTTTGGGCTCTTTGCCAAAAGACACTCCTGCTAAAGAAAAACAGGCATATTCATTCAGATCACACGAGGATTATGCTCTAAAAAAAATCAGGATCCTTCAATTGTTGCAATTACAAAAGGTCTGGACCTGAAAAAAAATCCAAAACAACAGAAAAACTGTCTTGAGGACAATAAATTGCTTAAAATTTAGAACTGTAGCCAGACTGTGTGGTTTTTTTAGCTAGAAACTTCCACACATATTCTTCCTAGTGAAAATGGTACGAGTTTTCTGATGGGATCTTTGAAAAAAGTTTGTGTCAATCTCAGGGATTTAAAACCTGCTTGAAGAGTATAACCTGAGCTTAACTATGGAGCTGCTAAGGTCTCTCTCTCTAAATTTTACATAAGTTTACAGTGCCAGAGTGGTGCCTGGTGGTTCACACAGCAAGAGCAGCTCCTGCCCACACCTTGAAACCACAGTTGCTTATGACATGACAAGGTGGAGGGGGACAGGAGGGGAAGACACGACTTTAGAAAACCTCCCTGTGGTATCTCGTGGCAATTTACCCTGAGCAACACACAGCTTTTCTTAGGAAAGCAGTATTTTAAGCAGTGCTGCTTTGTATTGCACAAGGTGGGGAACAGAAAAGCAGCAGAACACCTCAGAAGCCTGTAAACAGTAAACAATTCTTGTTTGGCAGTAGTTGTGGAAAAATATATGAAAAGAGTAGCCGAACAAATCTTTGACTTTGACTGTAATAAAAAGCTTACTTTACTCTTGGACCATTTGCAAAAGCTGTAGTGAAGATGATTAAAAAGGAGCAAAAAGGAAACAGTATTTGCATTCATTCTGGTAATAGAATATGAAATTAAAGCATGAAGGGATTAATGTTTTAAAGCTTGACTTGCAGTGATAAAGCTAAGGTATTAGAAGAGACAACATAACCGTTACAGGATAGACAAGCAAAGAAAAAGCAGCACATGCCTTAAAGATGAGCAAGGCAACCTAGAATGGAATTACAAAATGATTAATCAATACAAATGAGAAAGTGTACAAGGAAAGAGAGCTTGGTGAGACTTCTTATGGGACTCAACACTGCAGCCGCTTAAAGATAATGAAAGGAGCACAGCAAAGCCAAAGAAATGCTTTCATTCAGTAGCAAAGTCATTTGTGAACAGTTTAAATTACCCTAATCACCTCCCCTCCAGCCGTCAGTGTGCTCTGTCTCTTTAGTTATTTAAAAAAAAGAGTTTGGGGAAATGAGTTCTGCGAATCTAAGCTGCAAAATAATTATACACACACCGTTTTAGCATTTTAACAATGCAATCCCAAACATTTGTTCTCATTAGAATGCAAATCGACTCATTTAATAATCCCACATGAGAATTCCACCACACTCAGCTTAAAAAGCGCAGTGGTATTCAAAATATTATTAATAAATGCCAAATATGGAACAGCCCGTTTGTTTTGCCAGCAGCTCAGGGTAGATAAAAGACATATAGAACATTTTTTCCAACCAAATTTGTTTAATTGAAATTTAACAGTGGGAATGGTCTGGGAGAGCCTTTAAAAATATGAAGGTGACAGTACCCTCTCAACACAGACACACTCACATTCACTAAAGGCTGAGCACTACAGACTGTCATCCAAATCAATGACATCAATTTGCTTCAAGTAGAGTACAATTTCAGTAAGATACTTCACTATTAATAGTTTTAACCTCTGGTATCAGTTCAAAGCACTGTCCTGAATTGTGTCATTTCTGATTTATCAATCCAAGTGGTAGTGTCATATTTTCAGTACTGCTGCAGAATTTTGATAATTAGAGGACTGAAAAAAACCCTTAGCAAAAAAAAAAGAAAAAAAAAGAAAAAAAATAAAAAAGGCTTAGCAATACTATAATAATCAGTCTTCTTCTATAATGTTTACCATCCTATTCTTATCCTGGAATGCTATAGACTTTTACTGCTCAATAAAGTATAATATTTCATAGCCATCACAAGGAGATCTAACTTAGAACAGAAATCAGATATATTCTAATGGTGCTCCGTAAATAATTAAGAAATCTGTAAAGACCAGGACAGATATAATTAAAAAAATATGACCTGTTTTAATGACTAACTTTCACACCAATATATATTAGAAGCTACTTTCTCCAAATTCTTGATACCAGAAAGAATTTCAAATTCTTGGAGTGGGAATACACAATTCTAGGAGACAAAAGCCAAAATGATCTCTCTGATCTGCTGCTCCAAGACCATGATTCAGGCCTGATTCATGATGATTTAGGGAACAATTTGCTTTCTTCTGAGAGGAACAAGTTTTGCCCCTTTACACATTCGGAACAGCCTGGTACCGCACGTCCCACAGTGTGTGTCAGGAGGGCCATGGGCACATCTCTGGATAAAAGATTACAAATGCCAACCAAATCTGCTGGTTTCCTGCTCTGTTCCTCCAAGTTTCCTTCCTATGGGTTCTGTTACTTCCAGAAACTTAATGTGGTGTACAAGACATTCATCTAAGGGTGAGTGGGGAGGGATCCAAAGAACATGTTGTGCATATTCGCTATCGAATGTTTTTTCAGGACTGATTAGGCCAATGCAGCAGCTGCTGAAATATTAAAAGTCTTTTAGAGCTAATACAGTATGACAACAAAAACAAATTAAATATTGTAATATGACATGGAGTATAAATTGTCCTTGACACAAAGTTATAAATATCTGGAGAATCTTTATTTGTTTTGAAAATGTCAGCTTGTCAGAAATTTTCTTCTGACTGCTTTAATTACCTCTACATTGATGCACAATAAACATTTTAGAAGTCTCAGCTTCGGGTTATGCAACTATGTTGTTAAGTACCCACTTCTGAATATTTTAAGACAAATTAAAAGGATTTCAGGTTTTCTGCCTCAGAATGCTGATACAGAGCCCACTTCTTCCTGCTGCATAAAGCTCTGTATCACATGCTGATCACTCAACTAGGTTACAGACACAAAATGATCCAAAGCATCCATCTAAAAGGAGGCAATGCCAACTCTTTTCCTGTTAATCACAAAGTGTGTAATGAAGTTCTCAGGATGGTGTTTAACTCCTTAAGAGCCTCAGCTAAGGGAGGCAAGTTGGTGTGATGGATGAGGACGTTCTGCGATGAGCTGCACCTACACCACACCTCCAAATTCATTATTCAGTCTTTTAACCACTGGATATTTCTGCTTCACACAAGTAAAAATATACTGTAATGTAATTAAGTGAATATCCCAGAGACACATAACCCACAGATGGACTCATTTAGTTTACTGGCAATGTAATTGCCCAGTAGCAGCAAAGCAATGGATAATTATCCATTGTAGGCTACCGTTAAGTATGTCCTAATAGATTGGTTTCCCTGATTTTTTTTTTACCTGGGTATTTATACAACCTCCTCCCTTAAATTTTCTGAGCACCTAAAACCTTCAGTGAGTTAGTCTTCACAATTCTCTTAGAAGGCAAATGGCACAATTCTCATTCTTCTGAGGAAGAAATAGAGAAGTAAATCTATTCCAAAGTGTTCTTGTGCCAACTGGGACCTGAAGCTTTGCACACCCTCAGGTGTGTCAGTGATGTGTTCTACAGCAAGGTGGGCTGGGGCATCCGGATGCACAGGATACCACTACAGGACATAGTGTCTCTGATCTGGGAACAGGATAACTACAGTCACACAAAGCACAGGCACGGCATGGTGGAGGAAGAACTGCACTTCTGGAGTCAGGTTAAGTGTGTGCACACCACTTTATAGAATCACAGAATCAGATGGGTTGGAAAGGACCTCTGAGATCATCAAGTCCAACCCTTGACCCACTACCACCACAGCTACTAGACCATGGCACTAAGTGCCACATCCAGTCTCTCCTTAAATACCTCCAGGGACGGAGAACCCACCACTTCCCTGGGCAGCCCATTCCAATGCTGCTTCCAGTTCTAAGGCTCTCCTCAAGAGGAAAAAACATTCACAATGGACTGAATCATAAAAAGGCACTCCTAAAGTTCATGGAAAAAGAGGAATACCAGCACAGCAGTGTTTTTATTTAATTAAAGATGCCTGATTGCTTATGTTTTGTATACTTTGTGTAACACTTAGCCAATCACACATGACAGTATACAATTATTCTAGGAAAACTTGCTTAGACTATATTTGCCTCGTGCTTTCAACCATTCCAGACATGCAATTATTACACAGTTGTGTCTGGGAAATTATCAAAACAGTATGGTATTTATAAAAGCGAGAGCAAGCCCACATACACATTATCAAATTAAACTGTGGTAATGTGCTTTTTCACATGACTAAAATTTTTATAACATAATTCTGCAATATCTTGTTGCTTCACGGAGTTGCTGCGCTCAGAGTCGGTGAAAATCTCTCAGTCACATTTTTATGCTCAAAACATTTCAGGTTTAAAAAGAGGCTTTTATAACTTCAATTACTTGATCGATGCAGAAAGAAATTATGAAAATCATCATCTTGGTAGCCTCAGAGCTTTGTCCATCCCAGCTTCCTGGCTGCATTCCACGCCTCATGGTTTACCACGCAGTTTCATAAGACATTACAGCATTTAAGATGCGTACAAAATCTTTCCAACAAACCATCTACAACAGAATTAATGAAAGGAGTTGGATTTTAGTCATCTGAAATTAAAATAGTACTTTGTTGTTGCTGTATCCACGCATTTGGCTTTACTCTGGCTATATCAACACATAAACCCCTTGGCCTGTGCCTGGATACAGCTGGTGTCCACTGATTTAACACTGCCGGGTCAATATTAAAGTCTGCAGCGCTGCAACTACTTCTCATGCTATGCAGTCATGAAAATAACCTCTCCTCAAGTCTAGAGCAGAATAATCTCTTTATCACACAGCATTCACATGGTGGAGAGGAGGAGAAGAATCAAAGCAAAATAAATTCTGTTCCTTCACATCCCTTTTCCTCTGTTCCCAGAGTTAAATAACCCAAATTCTACACTGGTCAAATGAAGCTGCTGTAACAGCTCCAAGTGCAGTTCAGTGTTGTGCTGAACTGGAAGAGCAAGGGTTTCTCAAGGCCTGTTATCTAAACCTCATTAAATGGAAGGAAGCACAACTGGTCTTTGCCCCTGAGGCAGTAATTTACTGGGGTTTTATTTGGTGGGAGGTTTTTTTGTTTGTTTGGGTGTTTTTTGAGGACAAGGAAAAATCATACCTAACAGAAATATCAGCTAAGAGTACAATGTACCATTTGTAACATTTTTTATTAATTTCCTAACATTCCCCAATGAACATGGCATTTTAAAATCTAGGGAAAGATGCTGAGGCAGCTTACTGTTTACTATTTCCAGCTGAATTGCATTCATGTAGATTAATTTAATATAATTTTTACTGTCATATTTTTGCTTATGTATCTCTCTAAGAAAAAAAAAATAGAATAAAGATTTCTTGTTTGAAAAGTATATGTTGACATTTGCCACACTTGCTCAGTACTGAGCTTTCCTCTGGGATGCTGTTCTGCTGTTGAGCTTTCCTTAAAGTCCTTTACTCCCATACAGTAAGTTGCTAAGTGGTCTGAAATTCATTATTTAGAATCATAGAATATTTAACAGACTCTGATATTCTCCAGTATTCCCAGTATGAAAAATACCATCAGATTTTCACATGAGAACCTGCAAGAGTTGCTGCAGTAGAAATATAAACAAAGTGTGATTAAGATAAGGTTTCTCATTCTGTCTCCTAATGTGGCCATCCCATCCCGGACCATCCCATCCCACTTTTCTAACATTTTTCTCTTGCAAACTATTTCTCAGGAAAATTAATAGCAGTCAGTTGCTCTCATGATGCCTCCTAATACCAATTGCAAAGGTCACATTTCTTCAAAGGTGGCAGGAGAGCTAGTAATTGCTAATTTTAAAAGTTGGTATGTCCAAAAGTCACTCAGGCGACCCTTAGTGGGACGTGGGGGTTGGTTCTGCTCTCTCTGAGTCCTCAAAAGAAGACAAACAATCTTAAAAGGATCTTACAGATCCTGTTCTCTGAGAAGAAGGACACAGACCCCAGAAGACGGGAAAGACGATTTAAAATTATTAGACAGACACATATTTTTTTGCCAATTCTCACCTTTTTTGCAAATACTTTTCTTAAATATTATTAGGAAATAAAATCCTCAGAGGGAAATGTGAAGCTGTATTTATACATTATCCATGGATCAAACACAATGAGCATAAATGTTAATGTGTGATAGTAAAGAGTAAAATGGATATTAGTGCAGGAGAAAAATTCTGACTTCAAAAGGAACTTCTGATATTTATAGAATATCTTTACTCAAACATTCACTCGATTTTGTTCTTTATGACCATGTGATATATAAGTGCACTGGATTTGCTTGAGTTGCTGCATAACTATTGATTCAGAAAGCACAAGAAAGCTTCATTGATAAAGAAGACATAAAAGAACATATGCCCCCTTCCATGAACTTACTTGTAACTTGTTTCAAAATGAGATGGATAACATGAATAACCCTCAGTTGAGTGTGTGGCAAATATCAGCAGGACTAAAGACTGTTCTTACCAAAAGATCTCCACAGACCACACTTCAGTAGCCTTAAACAATAGACAAATAAAAAGCAAGCTAACCACCTAAGAAAGAAATTATGACAGATTCAATAACTGCCTTTATCATCCTTTATCACATTAGTTATCCCTCTTATAGTTTGGTTAAATGTGTAGCTGCTGGTGGGTTTGGTTGTTGTGGTGTTTTTTTTTTAACATACATACTACAGATCAGGAGGCTCCTAGGGAACTTTAGGTAAAGCTAACAACCCATTTACAAATCCCTCATTTCCAACAGAATTAAAATTCTGAAGGCTGCTGCTTCTTAATTGTACATAGGCAGGACAATTTGCTCCAAGGTTTTATTACATTAATTTTGTATAACACTGTTATGCATTATTAGATTCTTGCTGAAGTACACACTGCTGAAGCATGAAGTAGAGAGTGCAGACTGAAACCATACTACAGTTTACAGTACTGTGTGGTCTAAAAAGTTGAAAATATTGCTCTTATATTTTAAGTATTTGCGACCACGTAACTTGGGAAAAAGAGAACGCAGGGTTGAAAAAACATCAGTGCACTGGTAAATCTTTTAAAAAGAATAGAAAAACTATTCTAACTTTGGAAATGCATCCAAATTCTCCCCTAACTAGTTCGAATAGGAGCACTGGTAATATATGCTGGTATAATTGAAGTTATCTTTGTACTCTCTTCGGAAAAGATAACATTTCTAGGCAAATTTGATGCTTCAGAATAAAACAGGAGATTACTTATGAAATTGAAAAATGTAGGGGGAAAATCCCTGCTCTGTTAATTGCAGCATATCTGTTTGAACAGTCTTATTAAATTCTGAATGTTTATTCTCAAGGTTACTTATGCTTCTGCCACACAGTGGCCTGACGGGACGGTACTCAGACTTCACCCAGAACTCTGGATCTTCACTGAGAATGATCCTGTCTGATACTTTTGCCTCTGCACATCTGAGCACAGTTCCTTGGGAAGCCTAGGAAGCCTCACAGCATCCAAAACATTCCTACTGCACTTGTGTTTAAGCAGGCAATTAGAACAACAGACTGCCCCCAGCTATCACTGTGGGAGCAGGGCTAGCACTGGAGGTGACAGGGAGAGAGGGGAGAGGAGCTGGACAGTTGATCCAAGGGGAGCCAGACCCATCCAGCCTGATGGACACTGTGCTCCAGTGGCTGCTCTGAAGTTTGTCAACAGCTCCACCGAAATCACAGGGCCCCAGAGACTCCTCACAGCCCCATGGGGAAATGTGGACTGCGTGAATGGATGGCACAGTGGATGGAAAACTGGCTGGAACATCAGGCTGGAAGGGTCAGCTTTTGCCAGTGGTAGAAAATGCAACTAGTGGCCGGTGTCAGCGACGGGCACTGGTGCCAACACTGCTTAATGTCCTTATTTACAACCTGGACAATGGCATGAAGTGCACTCTCAGGCAATTGCACTTTCCAGCTGGCTTGGGAGCTTTTTTTAGAATTGATTGAGGAAGTCTTATTATTAAAAACACATAAGAGAAGAAATGAGATGATTGGTCTGCTTCTCTATATATACATTTTGTAGAATAACTAACTGATTATACTGTCAGCATCAAATACGACCACTTATGTATTTCACTATTGAATAATAAATTATTGTGGTTATTTAAAATGTTTATAATGAGCACCTTGTGCTTGGAAATCAGTGTCTTTATTCAAATATTATCTATTGCTTCAGGAAGACAGGCTGATATTTAGAACTGGTTTTGTTAGAATATATTCCATCATCACTTTTGCAAGACAAATGCAAAAACAGGAATTTTTTTTTTTACTAAAATCTATAGTACACTAGGAAAATAAGAAGGTTCAGTGCAGGTTAGTGGATTTGATTAATGCAGTTATATATACATTCAGAATAAATGCCTAATTCAAGTACCTGATGTATGCTGCTCACTCATCCACATTATTCAGAAAACTGTAAAACAAACCAACGATAAATATGTTCCTGGAATCTCTATTGCTGTGAGGAACCAATGAGGATAAAACCTTTAAGATCCTCCAAATCAAGGAAGAATCGAAAGCAATATTTCCAAAAGCTTGCTTGGTGAAAACATTGCCAATGCAACTCATACACTGACACATCTATTACCTCCAAACCCAGAAACGTTTCAGAGGAAAGGTGTAATTGTCCACTAAAGCTTGATGTGTGATTGAAGGCACAAATGTCACGGTTCAAAGTACAATGCAACCTAAAGAAATGATTTCAGATATTTTCTGTAAGTCAGATAATTCTTTATTTCACTTATCTTCAGGGGAAAATCAAAGCATCTCCAAGGCAAGGACAGCAGTCTGCAACACTTCTGGAGAGAATGTCAACAGGAACGTACTTGCCCTGGGTTATGCTCTTCCCTAAATGCAACTGGTGGCCACCATCAAAGGCAGAGTATTAGTCTGAGGTGAGACACAAGTTATGAGGACTGGATGGACACTTCACATGGACATCTGGTCTAGTTCTGCACAGCCTCTTCTAATGTCACCTTTAATTTTCTGTGTACGCAGAAGAAAACTATGAAAATGCATAGGAGCAAAACACAGAAGAATAAACCGTGCTGTACAACTTTTGAAGGCCCCATAACTTATCAGTTGAGCTACTACAGATTTAAGAAATAGTAAACATAATGATCTCTGTAATGAGGACATTTTCAGTTGTTTATATGACACATAAACACAATCAATGTCTACCAGCAGATCAAATCAAATCAAATCAAATTAAACTAATCTGTTCCCCTGATAATTCCAGGAGTTAAGTTTTCACTGGAAAACTTAAATAAAGGTCCATACATGTGTGGAAGGGGGAAGGGGCAGGAGAAAATGAAAAAGTTGAAGTTATTTTTTACTAGACTCAAAATACAATTACTTTTCTGAAATTATGCAGGGAGACACTCTGATGAAGAAAGATGGTCTGGCTGTAATTCTTTACAATTGATTCTTCCCCTGGGCAGGGAAGAAGAAGTTTTAGAAGAAAGCTAGAAAATGTATTCCCATGGTTTCTTTGATATTTTTCATTAACAAAACCCAAGCAAAGAAACAAAAACACAACAGCAGAAACAGACCAACAAAAATCCAAACACTTTTGTTTCAAAAAGACTGTTTGGTAACCAATTCCCATTACTGTCATCACCCAGGGGGAAAAGACCATCAGTGTTTCATTTAAAATCAAAATAGATGAGATAATCCAAGGTATAGGATACAGCTCCGTTGAGAGCCTGCTGATGAGTAGTGCTCTGATAAATGGGCGAGGGAAACCACCTGCAGCCTCCTGCTAATGTGAAACACCAGCTCAGGAGAGGGGCGGAAAATCAGATCAGGGCTCACCCCAATGAGAGCTCTGTCATTAAGGAGACAAGGTTACTGCCAGGCTTTCATAAAACAGGAACTATTTCAATAACACACTGTAATTTATCCTCACAAAGAATTTCTTTGAATACCAGAAGTAAAGGCAGTGAGTCTGAAAAGTATGCGATGAATAAATGTGCAGCTTTTCCATACAGTATTTACAAAAGTTATTCTTAAACTGATACATTTTAGAAAGGACTAGAACAGTTGTTCAACTCTTTCTTCAAACTGAAAGGTTCATTATTTTTTTATGTCAGTGAATGCAGAAAACTTAACTAATTATGTATTATTTACTTGTCATTATTTTAAACGGTTTTTTATAGGCTTCCTCTGAAAGATTATGCTGCATTACCCACCACTGTCATCACTGCTAACACAGAGGTTAAATATTTTTTCTTCCAAAGAGGCAGAACAATAAAGGGCAGAGGAAAGGACATTACTTCTTTTTAATATGGTTTTGACTTTCTGGTATTGTTGATGTAACTGACTTTACGTCTTCCAATAAGCTGAACCAATGATTCTAACAGAAATACATATTCAAATTCTGCATTTATATTCTTTTGTCTTGATGTCAGTAATAATTACTAAATTAATTTAAATGTCTTGCTTGTTGAATAATAGCTTGATGTGTTTTTCTTCAAGATATAAACATTCAGAATGCAACCATTCAAAACACACTTCACACAACGTGCTTTAATACAGGCTTTACAATAAATCCTCAACTAATTCCAATCATGCTTTTATAATTCTTTTTTATTGTCACTTCTGCACTGGTAATGTCACTTCATATACTAGGGCAGTGTAGGGTAGAGCCCTGATTTAAATCTTCTCTCAAACTAATTTTAGTTGTCTGATGGGGGGAATAAAACAACAGAAATTGAAAGCAATTAAGAGATTTGAAACAAAATTTTCAGAAAACTAACATTCAAACATTTTGGGAATTCTGTGTTTAGGAAGAGAGGGATACACTGGAAGAGAGTTCCAACCTGGTGCCATGTCACATGGAAGTCTCCTCTGTCTCCTAAACTGTTACAGAACTTTTGCTGAAATAGAATCACAATTCAGCCTCTGACTCCTTGTGAGTCACTAGAGAAAGCAGCAAACTCTACTGGCATTTTTCTTGGAGTAGTTTATTTTCATCTCTGTATTAGCTCAGCCACACACTTGCCTTTTCTTAGTGCATTATTCTGTGCACTTTTGCTGGAAGTAAAACAGCAGCAGTGTCTGCCCCGAACAAGTCACTGCATGGGAATAGAAGCAAAGGGCATCTGATGTCTTCCTTCCCCGAAGGGGTTGGCAGAAACGGTTCCCATATGCCTGGTAATGAGAATTTCAATTCCGTATCAAGCAGCCTTAATGTTAAATATATCATTTAACAAGGCAATCACTTCCAAGATGCACACATTTTTGGGAAGGAACTGCAAGGAGATCTAGTGACTAGGATTCTGCTTCCAAGTGTATCACTCTCATGGAAGGGAGTAAGTAAAATAGTAGATTTAAAAATGGATTGCCAGTTTCCAAAGTCTGAAAACACCATCTCTAGGAAGTAATTTGCAATTGTCAGCTCTGGAATAAAATACATTGTCACTGGTATGGAGAAGCAGTGAATAAAATAATGGGAGAAGAAGAAGAAATGGAAATTATAAAACTATTTCAGTGAAGTATCTGAAAAGACATGGAAAATGCTATTGTAGTAATATTTGAAGAAATAAAAGGCATTAGATGTGACAGGGTAAAAAGCACTTAGGAGAATGTAGAGGTGAGTAGAACTCACAGCCACTAAAGGCTGTTAACACTGTCTCATAAGACACTTGACTAATGGTTTCCCATGACACAATATTGAGCAAAGCATTGAATTCAAGATGGGAGAAGATATTGCTCCCCAAAGCCACTGAGAGAGACATTAATCACTTCACTAGGATTTGATTCAGGTCTTAATTCAGGTGAAATATGGTAAGATTTCATCTGCATGTTTTTGCAGTACCTAAGAAAAGGCTTTAGCAGCTGTGTGAAGTCAGACATTGATATAACACTGACTTCTCATTCTCATGGCCTTTGATTTATTACTGTGTACAGGACTGACTCATAACAATTTTTATGAATGTTGATACTGCTGATCTACTTTAAAAACATAAATACATCCTCTTAGTACAGCTAGACGTACTTCTAGTACTTCTAATAATTCTCTGTCTCCATAGATGTTCGAGAAAGGAAAAAACATAACTAGTTTTACTTTTTTAACTTGGAGGGAGACATTCAGCCAGTGTGATTATTTACTCTTTACTTAGAATCACAGTTTGCCCTGCTGGCTTTATATGAGTGGCTTGCAGTAATGGAAAATCTATTTGCTTTTAGGAGAGCATAAGGTACTCAACCACCATAAAGCTTATTGTCAAACTAGTGCTGGCTCTGCACAAAATGATTTCTAATGTTCTTCATTTTATTATGTTAAATGAATTCTCTAGTGCAATTATTTTGCAGTGGATCATGGGGGTAATAAGCTAATTGTTACTTGTTTTAATTGCTTAAGTATGAAGTGTCAGTGATTTATAAGTAATGAAGAAGCTGAGATGAAGTCATAAAATACTAAACGCCCATAAGATCAAGTAGTGCACTTCTGCAAGGAGGAAGACTTTATTTCCCCATGGCAAAAACACTGTGTGTTCAGCCTCTCAGCAGTAAGCTAAAGACAGAAGGAGGAAAGAATTTTGTCTCCTTTCTTCATCACAGCTCCTTTTCAAGCAATGGAAAATCCAGGTTCACTCCAGTAAAATAACTAGTACAGTGATAACAGTATTTATTTCATACAAAAAGGATGACATGAACATTACTCTGGATGAACTGTATGAAAATATTTTTGTACAGCTTTATGCACTCAATGGACCTAAACCAGCCAGAGCTCAATCAGTTGAACCTGTTTTGAACTGGAATACAGTTGTTTTAAGAAGTGATTTATATTAGTGTGATCAAGTGGAGTTTAGCTTTGCATGATACAGAAAAAAGTCTTATTATTCGTTTGCACTGCTTATAATGAAGCTGTCATACGGTGCATGCTTTTCCTTGATCCAAAATATACAGCTATGAAAATCAGAAGGAAATGCATAATTCCCTATTGCATCGCTCCACAGAGATGGATGAGGGAAAAGCTGGTTTGTTTCTTGACTTAATATTTCAAGTAAGGTTCTAAATTTCAAAGACTGGACATAAATAAATCTGCATGTGTGAATTTCCAAACTATATTTTAAAATATTAGAGATTTATGTTCAATAACTCTTCAAAACTCTTCAAATTAAAGGAAGTAGAACAAAATTTCACAGCCTCAGAACAAGTTGATAAAATAAATCTTTATAAGTTGCTCATCCCCAGTGCCAACTGTAAACATACAGAAGACAGAACTTTTATCCCAGTCCACAAGCTCAAGGAACATGGGAATCTTTCATCCTAACTAATACGAACTTCAAAACTTTGAGGCTTAAATCATTTCCAGAAATCAAATTTCTGAAATATCATCAGAATATCTTTTTACAGAGACTATCTGGAAGAAGAAGATGTTGACAATCTGCTCTGAATTTTCTCCTGTATTAAAAATTGAGAATCTTGTGTTTTCCCTAAGCCAAATTTCTTAGAGACACTACACTAGCAAGAAAAGGATCCAAATACTCAAAATAACCACTAACAACAAAAACCAAACAAACAAGAGGGAGAGAATGCCCCATACAGTACGAACTTTAGGAACTTTAACAGTTGAGGAGTGGGAATTTTGGGTTTTTTTACGAATGAGTTCCAATTTAGAGAAGAAATCAAATATTTCTGATCAAGAAAGACGCCTAAAAGATGCTGGCTACAAAGGAAGAGGATGGTCATTGAAATACCTCCTTCTGGATCTTGGATCTGCTTTCTTTGTCTTCCTTTTGACTCCTGTATTTTAAATAATTCCCACATCCTGGACTTAACTTTTTATAAAAAAATAATAGATTTGTATCATGTTTTACTTGTGATCACTGTTTTTCAAAGAAACAAACACTCATATAAAGTCATCTCCTCATCTTTATGAAAATCCAACTGCCAGTGAGTCAACAAGAAAGCAACAGGTTCCACAATTTAAGAGTGAGTTGCAAATTTCACTCTGTACTATTTAGTTAGAGTTGCTGCATTTATACACAAAGTTGGAAGATATCAGTGATCAAACTCAAGCGTCATGATTTTCTCATAAACATAGGAAAATGTCTGTTTTCTTATCAAAGGGTTTTTGTGTAAAATGTGAGTTCAAGTTACCAGAGGCATAAACCAGGAACCTGCACTATACCAAATTCATGTGAATATAAAGGTATCGCACAGCAGAAATTATTATAATTTTATAAATCCAATATTGATTGCTATAAAAGTAAGAAACACTATCATTATCATTACACATTATTATATTTTCCCAAAGGAAAATGTCCTCACAGTTTCAGTTACTGTTCAAATCTCAGTAAGAACTCACTAGCTGGTTAAAAAATAATACTTCTTAATTTTGTAAACATTTATTTAATACTTGAAAACAGAGCTTTGCTAAGAACATGACCCATGTTCACTATGTATATATTCATTTGAAACAAAGATTGAAGTCTTTCAACATTGGTGCTGCTCTTGTTAACTATATTTATTGCGGACATACTGACAGACCAAAAATTGTGCCTCCCTGCTCCATGCCTGCCCTGAGCAATTTGCAATCTATAACGTTTGGCCAAGAGAGACAAACAGCTGCAGAAAAATAAATGTAGGCAGGAAACTTGAACTCTTTTATGCTCTCAGAGTATATGGGAGCTAAATCTCTCCTGCACATCGTATTAACTCATTAAAAATCCATCCATAGGTGTAGAATTTCATCATTATTCCCAACTTCCAGCATAAAGAAAACACCCAGATATTAACATTCCTCTGCACAACAGACACAAAAAGCCCCAACCCTTCTGCTGAAGGGATACAGAACTGCACTCAGCAGTAACAAGTAAAGCAGAGAGACTATTTTATATCCTCAGAAAATAAGACTTTATGTTCTTTGGTCAAGTAAAAATATAAATGGAAACTTCTTTGCTTCGATAAACAAGATCTTTCTTGGTTGTACAAGTCAGAAGATTTCTTTCCATTGTTTTTGTTCTGCTGCTGTTGAAAACTGTGTTAGGATATCACTGAGAGTGCAAGTCAAAAATAAAATACCTTGTCAAAGTGCCCCCCTCTCTGGGTACACAGGGAAATTTGAGATCATAACAGTACCTAAAAAGCCAAGGCTTGGTTTTTTGGTGGGTTTTTGGGGGGGGGAATAGGAAGGGGGGTTAAATTTAAAAAGCTACCTTGCACATGGCACATTCCCTAATTCTTTCAAAGGTATAACCCTGCACGTGGCCAGAGCAATGTGAGCACTCTACGGTATCTGAACGGCTGTTTACCTTCTGTTATAATGCTGAGGAGGAAATTGAGCTCTATATGTTTTTTATTGGCTTGGGATATCTATCTACTATCTGAAATTACTTCTATTTCCATATCCATTATGTGAATTGGATGTGGAAATTATAGTCTCAGGTTTCTTGTGGCATCTGCACACTAATGCTGATAGCATGTGGACTCAACACCCCTTGGAAATAATTGTATGAGATCACTCACACCATTACATTTGATGCATTAGGTCCATTACATACTCCCAGAGATCTCTGTCCTCACTACTCTAAGCTATATCCTTGATAGTGCTGATATCAAGGAGAGAAATTCACCTCTTATTTAATCATAATAAATGTGATATTTCAGGGTAAAAGCACTTCCTGAGGAAAATCAACCTCTTGGTCACAGCAGATTTGCTGATCTCAGCCTACACAGGATGGGCGTCCTTTTTCTCTTTCATAATAACAAACATCAAGAGGAAAATGCACTTACTGATCATCTAGTAAAGTTGCTTGTGCTTTCTTCAGCCAGCAGAAAATCATACATACACATTAGTCATGAAATGGTGCAAAGGAGGAAGTTCTGCTTTAAAGAGGTGGAGTAGCTAAACCCACAAGCCGCAGTTTACTGGTTTTCAGGCTTATCAGATTCCCAAGAGACAATGGCAGCAGGAGTGGAAGCATGCATGTGTATGCAGAACTACTCAGATTTCATTGAAAAGTTCTAATAGCTGCTAAAACATGGCAATCCCATGCATAGCCATTTAATAACCAGGTTATTAACACCAGGTTTGTTCATGCTACAATTTTGTCAAAGAAGTTGTAAATAAGCAAACTTTTCACACAAAATATCACTGACTTTTTCTGAATTTCTTTGTTTCTGCTTTTTCCAGTAAAGTTTAACACCACAAGCACTGCTTTGGGCTGCTGTGATTTAAAGCAAACATATACAATAAGTTTCTTTCCTGTTATTTTGGTGGCTTGGTTCAAAATAAGTGTTATGAGCATTTTTTGAACTTTGGAAAGGCAGACCAGTAGCACAAAGAATAGGTGCTCAGCTAGTCCCACACACTTGATTTATGTGAGGATAATGGCTTCATCCATCAATTCCAAAGATGAAAGCCATGGGGTAGAACAGGTATATATAGAATATGTAGAACAGTCAGTGTGAGATAGTTCTTCAAAGTGCACTGTCAGTACCAGGAAGGAGGAAGAAGAACACTTGACTGAACGTGACTTTCAAAATTAAGAATAGTTGAATTTGGACAAGTATCTCATAACTGACTATTGTTCAATATAAGATCAACTATATGAGTAGTTAAGCTACCATGTTTTAGAAAGGCAATCTATAATTTTCAAATCTATACCTTTTAAGTCCTAAAAGATGACTTCACTGTAATTTCCTCCTACGAAGATAATTTCCCCCCCATAGGAAAATGGAAGGATGTACTTCCTTTGACTTGATACTTTGCTTTCTATAGACTATAACACTGTAGTCTTAACAGGTTTGCAGTTTTCAAGGCCCTTTTAAATAATGCAAATGCCAAATATTCCAGGCTTTAGGATGAAGCAGGGAAGGGGGAAAAGTTTGGGTTTGGCTTCATTTCTGTGCTGTTTAGTACGATTTCATGTTCCTCTGCTTTGCTGAGTGTAAAACAGATGTGTGAGAATAGAGGAAAGAAACCTCTATTCTAGTTCCTCTAGTTCTTTGGTAACCAACAGGATTCCAGATGGGAATATTTCTCAAGTGTGTGTGGTTTCATTTTGAATTTTTAAAATTCTATGCATATCAGATCATTCTAAATAGATATAAAATAAATTATTCAGATGCCCAACACAAACACGTTCCCCTTTGCTCTCAAAATTATATAACATGAAGAGTAAACATTTTCCCTATTTAACGCAAAATGGTCAATTAAAATATAATGAGAAAACTCACTCAAGATCATAAGACTCCAACAAACCCACTCTGTTGGCCACTAATCACAGTTCACAGACAAACAAAAAAGACAAAACCAAAATCCATCTTCACTGGTCATAATCAAACCATCATCAAGATGAAAAATATCTTGATTACTAAAATTCAGGTCAAGAATATCGAGTGAGCTGGGACAGTGATTACCTTAACAGTGAGTCTTAACTGGAAGGATTTATGGGTTTGGGGAAGAAAAAACAAAACAAAAACCATAGAAAAAAACCAAGAGTCACATTGCATTTCAAATAAAAACAACAAAAGAGTAAAATGCAGTTTTCTTCAGAGTATGGGCTGAGAGGGAGCCTGCAAACTGAGACCAGTGCCAAGATACTTTGCATATCGTTTGGGCTTCATTTCTTTTCCAAGATTTACAGGGAAAAAGGCAAGTAATTTTCTCCAGAGAGATTTTTATTTTTGAGTCTCATATTAAGAGGAAAACTTCACAGAAGCCATAAGAAATTATTGATGAAGCTGCATTATTTCCTCACCATATGTTATTAAGTGACAAAACATCAGTTGAATATGTCTTTTCAAGAAAGATTTTGAAAGACTCAGGAGCTTTGTCAAACTAGTATAATCCTCTTAGATGTGCCAACACTGAAATAAATTTTATTGCTTCTGGAATTAAGAAGTATAAAGTTGAATGGGGAAAAAAATCATTAAATGGTTTGATTTTGTGTGTTCTTTTTCCCATCAATCTCAAATGTTCGTATTCAGAAGAACTCATATTTTTATCTCTCAGATTTTAAGTACCAGCCATCTGTATTATCCACAGTATTTGTGGATAGATAGATATGAACAGTGTTTATATGAGCATCTTGGAAGAAATGCATTAGCACTTCAGCTGTTGAAAATATTAGTTGAACACGTTAAGCATGATAATATGAATTCAAAGTAGATGTCAGCTCTCATCATGTGCTGTCATCTAAAGAGGAACCCAAAATTACAGTCTAATGAGAATAATGGCTGGGTTAAATCTGTGCCAATGCCCACTTTTATCATCATTTCATCTGTTTGTGACATCCTCTTTCAAAAAACAGACCCACACTAGTTACATTTTATACTGGATATTCTGACCTAAACCTGCATGATATTACTTAGAGCTTTCAAGAATTTGGTGAGGCTATTCCCCTTGTATTGTGGGTGAGGTGTTAATGTGGGCACAGAAAAAAAGGGAGACTGGCATGGGCAGTAAACTACAGGAAAGATTACAGGAAACAATTTCTGTTAAATTTCATACAGGATATTAGATAAAAATTCAAGTACTTTTTAGCGAAGAACTGTTACATAAAATGGGAAACAGCACAAACAATCCATTGACAAAGATTTAGGTGGGTTTTTTTTAAAAAAAAGGAAGGCTAATTATAAATGAGCATTCCCTGTGGATTTTTCAGGAGATATGTCTCAGTCTGTTTCCTGTTGACAGGTGGTAGTGTAAACGAAATGTGGTATTATGAATTCAAATTGGATTTCAACTGCTCATCATTCATACTCCGGCTTTAGAACAGGCTGAGGCTATTATAGTCTAAAAGCCATAATGAAAATGGGTATCTTCTGTGCCATTTTCTAGTCTCTTTTCTTATTTTTTAAGAGGACAGATTTATGATGTTCATTTAATATTTACCATCTCAGAAATGCATTATTCTGGGTTGTATACATGTGTTACTTTCGATTAGGTGAAGCAATAAATGCATACTCCATGGTACAAGTATAAAAATATAGCATTTGTGGGAGGTGGGCATTTACCATGGACAAGTGTCAAATCCAGAGGATTAGTTTTCAGTCATTAGGCACAGAAATGTTGACATAATGTTATGGTAGGGGTTACCAGTCTCATAATAGCTATGAGTCTTGGGGGAAAAAAAAGTGTATACTCCAAACACAGGCTAATTTAGTTAGTCTAACAAACACAAGCCAAATGCAAACAAACACCACACTAAATACCCCATCCCCTCTGTCTCAATTTCATTTCTAGCCTCTTGACCTTCCAGTTTGTGCCTTGGTTCAGAATTATGCAATTCATAAATACATTTTTATGCCAGTATATCTAAGCAACAACACAGGCCCAGAGATGTCCCTGCTAACAATGCAGAAAGGGCAATAAAAAAAAATAAGATCATAACAGTGAAAAAACAGCTACTGTAAGAAAGAGGGGAAATATTTACACTAAACTTCCCTGTTGTGCTCACTGTGGAACTTTTTGCCCTTATCCTCCTGCATATCTCCTTGCCTCCTGCTCCTGGCTCAAAGGAGGAGTACAAAGTCTGACTGGAACGACACAGCCGGGAAAGAAGCACCCATAAAATATGCTGGGATGGCAGTACTGGAAAGGCAGCAACCATTTTAGAGACACAGATACCGCAGAAGCCAAGGGTTCATAGAGATGCCTTCTTTTCAGCAGGATCTACAAATGACTTTCCACGGATGACAACCATCCAGGTGACTCTGATGTGACCATTGCTATACATCAAGTTAAGGATATTGTTCATACACACACACACAGAGCTCCTCCTAGGATGTTACAGCCAACCATGCCAAAATTTAGCTATGGAATGTACTACAGCCTCTGCTCGATGGGAAGGACAGACATAGTGCTAATTAGTACCAACAGCTGTGATGATTTTACAGCCACAGAAGCAACAGTTTGTTATAATGCGCCTCCATCCCACAATAATTTTAAAATAGAAGACTTCCACTCCCTAAGTTATATTCACCAATATAATTTTTAATTGTTTGACTAGGAATTCCTTGTTAGCATTTCATAGGTCTATCCAGAATAACTTAATCTATCATTTGCAGCTAATTTTGCAAATAACTCCATTAACCAAAGCAAGTGAAAAGTATTTGATTAAAAATTAACAATAGTATTTTTTTTTATAAGCACCAGAACAGAGTGTCTTTCTTTACTGTTGTTAGTAAAATACAATTGTTCATGACATTTGTAAAGATTAAATATAAATTCAAGAATAGAAAGGAATGCTCAACCTTACTGAAAATGGAAAGAGCTCATGTATCTTTATAATATCCCCCTAATTTAATTAATATATTCCTCATACCATCTGGTCTGACTCACTCAAAATATAACAAAGTAGATCACAATTAAAACATTATAAATCTAACACAACTTTAGACTGAACACTTTAGATTATACCATCATTGTTAAAAGCTGGGCTGTCAGTAATGTGACAGATGACTCCACGGAAGGTAATTCAGCAGATACTTTACAATGCTCTCTTTGTTAAAAGCATCTGTATATTGATTTCCATATTTGTATTTTAAGACAATCTTATGATTAGAAAACAAGAGCTCAATGTACAAATGAGGCATGGAATATCTGTCACTTGTCAGATCTGGACTGAAATACAGAGACATAAAAATGTCAGGAAATAAAGTATTTTACATCTGCAGTGAGTAATTAACCAGGCAATTATTGCTTGATTTCTTTTGGGTAAAAAAGGGCAGAGACTGGGGGGAAAATCACATTTGGTTTAGTTTTCATAAGCCTTCTCTCTTTCCTTTTAAATACCAGCACATTGGAAAATAGCTGCATCATTTTGAAATATACACAAATTCTTTCCCATTAAATTTTACTGTAATTCAAATCTAATTTTGCATTTTTCAGTATTAATTTAATTTCCATCTAAAGTGGTTCCTCCATTTCTACAAACGGGCCTCACATTATCAAAGTCCATGACCAGGTCAAGAGACGAAGGAGAGACATATTAATTGTATTTATCTATTTTTGGTCAAAAGGGGTTCAGGTCACACTGACAGAGCTAGAATCAGTTTGTAAAAACCCTTTCTTGTTTATTCAAATGCAAATAAGTAAAATCAGAATGACAACAATAATTACTGTTATTTCTCCTGAACATCTCCATACAGATAGAGTGTGAAAATGTACGGGCAGAAATATTTACTTTTCATCCATCTGAGCTTCATCCCTTTTTTTAATGAAACACAACACTGCTTTATGTCACAATATAGGTCATTTTACTACAAAGTAAGCAGAAACCAGTATCTTGCAAACCACAATAGTCTTGGAAAAATGAAGGGGCTTTTTGGCATGATTGATCTCCCAGAGGCAGAAGAATTCTCCCAAATACAGGCAGATGTGACCAAACCCACAGTAAAAATTCACAGAATCACAGAAATTTATCATATACTTCCCCAAATTGTTACTGATAAAGAAATCTACTTAATTTTGAAGATATAAATATCATGACAGAAAAATATCCCTTGGAATATCACACTTTTATATATATATATACACCGCAGAATGTAACAATACATAAAGAGCGTTCCTCAATACTTCTTGCAGCATAAGGAACTAAATGCTCCCCTGGTCTACCAGAAACAGCAAACCTGAGGTTTTCTTGCCTTCTTTCTGCTCTTCATCTTTCACTAGAAGTAAAAGTCCTTAGTCATAGGGTTTATGAGAGAAAGAAAGTCCTTTTCAAATAAGAAATAAAAAATTATTGATGAATTGATACCACATTTATATTTGCACAGGACAGAGAGCATTCTCTTTCCTGGGTGTGAATGCAACCTACTGAGAATCTGTAGGGCATAATACGATAATATTTGTATTAATTAATTTTTTTGCTTATCCTGCAAAGCACAGAATAAAGGAGAAAGTGAAGTTACAGATTGACATAGCACATTGTGAGTAGCATCCATTTTAGTCTAACTTCGACTGTGCTTGGGTTGTAATGGAAGAACATATTTGCATATTATCACAACCCATCAGAGAATCAGTCCTCCACTACCCCTGCCAACACAGGGGAAAAAGAGGGTTCCCTTTTCTGCTACCATCAGTTAATTTATCCTATTTGAAGTACCGTAGTTTTGAATTAGATGTAATTGAAAACCTGCAAAACAGGGCGAAATGGAGTTTTAGCTGAAAAAGTAAATAATAAGAGATAAAGTGATGCATGTTACCAAATACCATCTATCCAGACTCCCACCAGTTAAACAAATGTCAGAGTATTGATCTGTTCACGCAATAGCTCAGGGGGCCCAGTCTTGAATTTCCTGTGGCTCTCAAGAAATCCAGCAGCAGGTCTCATGCCTGGGCTGTGTCCTGGATCTGCCAGAGGACTGTGCTGATGCAGGCAGTGGCTTTTATGAGGAGGCCTGGCTGCTGCAAACAAGGCACCAGACATCAGGGACTTATCTGCAGGCTGAGATGGAACACCCAGCGCCCTTGGGAGAGCAGCATCACCTCAGCAATCTGTTCCCAGAGCTGCTCCCCACTTCCCAGTGAACTCTCTGGTGTAATATATGTACTGAACCCATAGTTCCTGTAGGTTTAATAAAGGGAGCCAAATACTGAGAGTGGGCTCCTGAGGAAAAGACCATGAGGAGGACAAAGCAAAGCTCTTGGTGGAAGGAGCTCCCCAGGCTGATCCTCAGCACAGCGGGACCAGCACACAGGGTGGCTTTTCTCTGCTGGAAGCTTCTGGAGACACCACTTCATCCACATACACCAAACTGTCTTCACCTAACTTCCCTGCATGATTGTGGAGTTCAAAAACCATTCTGTAAGGACTACTGTGACTCATCTGCTAATTATTTGGTTTGGGGAGCCTGGATTAAAACGTACATATCAAATGTACCTGTGACCCAAACTAGTCTATCCAGTGATGTGTCACTTAAAAGGAGAAAAATCCAAAGCCTTAGCATCATCTTATTTTGAATATCTGCTCAGCCTTTTGTGAGCTGCACTTTAGTATCTCAGGCAGGCACCACCTGATTTGTGAAGAGAATTTAGAGGCACAGGAGATATGCTAATTTCCCAGCTTATTATCCTGCCTGACTTCACCTTTAGTTTTTCCTTTTCTTCCTGTCATGAACTGAGAAGGTCCCAGATGGAATTTCTAAATGAAAGCATTTGTGTCCAGTGCTCCCTACAGAAAAAGTGTTAAGGGAGAAAGTCTGTGGGAGTACAAAGATTGGGTGAGGAGTTAAAGGGAGGACAAAAGGTATCAGTGGGAATATAGATGAAAACAGGCAGGAACTGAGAAGAACAAAGACTAAGCATGAAAGAATAAATATTAACTGCCCTCCTATACATTTATGCCCTTTCCACAGAATATGGAGCTCCTCAAAATACTTTTTCCCCACTTGCTACTGAAAGAGTCAAATCTGGCTTCCAGCTTTTATTAAAAACTAGATAAATAGCTCTTTCACAAGTATCAATTAATCCTAATATTTTTTCAGTTATATTTGCTTCCAATGCGGTAATAAATGCATTTCTCATTGAAAAATGTATTCAGCAGCTTTGTGCCCTTTTCCCTTTTAAACGCAAACTGAGTGGCCTCAGGAGCAGAGGGAGAGGTGGGTGCTCTGGCAGTGCTGAATTTTCCCAGCTGCCCTTTCACATCCTGTGCCAAGCCCAGAGCCCAGCTCCCCAGACTTAGGCCTGGCAAGGCATGCCAGGCTCACAGCAGCCTTGCTCTTTTGCTTCCACCTCCCTGGGCTTTTATTGTTAAAAACTTCTGCTTATAAACTTCACCGCCATAATTTTATTACAAACACTTAGTGGGGCAAAGTGAATTAGGGCAATACTTTGCTTTTAGCTTACTTGTTCCTTGAAATGACCATAACGGGCAATAAAATCTGTTACTAATGTTTACCTTGGTTTAATCAGCACTAGACCACAGCAAAGAGCAGAACTGCTGATCCAGTGACCTCACTGTCCTGTGTTTAGATCCTCCTTGCTGGTGATTTATAGCTGCATGTTCCCTGGCCTATATTAAAAGAGAGAGAGAGATGACTAACTACTTCCAGAATCATAACAGTAATTGGAAGACTATTCTGTAGCTTCAAGGGAAAGGTAATGAAAGGGATTCTGAAAGCCTCTTTCGCTGGAGGGGTAGTGGTAGGGTTTTGTGCAGTAAACCTCCGTGGCACGATGGAAAAATCCCACCTTTCCTCGTTAGAGAGCCACCCTGTCACCTTTCCCCCAAACCCCTGAAAAAGAAACAAAGAGGAATAACTGGATAGCACATGAAGCAACGGTGTGGAAACAAATGAGATGAAGCACATCATCCCCAGCTCACTGTAATCACCTCCAGAGATGAGGTAGATGAATGAGGGACATCCATACAGATTTTACAGCCTCCAGTATCTTACTTTTCTTTTCTCCTTCCTGGCAGTTGCAGGGAACACATAATTACAAGTAGTGATTTGCATTAGAGAGTAAATGTGCATTTCTTTCGTTCTTCATTCACAGGTTAGATTAACTTTGTGTATCAAGACATACATAAAAATGCAATCATTTCATTGTCAGGAGCCTAAAGCTAACGTTAATTACAGTTTGAAACTTCGATTATTAATGCATCTTTACCTATTGAAGTGTGAAATAAGCAATAGTAGTTGGAATACACCAATTAAATTAGCTTTTGAGACTGGAATTCATAAATAGGATACTATGTTGTATTTACAGTTGAAATTGTAACACAGCATTCAAGAGCTGGAGGGTTCTGTATTCTAAACAACAATACACCTTCACACTCATTCAAAAAAGAAAAAAATATTGGCCTTTTTCCATAAACCTATTGCTAAATTATAAATATACAACAAGCTTTATGTCCTGTGGAAGCAAATGCTGTATTTATTCTATTCAGTCAACCATTACAAAAATCAAATTCACCTTTCTCATAAATCTGGCATAATACACACACCCACACCCCTATAAAAGCAAATGGATTCTATAGCCAGAACTAAGCAAATATTGAATACAGTTATTCAAGAATAATAATTCAAAGAATTAACAGAATTCTTTGTTAGCTAATAACTATTTTTTAGTCCATTTTCCAAGTTTGTTCATTTCACTTTGTTGAGCTGGAAGGTCAATGGTACAAAAATGTATCACCTAATAATATCAAAAATACCTGGAGAAGAAAATGTGTATATAAATTACAGGGAAGCAATAATGTTTTGCACATATTGTAATTGTTAAAGGACAGATAAAAATTAAATGTACTTAAAAAGAGGAAGCTTTAAAAAACAACAGATTTCAACGTCAGTAGAACATACAACGTTCCATTGTGTCAGTCATTGCACTTCTACAAATTTACTAACTTTGGTTCAACCATAGAACAAAATTCCCTTCATATCTTTTGCTCCTCATAATTTCTCCCTCCCTTTGTAATATCTAATTTTACCGTATAAGTTACTTCCCTTTGTGTATTTCTTCCAAATTATTATATTATATTTAAAAATTAGCCGTTCATCAACTTTCATCTTTACTTTCCCAGTATCCCCATTTTTCTTCAAGCAACTTTTCTTCCAGTATAAGGCACCGAGGAAAGGCAGTGTATTTGCACCAAAACACACACTTCTAGTGATGAACGGAACCGATCTACCACCAAAACCAGCAATGTTTTTTAGACATCTGTCCATGTATGAGTCCATACATCATTCATTTGCAGTAGTCTAGAAGCTCAGAAATCTTTGTCATGCACATTTTAAGTCGTGGAGTTTTTTAAAGAAACATTTTTGTGCAATAAATTAGTCATTATTAGTTAGAGACAGCTTTAATTACAGGTACTGACTTAGACTGAAAGAAGAAGTCTGCACAAAGTGATCTAATAAATTAGATATGAACAAGAAGCATGAAATGACAACCTGAAATTAGTAACATAAAAGCAAATTGTTCTCCAAATTTTCAAGTAGATCATAAGCTTAAACTTAAACAAAGAATATATTTTTTAATGCCTCTTAGAAAACTCACTCCTTTGAAAGCAACACCACGAACCTTGTTATTCATAAGGGACCAAAAAGTGGGGATGAGTGAACAATAATTAAGTAGCAATTCAGAGAAGGATTTTCAACAGCTTTCTGAAGGCAAGAGAATACTGGAGAAAAACATTTAGAGTGACAATAATGTGAAAATACTTTAAATCCTACAGAAGATAAAACTTAATCCAAAATGAAGTTAGTGACATGCACAGAAGACATCTTATCTCCAAAAAAATCCTCATACAAAGTTAATTGATCAAAAAAAACTAAATACATTTGACTTGGATTTATGGCTATTGGGGTTTTGTTTCACTACATTGCAGCTCCCCAGTTCCAGTGGGTGACAGGGAAGAGACAGAATCCAAAAATGGAGCTGTGGTGATAGACAGTGGTTTAGAAGGAATCAATGATACACTAGATTATTGGACAAACTGATTAATGAGTTACTTTGTCAGAGTGCTGGGGATGTTAAGGGAAATCTGCTGTTAGAGTGTCTGGGAGAATCTTGGGCAGAGCTGGGAACTGGCAAGGTCATCCACTTCTACTTTGTGAGCACTGTTGCCTTGTTTCATCCCAAATTCAGTATGCTAAGATTGTTAGGATAAATACAATTCTCAAACAATAATGCCTTGACTCCAGCAACCTTTTCTTAAAAAAGCATGGAAAGAAAGTCTTGTAATCAGACAGTGGAAATTCATTCATGGGACAGATTTTTTTACCTCAGAAGTTTAAATCCCCTGATTTCTTCCCTCAGAGCCACAATGCCAGTGCTCTGGCATGTTCTTACCGCCTTCCCCATCATTTTGTTTCACCCGTGTTCGTGTAAGACACCACTCCTGAAATAACAAAGCCTCAATGCTCAAATAGTTCACCTTCGGGAGCAGCCCTGGGCCGAATCTAAACTTTGGCTAACACCGTAAAAGCTTTTAATAGTGCCTTGCAACTTGCTCTGAGAGGGGAGCATAATCTCCAGCTCTACCCACACCCTTTCCTTGTCCCTTCCTGACCCATTTCAGTGGGACTAAATCCAAACCACAGAATTATTCTCTGAGTCTCTTTACGGCGCAAAAAACCTCAGGTCAAGCGGAATTAGAAAGAGCTTTGTGGAGACAGTTTTCCTCTTGCTGAGGTGAGGCAGAGCTTTAGAGCTTACATGTTCTGTCTTTGTTTAATACCTGAAGGATTCCTGAGACCCAACTGGAGAGCTCAGGGCAGGCAGGTGGAGATGCTACTGACTGTAGCTGCATCTCCCCATTCAATGTTCCTGACCAAAATCAGAGACACAACCACCATGAAGAAACAAATAGGTCAGACCAAGCCCAGCAGGACAAATACAAATGCCCAGCCACAAATGCTGGAGTTTCCTCAGAATACTGTGATGGCAGAGGTGACCACAGTGGGCTGCACTGAGCTTCACAAGTGTAGAAAGCAGAGCACCTCTAGTTCCATCTTAGAGTCTGCTGTGTGGGAGGTTCACCTTTACCCCTCCTAAGCAAGTCAAAGAGCTCTGTACATCACATAGATTAGGAAGTCACTTGGGGATTTCCAAATCTTCTGCTTGTTCACTTCAGCAACTACACTGAAAATCAGGAAAAGAGTTGGTACCCTTAAATCCAAACCTAATTGTGCCAGAAGCTAGTTTGGATGCCCCATGTCCAGAGTCTTGCAGTGTTTGGATAACTAAACAAATACTTTGCCATTTACTGCATCATTTAAAATATCTCCAAAACCTTTGCTGATAGGATCCTCTAATTCATAGCTTGTGTTTATTCTGTAAATCCAACAGATTTTATACTTCAGCTCCTTTGCACCACACTGCAGAATTCATCCAAAGAGATTGTGACTGGAACAGGCTTTAGTTCATTTCTAAAGACCTGCTGGAAAATTCATCTTGCTGAACACCTGCACTGTTATTTCTGTATTTCTCCTGACTCGTAATTACCTCACCTTTGCAAGGAAAACCACACAGAAGCAAAAGGATATTTCAAGTTACTAGGTCCTGATGGGATATCTAAAATTATTATAATCTTCAGAGGAAAATTTCAGTAGAACTCATCTCATTACCAATCTGACACCGTATTTCACACAAGATACAGTAACTTTGCAGTAGGAAAGTTTCTGTTCTTTGCAATTTTTGATGGGACCATATTAAATTAACTTTGCGGTTTGAAATCAGCATAAACTTTAAAGGATAATGGAAATATTTTTAATTATACAAGCTTGTAAGTTGAGCACAGCATTCAGCAGATCAGAGGCTTTGCACATTCTTATTTGCTGTAAAGCAGTGGGAAACTCAATTTACCACAGTGATTCAGATGTATTTAGGGTCTGATTTGGGAGGGTGTGCTAGGCATAGTAATTCATGTAGGTGCTCAAATAGTTCAGCAGATGATATACCAAACCTATACACTCGAGGGGTTTGGGTTGTTGGTTTTTACTGTTTTTCATACATGGTGTTCATTTTCTTCACTAGGATTTTTACTAACTTTATCAGTCTTCTTCCTCTTTTAGTAACAGAAAAAACTCGCTCTCAAATTGCAGATGTTAAATTAGTCAAAACAGCTTTCCTGTGCAAAAACAGCTCTTTGCACACCTTTCTCAAATTGTGTATTAATAGATATTTATACAAGTGTGCATGAGCAGAAAGAAGAGATGCATTCAATTGTATCAATAAGTGTCTATAAAAACATTTTCTACAATAGCTATACATTATTCTGTTCTTCAGAATTATCTGGCACAATGAAACACTGAGAATGACCCTTCAGTGAAAGAAGCATCAAATACATTTTATTCTCTGTTATCTTGCCAATATTCCAACGACAGGTCAAAATGGGAAACGTGTATTTAGAGATATTGAGTAGAGATAAAGCTGCACAGGGTCCAGATGAGCCATAGCAATACTGTGCTATTACACAGGAAACTCTTGACTTGTAGGGTTAGAGCTTTATCATAATTAGGACTTATTTCTTCACAGTCACAACTGCAGATAAAATAATATTGCTTCTAGTTATGCTACTATTGCTAAATTTAATTTTTGCTGTATTTTACTCCCTGTATTAAGGGGAAAGACAAAGTAAACCTGTCATCTAGCAACATACCTAAGGAAAAGACTGATTTTTCATATTGTGAAATATTAATAAAGTTCTTTTAAAAAACCAACAGTAAAAAAGAGTCACACACATGTACACATATAAACCCACATAATTGTATTAGAAAAAGCCAGTAAGGGAGCTGGACCAAGCAATCATAAAATTTAGTCACAGATTCTATTTTGGACCTAAAAGAACTGTCTTAATGAAAGAGAAACAGATATGCCTTTATAAGAACACATATATTTCAGTAATTGACAATTTCCACCATAAAAATCCTATAACCTTTTAAAGAATTAGATGAATATTTTTCCCTGCTCTCCTACACCAATCCAGCTCAGGTTAAATATCTCTTGACCTGAAGATGTTAACTTCTCTTAAGCTTTGAACTAAGCTTGAAAATTATTTCTTTTCTGCCTCACAGCCCACTACTGTGGCGCTAACCCTGACTGAGCACACAAGCCCATGGTCAGTGATTTCTGTACAATGATTTCAAGTTGTCAAATCCTGCTAAGATATGTCTCTGGATTTTGGGAGCATGATCATTTAGGTTAAACCTTTAAAACTTTGTCACTCCTGGCATGCATTTTAAACCTCACTTCTTTCAGGTCTCCTTCTCAATCAAACCCTTCTTTTCTTCTTAACTCCCAACTTAATGTCTCTTCAAGACACAATCAATTTTTTGATCCTGCTCATCTTTGCTGCCTGCTGAGAGCAGGTCCTTTTCATCTCCTGCTGTCTCGTTTGCCAAGTCTCATTCCTTTTGCCAAGGACTTTGCTAAGTCTGGCAGTTCCCTCCTCTGAGCCAACCACGCTAACTCAGTAAAGCTACTGTGGAAGTAACAAAATATTTTCCCTGATTTTAGGGAGTTCTGATTTCAAAGGGAGTAAACTGTGTCTTTAAAACACTTTTTTTTTTTTGAAAGTGGATATTCAAAAGGACTGGTGAATATCTCTTGGGGTCAAGCTTAAGTAGCAGGAACTTATGTGCTGCATTGAATACCTGATTTGGAAAAACAATTTCGGATAAAGTTAAACAAATAAACAGACGACTACTTCTTTCTCTTCCTAAAGATCTTTAAAATCCCATACAGAAATGTCTGTGGTGTTCCAGCATCTGTCTGATGACCTGAAAATATAATGCAACTCTCAGAAGTCTGCACAGGTTGCAGTAGATTTTCACTTGAGCAAGTTTATGGGTCATGTGCTTATGCTCTGCCTGATGCAGGCTGGAGCCACTCGCTCACTTCTCGAAGTGCTGAAGTGACTCATTAAATTTTGGGAAAAGGAAGAAACACTCTAAGTCCAGCTTTTACAGCAGCAGGTAATTCTTGCTATTTCATTGCATATTTTATCTCCATTTGTTGCTGAATAACTCAGTCACAATCCAAAGCCATTACACTCTTAACAGCCTGCCCTTAAATGTAACAGCAACATCTCTCAGGAAGACACGGGACTGTCTGAAGTCATAACCAATTTTTTAAAATGACAATTAAGATGGAAAGAATTTAGCAACAACAGTATTGGCTGAACAGAAAAATCAATGAGGGCCTCTCCCTTTTGGGCAGAATTTTAACAAATAAAGCTGAACTTAATCTTATATAAACTAGCCTGTCACGGAAATGAAAAGACATTATTGAACTCTAATGTCTTCCCCAAGCCTAGTCTGAGTCTACCCATTGATATTTTCAGGAGATGCTGGGTGATGGATAGATTCTCTCAGCAGCTCTGAAGTTGTCTGGATGCCAGAAATCCCAGGGGCAGCTGCTGTTTGAACTTTCATAAGGGTCAGATTGCAGTGGTGCAGAGAGAGAAATAATGTAAGAGTAAAGCTTTGGGTTTGGGTGGGTTTTTTCCTCCCATGCCTTCTCCTGGGCACACAACATGACTTAGCACTCACAGAGCCTTTGAGCTCACAAAGGTTCACACAGCATGGAGGAGGAAACTTAGGAAAGGCAAGGCTTGTTTCCTACCTGTGTTTTCTGAAAACGCAACAATGTGCATTAAAAACATCAATATATATTTTATTATATGACAGAAGGTGAATATCTGAGAGATCTGTTTTCTGTTAGTAGCCATTACACAAGACTATAGGCCTGAATTAGCTCTTTTTTTTCACTCCTGCATTCAAAAAAAGCATGTTTAAAATGGGAGGAAAAATTAAAAATATAAGAACTATTTGATGTCCCATAACCTGGCTTTTCAATCTACTCAAATTATGAACACGAAAAGCGAGCGATGCTTTCTTAAGTTATACCCACCCACAAGAGAAGATGACTGGTAGGAAAGAGCTCTTTAATTTCGAAAGCAAAGCAGGAATTCTAACGAGGTTTCAGGTGGAAGAGAGAGCCAGCTGCCACTTAGAAGTAACTAGAATAAACAGAATGTCTTAATCAGAAAAACAATCAACACAACCAAAATAAGCAGAAAAGCAACCAGTGCAACAAAGAAGCTCCTGTAATTCAGCTACATGCTTTTATGCTGCTACTTTACTGGGTGATATTCCTACTCCTTTGCAGGTGTAAATATGTCCACCTTGGTGGCAATGGCTCATTAATGTCTAAAATCCCTGTGCTTCAGAGGTGAAGTTTACAACACAAAATCAAGGCAAGATAGAGTATTCAGTTTTGTCATAATCTTATTCAATCACCAGCACCATAATGTGACAAGATTTTAATTATTTGAGGTATTGGTTCTAAATTTTCGTTATCCACGTACACCTAACCCTTTTGTGAGGACTAGTGAATACTTGGCTTTAAGGATAACTTCTTTACAGAACGGCTTCTTCTTTTCCAACTCCTACTAGAATGTGTTAGTTTGGTATTGGTCCTTTTAAGAAGCAATAACTTCAAGACAGAAAGCTAATTCCTAGGGTTCAAAAATTCAGTGATGATTAAAAAATCACATTAGGGTATTAAGTATAGCCATAAGTTAACATCAACTGACTTTAGAATATTTTTTTTTTATTTCAGCACAATTTCAAAGCACTTCTCCTTCGTTCATGATTTAGCCTTCATGCACCACCATCTTGGTAACAGCAATAAATGATAAATGAGTCTAAAACATGTATTAAAAAACTGAATTACATCCAAATTGCCCAGCCTTCTCGCTTAATGCCATTGAGAATCAGTAGAAGTGATAAAATCTTAAGAGAGTAGCATCAATTAAATGCAGTTATAATGAAATAAGCTGTATTATAATGTAATTTGAGCAGTGCAAACCATTGCAGATGGAGCTTCAAAAGAGGAAATGGTGCTGGGAGGGATTTCTAGCATAATCTAGATAAACCTGGCTCAGTTCTTTTACCTCAAATGAGGATTTACAATCCCACTTTAATTTATAGTAAAACCATTCTAGCTTCTTCCTTCCTGCTCCCAAAATTTGTGAAGCACCTGCAAATGAGAGAGTACCTATAGAAAATTGAATTGGACACGTCTGAATGCAAAAGAGAAAAATCCTCAAGGAAAAAGATCAAGTCTCCTTTTCTTTGAGCTCTATGTTACGCTGCTTCAGTAAGAGAATTACTCCAAAGAAGGGATGCAGCTGTTTGAATATCAGGGAAATAATGAATAGATTTTCTTCCATTTGTAAACCACACTGGATCACTGATAGGAAATAAAACCAAAAAGTGGAAATCGTCTCAGAGTACTGATGTGGCCCCAGAAGATTTCCTTCCCCATATTTGTTGCTTTGGGTTATGTCAGTTTGTTTTATAGCTGCAGTAATTTTAAATGCATTTTTCTCTCTTGTGAGATGCACTCTTTCAACTTTCCTAGAGGGAAGCTTGAGGCACCGATTTATGGTCAGATATGTGTGAATATATCCGACCGTAAAACACACTGTACTTTAGTATTTACTGCTGGAAGACAGACAGTGTTCCAGATTCAGTGTCTGAGTTATGTTAGCCCCCTTGCTGTATGCAGGTACAATAACATCCTGTTAAAAATAAACACATCTGGTTTATTAATTTATTTCTAAAGGTTTTGCAAATATGGCATTTCAACCTCCATTAATGGTCAAAGGGAGACCTGCAATATTCCGATTTTACTTATAAAGGAATCTTAGGTCTGGAATTTTCAACCCATCCCTTGATAAAAGATGGAGCCTGAAAGCTTTTGAAATTTCCATTCTCAGACCTAAAACGGACAGTTTTCTTCTTCTCCTTCGAGTGAATAGAAATTGAATTATAGTATTAAAGAGTCAGAAATGCGTAGAAGAGAGAGCCATCCATGCAGTAAATTCCAAATTTGTTCTTTCCACGGTGTTGAGTTAGGAGCAAACACAATGAGAAGTGCAGCAGCCCATGGGCAAGGTTGCCTCGTGCTCAGGGGTTTTGCGGCCATGAAAGAATGGGATGGCAGAGACAGCAGGGATCTCCCAGGCTTGTGCTCCTGGCTCCCTCCAGAGCCTTCCCAGCCAGACAGCCAGGCCAGGCTGGCAGAGCCAGGCTCCCGGCACCCTGACTGAGGCACTCATGAAGGGATTGTGCCTAGGATTCCTCCTCGCCCAAATAGAGCATCCATAGAACACACACCGCAGTTCTGGCGAGGGAATTTCCACGCAGATTTCTAGGCAGGCCTCAAACACACCTCCTGATATCCCACAGCTACCTGTCAGCATGGCACTGCCCTGTGGAGCACACACATGGGGAGTATTACTTGGATTGAAGCTGTGCTGATGCAGGAAGTCCTGAGCCAACATGAAATCTCAGTAATACCTAAAGCTCCACCCTAATTTAAACTTGAGCAACAAAGAATACAAGAGGTATCTCTGTTTATAATAAAGCTGATTTAATTTCTTTTTTAAGCAAGTTTCTTGCTCCTCTGATATTCCTTCTTCTGACACACACAGGGACATGCACTAGAAACACATCACTTCTGCCTTGACTGTAACAGCTCATAGGAAAAGTGGATGAAAAGAAATCCAACCTGAAATTACTCTGCATTTGCTGCATAGTCATGTGCCATGTGACTCCCATTCTTAGCCAGTGGAGGTATAGAAGTAAATTATTTTCTTTGAATTCTGTTATTTAATGTATTACCATTTGAATTACTGAGAAATACAGAGTCCTTCATGCAATGTGACTAGAAAGAGTGAAAAATTGCTCTGCTTTTGTAATTACTTACCCAGTTTTCAAATACCAAACCTTAGATGTGCTGTATGATCTAGACTTGTAACTTCTATGAGAGAAAATAATAAGCAAATAATGCAGCGTGAGAACTTGAATCTTACGAAAAAACTACTAAAGAATATGAAGCAAACATAGTATTTTTTACTAAGATCTCAATAATATTTATAATAGCAGCTGCATAAAAATGAGACTTTCGCAGTATTAAGGAAAGAGCACCAGATTCTCATAAGATGATCTCTAAAGGATCAGTCCTTGCCCTTTCTATCATAAGACTATAAACCAAATAGTTATGATTACAATGCCTAAAAGAAAGAGCTACGCTGTCCAGCACATCAGATGAAACACCTCCAATAATCTACAAGTTTTCCATTCTGCTGTATTCTTCTGAAGACCGTTATGAACACATATCTGATACAAAGTGTCCTGGCAAAATTGGTCTCCAGACCAGCTATAGTTTCTGCTTTCATTGTCAATACTTGGTGTGTCAGGTGCCAACGGCCATAGATGTCAGGGATGCAAAAGTGCTGCTTCTAACAGTGAGGTAGACCAAATATTTTCCTCGGTGTCCACAGGTAGTTCAAAAGTTGTCACCTGCCTTCAGCAGCATGCCTGTGTCTAGACTGATAATTAGGGTCTACTTTTAGGCTTCTTGCTTGGCAGCAGGCTCTTTCTGTGGTAATCAGTCCACAGAATATCACCTTCTCTTTTGTTCTTGTTCCAATTAAGGGACATTAGAAAGAAGAAAGATATGTGAACTACAGGAGGTCCAAAAGTTATTGGGGGATATTGTGCACACAACTACAGGTATGCCTTGGGTGTCAACTTAAGGCCAAATCCTAATCATCCATAGAGGCATAGGCATGTTCCCTGATTCCTCTGGAGCTTACAGGTACTATCTGTGAGAAAAACAGCTACAGCCAACAGCTTAAAGCTGGCATGAGACTGCACCCTTCATTTAGAATAAATATTGCCTAAATTCCTGCCTCTTAAGTGCTCTGCATTTAACTGCCCTGCTAGTTTCATGTGCTGAGACATAATAATTTATGATCCAAACTTCTCTGCAAGTACAGGCAGGGTGACTAAGAACTAATTTTGGCACCAACGTAGCTGCTTAATGTTAAGGGATGAATCAACAGCATTATTTAAAAAAAAAAAAAAAAGAAAAAAGAAAGAAATGGGAGAGGAACCACTTCTTTATAAAATAAATTTAGAAAGGAAACACTTAGCTACTGAAATCACAGACACGGTAAGATATTAATTTGAACAGTTATGATGGGCTGTCACTTCTCTGCTTCCCTCGTGACATGTATGTCCTGGCACTGCCTACACACTTGCACAATAAATTCCTGAACCTCCTGAAGTTATCAGGCATGCAAGCAACAAAGCTATTATTACTGTTTTTATTTGGATTAATAACTGACCTATACAGGAGAGAAGACAGACCAGAATTCCACAGCAGAACCTGGGGAGGCTGGAAAGGGGGAGAGGGGGGGTCAAACTTAAAACAGTCCAATCTGAGCAGAACACGGGTTCTGTGTTCCTGTACAGAGATCTGCAGCACTCCTGATGGTATTGGATATGAAATCCATTTTTATTAGCAAATGCTTGCTTTGCCAACCCATGGGCATTAGTTTCAGAGCTTCTAAAACTAAGATTTGACCCACTACCAGTCACACAGTTTGGCCAGACTTGTTCACATAAACATTTGTTGTCTCAAGAGCAGTTCCTGCAATATCCCTTGTTTAAAACACGATGCGTATTATTCCCTTTTCCTGTGTAATAGCTAATAAGGTATGGGATTCACCACATCTGAGCTTTTACTTGTAAAAGTACCTCATAATTCAGAAGCTTTTCATATCTAAAACATACAAAGTCCAACACAGACACCAGGCTGACATTCAGGCCGCTGCCTGCTTTGTTCAGCCTCCGATCCATTAATGGCAAAACTTCTCCATTTTTTGAATTGTACCTTCCTCATTCCTCCAAGACTTGAAAATGCTACAGCAAATTCCTAACCAAGAAGCTGATAGACTTTTATAGAATACTTGATTGAGGTATGTTTCTAATTTATTCAACTCCTCCATTATGTAAACGAGAGCAGCGTAAGACAAGTGGAACAGTTTGCATCACTTATGCAAGAAACCATTATGGAAGCCAGCCCTTGGACTGAAATAGAAAGCTTCATTAACAAGGTATCTGGGTAGCAGCAATAATAAACAGGCTTTCGTGAGTTGTTCATTACCTTTTAAAGAAATCTTCAAGAAAAAAAGTTACCCCTTAAATTTCAGACTGAAGAAAATACCAAGGGAGCCTTTTCAGCTCATTTGAAGTCTGAAGGCTATTGTACACATTTTTTAAACCTGATCAAAATTCAGTCTGCTGTTTGTTACTAAATTATGTATCTCTGAAGCATAAATGTGTTAGCTTTAGAAAGTTACAAATTAGTGTATTTCCATACAGCTTGGGAAAATATAATTTTAATCGCTTTGTTTTGGGTAGGAAAAATATTGCTTGCATTATAACACAGGGGAGCTGTCAGTAAACACGGCCAGACAGTTTCTTTGGCAGCAAGATTCTCAGAGCCTTACAAGCAAATTACCTAGAATTATTAACAGTATGTCATGTAATGGCTGATTTTATTTTTTTATAGAAATATACATTTTTCATTGACTTGTGTTTATGAAGACATTTGATTTTAATGTGCTATCTTTTTATTCTATAAGAAACTGCTTTGATCCAGACTATTGGTTTGTTCTACGTCTACTTGATTCTATAAAACTATAAACTCTGGGCATTTCTAACTGAATATTTTCCTACTCGTTTATCTTATAGTGACAATTTGGTTCCAATGACTAAACTGTTCAAGCAGAACTGATGATTTCTGAAAGTGCCATCAATAAAAGAAGTAAGGGCCAACTGTTACTGTAATCAGGGAATGTTGCCATGGATTTCAGTGGCTTTAGGATCAGGACTTATGGCAGGAGGTAAGAAGCAAACTAATTAAAATAGATGACATCTAAGAAAAAAAATAATAAAAGAGAGACAGCAGAAGGAACTAATGGGAAAAGGAAAGAATTAAAGGAGTTAAATAAGGGAAAAGAGAATAAAAGTCAGAAAACAGAGAAATCTGGATAATTACATTGTTAGAAAATAACATGTGCAAAAGGAAAGAAAACTAAGAGAAAAAAATATGGATTAAAATACAATTCCCCTCCTCAAGCATATATTTTATCAGCTTAACAGCAGAATCCCAGGACACGTCACAGAAGTTTTAATTTCTACTCTTCAGTGCTGTGAAAGGAAATAATGACTTCAAACTGGAGCAACAAAAGGAAAATTAGAGACTAGACCGCAGCTTTTATGTTAGCACTATTTATTTGCACTAATGACTACAGTATTAGAATCCATCCCATTTTTGACACCTGCAATATGGTTTTGCTCACAAACTTCTTGTGTCATAGCTATTGTTCTAGAGGCTGGATATGTTTAGCCTTTTTTATCTACAGGATATAAAGGAATAATGTGATTTAAGCAATTAGTAGCTGCGTAGAGAGAGGGTTATTGATGATGATGATCAGAACTCATGGTTTTAACAATAAATCTACTGAGCTAGCAAACAAAAGACTTCCTTGAGCAAACTCTGGAAATCTGAAGGATGAGTAAAAGCTACAAATTTCTTTGTATTTATCCTTTTCCGTCCATGGAATATAAGTAAGACAGTAAGTATGATGGCTGATTTTTATTTCTGACATGACAATTGCAGCTCTATTCAAAATATATGAACAGCAACAACAAAATCAATGACAAGGATATTTGTTCCTTTTTAAGAACTCTTTTTGTGTCATAACTTCAGCTTCTTTGAAGCCATTTCCTAGTGAAAACTACTTAAAGCTGCAATCTGTCTTTGCAGACTCATCTTGCTAGCAAGACAGGCAGAGTGACCTTGCTTCCTCTTTTCTGATTGAATATTATTTAATTTGGAAAAGTGAAACAGGTAAAGCTTTGCCTCTCACTTATCTTGCCTATTTTTTAAGCAATCCAGTGCTTTTAAGCAATTTCTAAGCTTTCACTTAGTAGTGTTGCAAGGAAATGCTTAAGTGCAGCATTTGAAATAAGAGGTTTTTTGTCACAAATGGCACCAATGCCATGTCACATTTTCTTGCCAGTCCAAAGTCTACAGCAGTTATGAGGAAGGCAGCAGTTCACATGGGTTCTATCTCCATGGTAACTTGTTTACAAGGACTGAAATACACGCTGAAAATTCAAGGTTAGCTTTCTCTTTGTTCCTGTTTTGATGTTTTTGGCAATATGAATAATGTGGGCATAATCCTAAATTCAAACAGCTTCATGGCAGACTGAGTCGAAACAAAACTCTACACAAAATGTGCTTTCATCACCCCCATTAGAAAAAGAGATTTCAAAAGGCTGCTTAATCAGACCCATCAGTTGCCTCTTCCTTTCACACTCCTGAACAACCGTCCTTATTCTGCATTTCAGTTTTATATCTCAAGGAATGAGGCTGTCTAAAGACTTCTATTTTTCTGAGGTGATAACTCGGGGCATGTGTGTGTCTGTGTTGCATCCATATCACAATCTAAAGAACCTGCTTTGTCTAAAATCATTTCAGAAGTAGAAATGAACAGGCACCTCTTCAGAACTTAAGCTGAATCACATGATAGGAATCTTTTGTGTTCCAAAAAATCAAACTTAATAATAGCAACACACTGCAATTCTGTAATTTCTTATAATAATGGTCCTGTAAATGTTTTAGAATGTTTCTGCATCTCTCACTCAGGGAAAACAATGATTTGAAGAATCCCTCACCAGAAAAAAGAGCAAGGACTGAGGTGACCTTGCTATCTCATGTGATCAGTTTAGGTATGATTAGAAATCCTCAGCATTCATGTAATAAAATGTCTGAAATAAACACCTTTTAAAAAAGTTTAAACTTATGGAGTTATTTTTTCTTCCCAGCAGATTAAACACAAAGAAGATAATTTACATCATTTATAAGACACCCTCTAGTTTGGCCTTAACCAATTTGCAGCAAATAGCTTTGATTTTTCCTCAGCAGCTGATATGCTTGCTTACTGTATATTTTTCAAAACAGAATTTTAAAAAGCAGCTGAAAATGCATGCAAACCTTTTGATGGCACTGAATGCAACACGTCTTATTACGATAAAAGGTTTGGGGGATTTTTGCTAAAGTTCCTTTGCAGTACCTTTTTCTTTTTTTTTTTAAGTCACCTCACATCTCCTTCCTATTCATTAAAACTGGAAATTCCTATCACTCCCTTTCTGTTAGAACAGAAACTCTATAAAAATGGATAGATAAAATACACCTTTTGAACAAGGCAGTTATTTTATAGCTGCTCCATCTGATATACAGTTCCCAGTCTTGATGTACTCATTAGACAAACGGTTAAAAGCTGTCAAGCTGCTGGATAGATCAAATTCTGCAGGTTTTGGAACTAAAGCTACTGAAACAAGGAAAGGCATTAAGAATTCAGCCACTACATTAGGATCTCTATCTGAAACAGAATATTCTGTGTGTTCACAGCTACACATGCAGAGCTCAACTCTGGCCATGGAAAGAAAGGGGAAAAAAGATATTCATTTAGTTCCAGGTCTGAGAAAAAAAGCCTTTAGAACCATTACTATCCAGTTTTAGCTTAAACTAGGAAAAGCTGCGTTAGTACCACAAATGTTCTTAGCTAAATAATGCTTATATCACTTTCCTCAGCAAAACAAATGCGTTTGGGAAAGAAGAGTATGGAAATATCTCTATGATGTGTTTCAGTGATACAAAATGAATACTAATTATAAAATCAATGGACGTTAAGAAAAATTGCAAATATGTTCCGAAAATTTTTTTTTGCTAAAATTTTCTATCATCTATTGACTAGCTTTACCTAATAGAATACCTTGTAACTGTACTACATTAAAAATATGAAGCATTTTAATTAAATTAGCATCCATCAGCTGTTGAACAGAAATTTAATGGATTAATAGGACACTTCACTTTTTCCTGGTCGGCACTTCTAAGTGAAAGACCGAGCCTTTTGCTCTGTAAAGGATTACTTACAATGTGTATTTAAGGTACAACTCTTGTTCCCATTGCCATATTTCCTAATTGACAATGAGACTGTTGGGTACTGCTGCCATCCCAAGCCAACAATCTGCACACGGTGGGACCTTGGCACTTGGTCCAGCAAGGCTGACTTGGACAGGTCTTTTATAGCAACAATGTAAGCATAAAATCAAACACATCTTCATCCTTCCTTTAAAAAATTTCTTTATAACTTTAATTGAGGTTAAAGACTTGGATAACTTAGACACTGTTTGTGAACAAAAGGCTTTTTAAAATGATTGCCTTTTTCCAAATACAGCTCTCCTTTCACATTTACTAATCTATAATGGCACGGTTGAAATGTGAAATAAAGTGCTGTGGAATTTCTTCGCCGGCTAAAAGTCGCTATCCCTGGTTGTATATTATTTTTTGTATTGCAAAGAAATCATAAGATCCAAAGCTTTTTAGTTGAAGTGCAAACAAAACAGTGAAAGAAAATAGCTTTTGGTCCCCTGATGCAGTGCCTGACAGCTGACTCGGCATAGCACAATGAACAAGACATGCATCGCTTGAGAAGAGACAGAAAATGTCAGTTGGGGCTATTCATATAGTGAATAGGATGTGATAACCTTTAAATACATATAAACAATGTGTCCTCACATACTGTGCTTTGCTGTTCTCTTCAGAAAGATACTGTCCAACAGTTCTGCCTTCGGTACAGAAAGCAGTTTGCCTGCCTACTGAAAGTTAATGACTTGCTTCAAACAGAGAAATGAAGCTTCCTAAAGACCTAGTTAGTCATCATGGCAAGGAGAGGGAGTCAGAATTGAGATTACAGAAGTGGTCTGAGCACCAAGAAAATATAATTCCAATCTGAATCAACAATGCTGTTACATTACAGAAGGAAATGCCAATATGTACACACAAACCCATGACAGCCTCCCTCCACCTGTTTGCAGAGGAAAACGAATCCTCCAATCTCTGCTTGATTTACTAAGTTAATGAGTGATAAAAATTTCCAGGGAAACATTCTAGATTCGGCCCGGAAACTTTGCCTGGGGTTAGAAACCCATCAGTCATGCTCTCTCTATCTCAAATATTCATGGTAATTCATGAAGGAGCTGTAACGGAATCTGTGTATGCAGCAATTGCCCCCATAATGACCATGAAAATCTCTTGTGTTTATCACTGTTTAATAAAGCTGTGACTAATTTAAGATGTCTGGATTATTTTTAATCTTTAAATGTATACATAGACACTGATTTTGAGAAAATCTACATTTTTCTTTCTTCAGATAACAAGGTGATGCCTTCTGAAGGATGAGTCCTTTCGACTTCCATCAAGCATTAGTTATGCCTGGGGAAGATTGCAGTTGTATTCATTTCTAGTATAATCATTTGGAAGAGATATATTAGGTTCAGGATACCAAAACTGGAGGAAAAATGTAGCATTTTAAATAGCTGCAGCTAAAAAAAGTCTGCAAAGATGTCTAAGTGATAGTATTTGCTCTGGGAAAATACAGTAAAGTGATTGATTTACAGAAAATCGTGTACAATTGTGGTGCTTAAGAATATAGTAACGTAAAAGTCTGGATAAACACATATTCAAATAAAGCAGCAATAAGATTAAAAGTAGCTAAAATTAAAACACTGGAAAACAAACAATATTTGGATGCTATTCAATCTGTTCATTAACACTGGTTCACTGACTGTTTTACAGACTCCATCAAAGCTGGGAAGATGTCACAAGGCGACCTGATAAACTGCTCATTACACTGACATTTATTTTGCATAAATTCAAACACCTAATGCAAAAATAAAGGAATGAAAGAGGGATCTTGGTCATCAAGTCCAATCCCAGACTGTTACAGACATTTTCATTACATAAGATCATTCACAAATTTTTCAAGGTTCATCACAGAACTAGTCTGCTTCTGCCCACTGCTCCACCTGAAAGACTACTCCAGAAACCACCATCCTTATGGTCAGAAATCCTCTAATTTCTGCCCTGCTTTTCTTCAAATCTGATGATAGTCATCTGCCACTATGCCATCATCATCCTTCTGATTAAATACCTCTTTCCCATTCACTGTGTTTATTCCCATGACACATTTACAGACAGAAGATCACTCTGCATCTCAGCCCCCCCCCTTATGCTACTTTAGGCAAGCCAAGTTCATCCAGTTTGCTGTGCCACCTCAAGCTTCCCACTCCCCAGGTCGTTCCAATAACACCTTTGGGGTATTTGACAGTCCCCCTCATTCTGCCCGTGACTTACTCGCTGCCCGGAATTGTTGCAGCATTCCTGACCTCTGAGCACCTGCAAGTAACTGCTTTCTTTCTGCCTCTCTTTCCTTGAAGACCCAGAAAATATTATCTGTTTCTTATAACATGTGACATATCTATTCCCATAACAGTGATGACTGATGTTGTACAAATAATTGCTTTTTCGGTTTGGTGGCTAAGCCAAAACACGTAAGGAAATCCAAGCAGAAATACTTCCTGCCCAAGTTTGTTGCTAAAGCAAACTTGTTTCTTTCCAAAAGAGAAGAAGAAATTAATCCATGCTTCCCCCCCCCGCCAAACTAATCTTTATTAACATGACGTGGGTTTAATTCCCTTTCTCGCTTAGACAACTATGTCCTGCATCCCAAAAATGTTCTAATAACCAAGTTTCTGAACAGGTGAACACTGTTTCATCTGAGAGAGGTTCGTGGCAGAGCTTCATGACTGAGCAGTTACTTCTTTCTGTGATGCATGATGACATTCAGGACTCAGGTCACCTCCCTGCCACCTAAATCAGGCTCTGTAATTTGGGTGGGCATGTTGCCTCTCATTCCTTCCTGACAGACCCGTGCTATTTGATGTGGAATACTTATACCTCAACCGACAGGAGTGAGGGAGCCTGTATCCTGAAAATTTCACCAGGCTTAGACAAAAATTCAGGTTCATTCCCTGGCTGAGTCAGAGACTGCAAATATTGCCTTAGAAAGATAAAAATCATAAGGTTTTTTTTTTTTGCAAATTTACACCAGTCTTGTGTAATCATGTGTATATTTGAAAAATAATACCAATAATTAATTTATAGACATATATATATATATACACACCAACACATATATATTCTTGCTTCTGGTGGGTGATTACCTGAAGTACACAAAAATCTTGAAAGGTAGGATTATCAATGCAATTATTCCAAAGTAGTCACAGATTCACACATCTTGCATAGTTTTGCACTTAGACAGGAATGTAAATTTTCCCTTTCACCTTGGAAAAATAGAAATTTAAACCACTCCTCAAACAATCTACTTATTTCTGATTGAGGAAAAAGTCTGAGAGTGAGTTTTTTCCCAGAATAAAAGGAATTATGACAACATCTTTCTTATTTAAATAAGGTTTTACCAAAGCTGACAACTTTAAGTACCTTAAATTAGGCAATTGAACCCTTTACTTACAGAGGGAGAAACGGCAAACAACACTTAAGCAGGGCTAAGACATTCAAATCTATCTCAGAGTTCCTCTTGTCTACAGGATTAAGCAATAGAGTTGACCTTTTAGCCTAATGATTTGATGGAGCCGTACAGACCAACTCTTGCCAGCATTTTGGCAATTGCACCTTTGTTTTAGAGAACTGGCAGTGTTTGACAGTCACTTGACTTCATTTGCCCAACCTTCGGCCTCTCACTTCTGTGACTGCCACTATCCCCCCTGCTCCCCTCCTTCTCTTCAGCTCCTGCTGCCTGCTCCAAGTCTGGCTCTAACAACTGCTGTGGCACTGCCACCACACAGCCTCCAAAAGCATTGGCTCTGCTGTCCTGGGTTCCCCCAGTTCCTGTACCAGCGCTCCAAATGGCTCAAAATTAGCTCTGAGCCCTGCAAGTTCTTTCACCTGTCTAGTTTCACTTACAGGGCTCAAAACTAATTTTTGGGGGGAGTGGCTTAGTTTTCAGCCTTACTGGTGCTAATCCACAGACTGGGTCTAGTGGGTTGCAAAACTGCCCCCTGGACTAAGCAGGTCTGGCTTTCTCTGATCAGCTTTTCTCCCCATGTGTTCCATCACCAGCCCCTCTACCCCCTGATCCAGCCCACCTCCAGCTGAGTTTGCTGGGATCCTTGCCTGAGACACCACACAGAGGTGTGCCTCTTCTCAGTCCTACCTCTGCTTGACACTAAAACCAACAAACCAACCAAAGTCTCCCCCTGTCCCCCCTCCAAGGCACGGGGGGCAGCAGAGCTCCTGTGTGCAGTCGCAGGGGCTGTGCCATTCCCAGCCGTGCCTGTTGAACCACAGCCTGATGGCCAGAACAGGGAACAGACCGCGATGACTTTCCCCTCATCACAAACATTTGTGTGTGTTTATGTACACACAGGTATATACACACCTAATTGTATTCTAAAGAAATAGACAAATACCCCTGAAGATTGAAAATAAAAAAAATTTCCCAGTTACCCAAATCTTTTTATTAGGAGTTCAGGGCATAAAAAGATAATAAATTGCTACAATTTCTATTTAAATAGCACATATTCTGCTCTCTTCAGTCTGCTGTTTTCACAGATTTGAAGATTTAATGGCGTCCACTATAACCCCCAATTTTCAATATTCAATGTCCTGTCTTGCTCCTGTTTTCGTCAGTGGGAGTTTTGCTGTTATCTCAGAAGAGCAGGGGTGAGCATGTGGTTAGTATGGCATTTGCACAATATTAAAATAACCTCTCATGATTGGAACACTGTGCCATAGTTAATTAAATATATGAATGACTTGTTTGAACAATCTTCTGTTTGCACTCTGGATCGTAGCCATGCAATCTGCTGATGGTGCCAGGGTTATCTCTGCTTCTGCTTAGACTTTCTCTGGTTTGTTCTGCTTACTGTGGTTTGTTAAGCATATGTTCTTGCGAGTGTTTCTAACCCCAACCTCCACTTTTTTTTATACTTATATAAACTGAAAGTGACAAGCCATTTGTTTACTGTGGTTCTAAATTAATTAGGATTCTCCAAGGCGTATTTCATACTGTTTGCTGCCGATCCAGTTTACCGAGCGCTGCAGCAGCACTCTGCACCTTACACACAGCGTTTTTTAGAGGATCTCAGGCTATTTTGTTATAGAAAGTAATTATATTATAAAAGATGGAGATACAGGAACACAGAGAGATGAGGTATTAATGCACAGCTATCCAGTGACACAACTAAGAAAAGAAGCTTGAATTATATTGTATTCATAACTGATGAGTAATTACTGCAATGATGATGCCACATGCTTAGTCTCATGCCCCTAAGCACATCTTGCTACAGCAAAGATTCTTCCAGATCAATGAGATGTAAAATAGAAGATACTGAGGTTCTTACTTTGTTAATCCCTTCATTTCAACCTCAGCCCAACAGCATTTGTCATTGCATTGACATGATTCGTACGGGACAACACCACACAAGATCTATTTTGCAAAAAAAACAACCCTAAACTCCAGTGTGGCCCCATGGAGCAAGTTTGCTGGAAGGACTTCTGTCCCACACTTGAACAGCCTCTTCTTCAGGGACTGACCCCATGAAAGGACCCATGTGGGAGAAGTTCACGGAGAAGTGCCTCCCATGGGAGGGCCCCCAGGCTGGAGCAGGGGAAGCGTGTGAGTAGTCCTCCCCTGAGGAGGAAGGAGCAGCAGAGACGGCATATGATGAGCTGATGAACTGACTGCAGCCTCATTCCCTGTCCCCCTGTGCTGATGGGGAGGAGCACTGATAGAAAATTGGGAATAAAACTGAGCCCAGAAAGAAGGGAAGGGTGGTGGGAAGGTGTTTTAAGATTTGGCTTTATTTCTCATTATCCTACTACCCTGATGTGATTGGTAATAAATTAAATTCATTTGTCACCAAGTCAACTCTTTTGCTTGTGATGGTAACGGGTGAATGATCTCTCCCTGTCCTTATCTCAACCCATGAGTCTTTTATTTATATTCTCTCCCCTTGTCTAGTTGAGGGAGGCAGGGAGGCATCCAGCCATGGTCAAGCCCCCCTCCACTGTTACTAAGTACTAGATCATTACATGCATGCAAGCAGGAGACAAATTAAATATAATATAAATGCACATTTTAAATAGGTATTATAAATGAAAAAGTCTGATTAAGAACTAACCATCCACTTTAAAAAAATAAAAATAATTTTTTTTCCAGTTTTATGCTCAGTTTTATTTGCTTTCTTTATACAAGAATAGCCCTATCTCTAGGCTTAAGTTATTTGCTCAACCCAGACACAAGGCACAGCACCTGTTAAAAAAGAATGTGTCTCTTCCTTCTCCATGCAGGATTAGGCTGCAGTAGGAACATATTTACATTCTTCCTCTAGAGCTTGACTTACTTCATACCAGTCAAAGGCTTGATTCAAATGCTGAAATCAGCTCATAAATCAAACCCAGATTCATCAGAAACAAATTTTGAGTACTACTATAATAGAGATTCTGTGATTTGAAAGATCCTAAATGGGCTAAGAACTGTGGGGAGGGATTCTTTATCCAGAAGCTATAGCTAGGGAATGATTTTCTAGAAAATTACAGTGTAATTGTTTTCTGTAAATGGTGCAAAATCTGTCTCTATGAAACCCTTCCTGCCATGGTCCCTTCCAATGCAACGCTCTTCCCACTACCCAATCATTATCAACCCTCACCCATGAGTAGAGACTTCACTTCAAAGAGGAAAAAATAATAGGGCTTTATACACACTACTACAAATCCTGCTACTAGTATAGATTAGATTGTGAAAGACAATGGTAAAGTAGAATTATATAGAATACAGTGAATTTGCCTTAAAATCTATGCAATCCACTACAAAACTCACTAGAATGAGCTTAGTTAAGTCTTCCCAGGAAAACTTCATCCCTTCAAAACAGCTGCACAAAACTGTGAGTCACAAGAGCTGTCCATGCAGGCCAAGATTCTGACTCTGAGCTGTGCTGGTTGCTGAGGAAAAGAAAATACTCCACAGGGTAAGCAGAGCACAGAGAAACCCTCCCCAGCTTTCAGTAAGCACTCAACTCAAACATCTTTCAAACAAGAAAAAGCACTTCAACTGATACAGATAAAGTGCAGACATTCTTCTCTTGGAAAATACCTATTTGTCCAAAGCAAATGCCCATAGACAGGATGATTCTGACAAAATTGCACAGGGCAAAGCAATTCAGAAAAAAAAAAAAATTTAGAAAGGGAAAGCTTTTTGTTTAGATCTTTCAGGAACATGTGAATTTCTTTTTCAGAATCTCTTCACCTCCGTTTTCTAACAACACTTAAGGAAAAATTAGTTGTAGAACTGAATGATACCCAGGAATTTATTTTTGAGTAAAATTTCACTCTTACTTTAATATTTTTAAATGGAAGAAGTGTAATTAAATCCCAATTAAAAAAAAGAAGCATCTGGTTTTTGGTCTACCTGAACTGTAGGAGATGTTAACTGTATTCTTTTAGCCATTAAAACTGCTGTTACACCTCTTATGTCTATAAACTTGCTCCATTTTTAATCTGGTTTTAAATGAAAAAAATATATTAATAAAATAATCTTGTTAGTCCTAATGTCCTTAGCAATGACCTAAGGAACAGAAAAGAAACAGCATCTAACAGAGATCCAGCCTCTTGCAGGGAAAACTATACGTAGGTGCTCTATCTGATTAAGATTCTATTCCATTAGCCATTTTGGAGAGGAAGTCTCTCCATAATAATTTAAAAATCAGTGTCAAAAGCCATTCATCAAAATCCCTCTTCTAGTTTAGTTACTTTATGTACACAAATCATCACTATTACTGTCAGAGCAGCCGTGAGTTCTTCAGCAATAGTTGGCTTCTTGACAGTATTTATTTGGGTTTTTGTTCCAATTACCACCTTTACGGCCTGTGATAACAGTTGTCCTGCCTCGGTTCTCCATTGCCTCGCTCCGTGTGTTCAGTAACAGCAAATGCCTCCACCTTGCATTATTTTCTCTCTCCAGAAAATCCATCACTGCAGCTGATCCCACACTGAACCAGTAAATTGTGTGTTTGACCCTGAGTGCTGCAGACCACTGGAAATGGTGATGGCCCAGTCCTTGACAAGAGCAAACTTGTCAAAGTTTGGGTTAATTTTGAAGACATATGTGCCCAGACACTCAACTGGAGTGGCGTGTGGGCCCCAGCGGGTGAGTACTAATGACATTTTTCACTATAGTGCAAATGAAAAGTAAGCTGTGAGTTGTAACTCTCCTTTTTACAGTCCTTCAGAGTTGAAGTTTTCAAGATTCTTATTTCATGATTAGGTTTCAAAGATCAGAATACCATTAGTGCTGAAGCAGCTACTGTTAGAACTGCATTCAATGCAAATCAAAGGAGACCAATAATATCAGGGAAGGTGCCTGGCCTGCAGGAACTTGCATTTCACAGTCATTTTTGAAATAGGAAGGGTAACAAAATGCCCTTTGCCTTTGCAAATTGCCCACAATGGAGGGAAGACATTAGAAGAAGTGTCTTTATTTTAAAAAGATCTGAGAGAGTAGGTTTCTCAGTCAGGTGTTAAAACACTATGAAACCCTGGTTGAAATTATCTGGTCTGCTTTTGCCAAGATGGTCACACCCCAGAGTGCTCAATGACTCACCTCCTGGGTTTTCAGGCTTCTTCCTTCCAGAGAAGGCACGGCTGCTCACCTTAAACCAGCAGTTAATCAGAACACTCAGCCACCTGTGTTTTCAAAACCCAATTTCTGAATAAGAGATTTGGTTTCTCAAAGCTGGATCAACTCTGGAAATCACATCCAAACATTTTAAGCCAGGCAGACAAAAAAATAAGCAATGCAAACCAGAAAATTAATGGGCAGTTGGAGACAATTTGATTTTAAATGACTTAACAATACACAGGAACTCTGTATTTCAGCCCTGAACTAAGAAGCCATATTGTTTTGGGGTTTTTTTGCTGCTTACTACTCCCTTCTTTACTTTCTTCACCATTCAAATTTTACAATATCAGAGGTCAGTGTTGTACTGATAAGAATCATTGTCATTACAAACTAGTTTAATACCAGGAATGTGTTAGAAAAAAATCATCATCACACAGTTTCCAATGACATTGCAGTTACACACAAGGGCACTTAAATACTCCTTCACATGTATTTCTTAACTTTCTTCCAATCTTTCAGCACTTGTGAGTGCAGGTGTGCTCCTACAACTATGTCTAATATTTCATTCAACTATGTTAATATTTCATTCCTAGAAAAGACCAGCACAATCTTGATTGGTTTTGAAGCTTAGCTATAACACAGAAATGGAGTACTTGTCTGGCATTCATCTGCTATCTCTCAGCCTCCACTTGTTTTCTAACACAGTTCATTTTCTACCACTTGATAGAAATAAAGAAGAGACAGGCAGAGAGAATGTACCGAGGGAGAATAGATAAAGAATAAAAGACTTATTTACAATTATGCCAAGCTTCACTTAAGACAGCAAGCGAGAACCTTGCTCCAAGTCTGGTGACAGCATTCTCATGTGACAACAGTTCCAGAGGCCACAGAATTCCAGCAAATAAAGATATCTGGAGTTTGCCAAATATTGTCTACACCAGATCTAATGATTAACAACAAAAGTGTGTTTCCTGTTTTCACCATTCACGACACTTAGAGTAATATCAGGTACTCCAGAGGCAGAAGCCTTCCTTCAAGAATAGAAAAGTGCCTGTGTGACCTGTGCTAAGACATAAGAATTCTCTTTGGAAATAAATGGACCTTCCTGGAGCTGGGTAAAAGTACTGATAAGTTATTTGAGATTAAGAGTAATAGAGAACATTTTGCTGTTATACTTGCTGGTTTTAGAGTACTTTCTCTGCATCTTTGAAAAATTCATTGTAATAAAATACAATTCTAATTTCTTTTCACACTGCAGCATATTTATTGAGCTGGACACTTGTGCTGCTGTGTGAAAATAAGAACACGTAAGTTCCCTTTCCTTATAAAGGTAAGCTAAGCTCGAAAAATCAGCTATGCTATGTTCCAGAACTTAAAATTTGATGGCAGTGAAACCTATGCATCCAAATTGTCTAGATATCTTTTTAAATACTACCCTTGTAACTTGTGTTGTAGATTTTATATACACAGGGCATAAAAAGATTTTTGAGGATGTGAAAGCACATTCAGGTCAAAGGGTGGGACACTCAACCGAAATGTTTGGATATTCCAGGAATTCCTCATGGATCAGAAAAAATAGATAATGAATCAGTACTGCCATCAACAGGTTGCAAGATACACCTCTGTACTTTCTCATATGGTTTGAAACATCATTCCTGACAACTTCAGACACTCAAAAATTTCTGAATAAAAAGAACTTAATATGCATGAAATCATTCACCGAGAACCAAAAGAAAACTAATAGTATGGAAAAATTCCTTTATCTACAATCTACTGGGGAACAGACATTGTGCTCCAATTCTAAACAGCACAGAAATATTTATTACAGATATTGATGAATTAGATCCCACTTACATGCAACAAAATATGGTACATAAAGCAACCTGTTTGTCCCACTTCGAGGGTATCAGTTGGGGCAATTAAGGATCCAGGTCAGATATTAGAAGTATGTTATTTTGCAGTGGAACTGATTAAATAGCTCTAAAGCCATCCCAGATAAAGGACAGGACAAATATCTATAAGAAAAAATTGATGTGTTGTATCACAGGAGTACAATTACTTGAGGATCTTTCAAACCTCATTTTATACTTAAAATGAAAATACTAAAGCATTCAGGATACTACAGCAAAATCATTGGATTAACACTACGAGCTCAAAGCTTCCTAGTCATCAAAATTGTATTCATGCAATTACCAATTAAGTTCTCTAAGAACAAATAAGCCTAACTACATTGTTTAATAAGCTTCTCAGCTTACAAAATTTTATCAGCAGTTTTATTACCATTTTCCATCTGTAAATTTATAGCATGTTAAGAAACTATTTCCTTCAAAGTGAGTGGTAAGGGCTGAGGAATAGACCTTAGATGCAACAGACCATAAACTTGGAAATCATTGTTCATACAACTATTGTTTTTAAACAAAATTGTTGTCATTTATATAATTGCTCTAAAACTCAAACTGTGCCAATTGGAATGCAAGGAGTATTTGCTGAGTCGTAAGATCATTTTGTTGTTTTTAACTTCTCAAGCCCCTGGATACCATTGCTTAATGCAAACTTTCCCTAATTAAAAGGGTACAAATTATCTTTAAAAACCACTTGCTCAGAACTCAAATAGCAACTGTTTTGCTCAGTTATTATCTTCAATGGTCTCAAAATAAATAGATTGATATTCCACAGTATAATGGTTTTCTCTTTTTTTATTTACAAACAGTCTACAAGGATGAAACACGAGAAGAGCTCTCTACATAGAGGCACTGGACATAAAACCTCTGCAGGCAAAAGGGAAACTGCAGATGGTGGTAGCTCTGCCTTTGTCAAACTATGACAGCAACACACAGCTTTTGTAGGTGTGAATTACAGTAGTTACAAAACAGGTTGGGAACTCGATCTCAGGCTTTTGAAGTCCAGGTATTCAGCGGGCTCTAGTCTTCTCAGCGTAATGTCCCCTCATTTGGAAGGTTCAGCTGTTTGCTGAAGGGTAGGATGGTTACAGGACAGCAATTTCCAGCCCCTAGGTACCCAAAGCACATACTCCCTACTCATAACATGAGTTATGGCAGCCCGTCAGGAATCCTGACACTGGTTCAGGTTCACCTTAGGAAAGTTCAAGACTGGGACCCACCACTGAAGAACTTCTTCCTCTCTTGCACAGCTGTCAGCTAATTCATTAAACTAGTTTAACTAAGACTTCAGCTGAATGTACTACTCAGACGTCTGATTCTTTTACTGTCTTTATATTCTAAGCAGAGAAAATCTTAATGAACTGTTCATTTTCATAGAATCATAGAATCAGCCGGGTTGGAAAAGTCCTCCAAGGCCATCAAGTCCAACCCTTGATCCAACACCACTGCTGTTACCAGCCCATGGCACTGATGCCACATCCAGTCTCACCTTAAACGCTGCCAGGGACGGTGACTCCACCACTTCCCTGGGCAGCCCATTCCAACATCTGATTACCCTCTCTGTAAAGAATTTCTTCCTAATATCCAACCTAAACCTCCCCTGGCACAGCTTAAGACCATGTCCTTTTGTCCTATTGCTAGATGCCTGACTTGACAACTTGACTCCTAGAAAAAAAATAAAAATGGAAAAAGGGAAAAAAAAAAAGAGAAGTTTTTGAAATTTTGCCTATCCAAATGCAGAGTTATTCAGTTGTACAGGGGCAGGAATTATGCTTTGTGTAAATTGTTGCATTAATTGAAAATACTGTGTCACTATTGATACACTCATCATAAATGCTTTGCAAAACTGTCAGTAGGAAAAATATGGACATATGATATTCATATCAAAATATGACCTTATCAAAATAGCGTATTGAAAAATAGCATAATATGAAAGCATTGGTGCAAACATACAAATCTTACTGAATGGATCTCTTTGTCACTGGCAATGAAGAATTTGGCCAATGCTCCAGAGCACTGTCCCAGCCTTGCCTGCTGTTTCTGATGTCAACGTGTCACCTGCTGTTGCAAAAACACTAAAAAACACCCATCATATTTTTGTCATTTAAAATTGTACACATGGTGTCAGAAATAGCCAACTGCCCAGTCAATTTGCAGACTGGCAGGGACCCAGGGCTTGCCATTTCCCAAATCATTATTGATTCCTTTGGCAGACCTCTGGCTATGCCGTTATGCTCTCAGTGCAGTGAGGACACAGAGCCCCGTGTCTTCTCTATTATTCTTTTTAAAAAAAAAAATAAAACAAAGGTCAATAAATAAATGACCAAATAAGCCTCAAAGTATGCTGTTGTAGGAGAAACAGCACCCAAAGAAATCCTATACAGTGTAATCCAAACACAGGATGTTAAGCCAGCATAAGGACAGTTTGGTTTTATCAGCCTCCTTATCCTGGTGGTCAGCACAACTGCCCCAAGATCCCCCCAAAAACTCAGAGCAGCTTGTCACTTCTACAAACTGTAGCAGCCTGCTGTTCTAGAGAACTCCGAAGAATATATTGCCTTCATGTGTTATATTTTCCTCTTCAGTTAAATGAAAGGAAAATAAGGGTACTGTTAGAGAAGGTCCATCTAGCATACAATACAAAAACAGATTATCTAAAATGAAGATTGAAAAACAAAAGACACTTAGTTGCTCCCCAGATTTGTTTAAATAGGTGTCTTATTAGCAGTGCTCTTCATAGAGGCACTTGCAAGCAGAAGTGAAAGGTTAATTTTGCCATTTAGATCCCTCTGTTTCAAAATATATATCTGGTTATAGAGAGTCTGACAGTAAATGAATAAAATTTTTACAAGTCAGACTATTAATCCCTTTTTCTCGTTCTGAAAATCCTGCTCAGATGAGTTGAGTGTGTGAACTCATTAGCTGTGTCACCAAGAACTTTTGAAGTAAAAAGTCAGCGCATGAAATTCGCATAACTCTAAATTGTGAGGTATGTAAAAATAATAGTTTTTCTTTGGCATTGTAATTTTTGAGTCTTTAACATTTAATTTCAGACATTTTGGAAACTCAAGACAGATTAGAACAACTACTACATGAAGAGTATAAATAGTTAAGTGCTCTTAATGCAAGTATTCACTCTTTAAAAAACTAATGAGAAATCTGATAAAATATTCTGAACCTGCAGGAACACCCTTTGTTATTATCAGCTACAAAAATACAGCTATGATCCTAGGCTATACTTTCTTTGGAGTGAGCCATCACAGGGTTAGAAATTATTGTAAGAAAACCTACTATCATGTCAGAAAGGGAAATATGTTGGATTATAGACTAAGCAGTAAAAATAAAATAAAAAACCCCTAACCCTAGAGATGGTTTGGATCACTTGGTTTAAATCAGCCCAATGATGCCTGCAGAGCCTGGTACCCATGGGCTGCTGGAGGAGTTCTGGGCCAGAGATGGCTCTGCTTTGCCTTTTAACACTGTGATTATATGCAAAACACTCTTGGAATATAAAGTGTCAGACACGACAGCAGCTCACCCACATCCTTGGGTTGAACTGTAGAGAATGTTGTTGCGGAGGCCAAGATAAAAGGAACAGACGTGTGAATGACACCCATGGTTACCCATCCAAGCCTCTGTGTCAGATCGCACTTTGTTCCTCATAAAGGACACAGTCTTAATGCTTTGTGTGGATCATTGTGCACCAATATTTGTGCAATTAATTCTACCAAGACAAGCCAACAGTTCAAATCTATAAATATTTACTTCTCACCTCATTGACTTTCTATTTATTCTTTTGGTGTTACCATGAGGGAAGTTTTAACACTCCTTTTCACTGCCTTCGCCTGAGCAGCTTTACTCATTGTGCTGTACCAAGGTTGAAAGAGCATTACAATGTAACTCGGAGAAGGCTTCTAAGGATAATAAATGCCTTTTCATTGACTTGAATAGCCTAAGCCCTAAGTGTATAACAAGCACATTCCTCTCCCCCAACCAATGCCCTTAACAGCTGATCATTCCTGGAATAAAAAAGCTATAGAAGAAATTTTTCTTAAGTTTGGGCCATATTTTAAAGACACTGGGGTCATCCTGCAGCTTGAAAATGTCCTGGACAGGATAAACTGAAATCTAATTGCTCCTAAGGCATTTATGCAACATCTCAGACTGCAAATTCAAGGTAGTTGTTAGCATGTATTGTAAGGAGAAATTATTGTCAGCAAACTATCCTTTAGTCAAAACACAAAGGTTAACTCTTCAATTCTGCTGTTTGAGAAAAATTACTTCATTTGTCAGTGAAACAGATTAAAAAATGAAACTACTACATGTAATGAAAGTCCATCTATACACACACTGGTGTGTTGGGCACGTCCCTTCCTCGGGCTATAGGAATTCATCTGAGTAACTTTCGTGCTATCAGGCTATTGAATGCTAAGGGATGAAAAGGCAGTAATTTCTACCTGAACTACTGCATAACTAATTGTTACTGCACGGTCTCCAGGGAATATCTTTACCAATGATGAAGTATAGACATAAAAGTCGGATACTGAAAAAGAGTATTTCTTCTTGTCTGATTATTCATAATTTCATGAATCTTATATTAAACTATCCTTCCAAAGGGAAAGTTAGAAATACGAAACTGGCACTGGGTGTGGAAATCCTACTGAGGAACAATGCAAAGGAGAAAAACACACCAACAGAGAAATTCAAGAAATAAAATACCAGCACTGCCTTTGGAGCAAATACTCCTGTAATGGTTATACAAATGTAGGGCATTATTTTTGGACATGATGAATTCAGCCATCTTTTCCCACTAATGCACTTATTGTAGTTACAAGGTACAAATCTTATTATAAGTGCACAGATTCTTTCAGAGAGAAGTAGCAAGCCATGCCAGCAACAACATCTGCTTAATAGAAAGGTCTGAGCTGAAGTTTGAGTATTTATTGCATGGAAAAAGCATCATTTTGAAATTGTTTCCAGCTTTTAACTGGCAGATTTTTCTTTTCAGTGTTGAACTCCTTTTATTTTGCTGTTTTAAAGGGCTCCAAATGGTCGCTGTTCTATTATGACTCACGAGGGAAAAGTGCAGGTTTGAATTATGAAGCTCAGTCATTCTCTGGAGAACTGTATGTGTATTACAAGAGGGGTTTTTTCACTGATTGATTGAAAACTATTGTTTCTGAGCTGCTGATTGCAGGAGATGTCAATTTACAGTCCCACTAAAAGGTTTGCCACAAAATTATACATTGCATTTAAAATAAGCCCACAGTAAGTACTTTTGTAAATTAGCATCAATGTAATATTGCAGAGTGGTTATATTGACACCGAAAATTGTATTTGTGAAGCTTTAAAGAAAGAAGTCTGGTGACTGTGTCAAGTTAAAAGGGAAAAACTCCATTTCTTCATCAAATGAGGAACAGAATTATTCCATTGTTCCTACATTCTGATCTTGACCCGTGACACTGAAGTCCTTTGTACTGAGAAGTAGAGTTTCAATACAGAAAGTAAAAGCATCTACCATATGTGCATTTCTTCTCTCAGACATGGGTGTTTACATTATACATCAAAATCCATGTAGTCTCACTCTGACCCTGACAATTCTTTATAACCTGGAAGAAGAAAAATCTGTATATGTAAATAAATAGATACTCTATTTTGTAACATAAATTTAGTAGGATAAAATGGCTAATATATTTTGCTATCTTCAAATACAGCTTTCAATTTAGAGTTTATCCAGAAGTACAAATAAGCCACAGTAAAAATAATTTTTGAATTTTATCAAAAGCATAGAAAAATGTACTAGCACTCCATCTTCCCATGTGGTCAGTTTACAAAAAACTCTTTTAGCCTCTCTGGTTTTCTGTATTTTATAAGTTTAAATGATCTCATCCTTACTAAGATGTGGGTTTGGCCTGATGCTTTTAGCAAATATCGTGCGCGCTGTATTCACTGCCATACGTGAGTGAGGTTGGCAGCAGACAAAAGCTCAAGACTAAAATGCCCACTTTTCACATTTTGTTAAAATGTTCTGACATAGCATTGTTAGAAAAAAGAACAGTGACATAATTCTCTCTGTGCTTTTGCTCGTGGACTTTAAATGATTCTCTTGTTCAGCTTAGATAATGCAAACTGGAAGAGGTCAATTGGACAAAAATGAGAAAAGATTTGTGGGCCTGACAGAGAATAGGAGATGACATTCCCCAATTTCAAGAGAAGAATAGAACGTTCAAGCCATCCTTTGACTCATATATTTACCAGTTTAATTTAATAAAAAGAGGGCAAAAGGATGAAGAATGCATAACTCAGGGAACTGGTGATGGGCTAAAGCTGCTCTTCATCTGCAGAAGTCACTTCTTAATAAAGAAGGTAGTGAAGTCTCTTGTAGACTTTACAGAAAACACAGAATATGCGAAGAGAAAATGTGCAAAGATAGTGAAAACTCTTCATCAGGAATGCAAGCAAAACTTGAAGAACTCAGTCTAAGCCGCACCGTACTTCAGAAAAGAAAAAGAAAAATATATGAAATGCAAAGAAATCTTTGTATGAAAGCTACCAAACAAGAGATAGCATTTTAGGACTAATTAACTTCTCCGACTAAAGCTGCTATATCAGAGTGCAAAGGAAGGCACTACTAGAAATATCTTACAATGAGAATGCAGAGTTTGGCCATCTCTGGTGCACACTGTGGGGAGCAGGCAATGTTACCTCCAGGGCTGACTGGAGTAACTCTACACCACACTCACAGTTCCACTTTCGGAGGCAGCTCATCTCACACGAAGGCGGCTCAAAAGTTTGTACACACCTGATGTTGAGAAGTAACTGTCCCCTATACCAAAAGATGAAAATGAGACCTGGCCAATTATAGGTATATTTCTTTCATCACAACACTACCTTTGTAAGAAAAAAAAAAAAAAGAATAAATGCGTAGGAGTAAATGAAAAAATGGATTAAAATACTACATGGATTTGCCGAGCATGGATGTGCCAATTTTCTGGTGGTTGAATAGAGTAATTTTATTTAACTAAGATAACCAGATTTGTGTGATGAAAATGGAATCAATCTGATACAAAGAGAGATCTCATACTATGTGTCTGGGGAAATAACAAGGTGCTGTGCAAAAGATAGACACTGCCATAAGAACTGCAAGAGATGTAAGAACGTGGAGAGAAAAGGGAGCAATAAACAGCAGTTAGTGCAGAAAGGAGAACTTAGCAGTTGGAGGTTGCTACTAAAGTTTACTATTAAACAGAATGCACTGTATAATAATAAATAAAATTAATAGCAGAGAGAGTTCGTGCTAATAGAGGAAAGTGTTACAGACAAATGTTTTTCAAGTCTGTCATGAAGGGCTCTAAGACAAGTATTGAATCACAGGGGAACCCATCAAAATTAGTAAGAGTTTGAATAGTTCCATCAGATAATCCTGTGGGGCTTTTTCATTCTATATTACAACAATTTTCTGTAAATTTGTAGTCAGATGTGGCAGAACATACAAAAATAAAATTTAAAAAAAAAAAACACAAGTGAAGAAATCAGAAAAAGAATCCCGCTTTAAATTTTTTTGTTTGGGAATACAAGTGGAAAATACAAGTATCTACAATCTACTTCTGCTAATTTTTAGTCATTATAAATTGTTGGATTATTTATTATTATTTATAATAATTGTATTTATAATAATTGTATTATTACTGAATTATTAATTTTCTTTTAAAAATGAGGGTTCTTAATTAGCATACTACAGTTGATGGTAGTTTTAATTCTGAAGACTGACTTACAAGTTTTCTAAGGCATTTGAATAGGTAACCTATAAAAGTAAATGCCATAAATTGCATAAGTACTTATTTCGTAACTGCAAACCAGGGAAGTGCTCAGCCCTGTGACAGTGCACTCAGGAAAGTCCAGGACTTCAACATTACTTGATCTTGAATAACATTTCACAAGATGGATTATAACTTCTATTCTATCTATGGAACTGATTCCATGGACTTCTTAAATAGGGGCTGCATCATGTAAACAAAGCACACATGTGCAGTGGTATAGAATTTGGACAAATTAATCTAAAACTCCACATGTCCTTCACTTTTCAGAGCTGGATGGACACTACAAACTAAGAAAAGCAGCACCTGAAGTCACTAGCACATGGCATCATTAAGACGTATTCACCTACTATAAGTTCTACACTGTACAGTCTGTTTTGCTGTACATACATATGTGTAATTTTTCCCATTTCAGGGATTATTTTATACTGCTGAAAAAACTTACTCTAGAGTTGGAGGTTGCCTGCTATTCAAACACAACTATGTGCAGGAAACGACCCCTTCATTTATGACAGGAATTTGAGGGCTGATTCAAAGGCAGCCACGGCTGTAAATGGCACAGCGGAGGTGTCTGTCTTTCATGTACCTGGTAGAATTTTGTGTATCTCCATTACTATCCTGGTACTGCTTGTATTTAAATTACAGAACACCATGGCTGGAAATTCATGAATTCCAAAACATTTACGGTTTCCTAAACTTAGGCAGGGCTTTTGAAATTTACATCCAACTGTTTTCAAGGATTATTCTGTATTACATTTTCTGCATAACAAATTTAGCTAACATCTTTGCACTCCTCTGCTTTCTCTTGATCACAGTGTAAAATAACCACAGTAGTTTAAATACAACTGTGTGAATAAATACATAAGATTTCAAGCCACCATCTGAGATAAATATTTGCGTAATGTTTAGGTAAATCTCTGCTTAACACACTAAGACCTCTTATCACTGACCAGATGGAATCCTGAATTTATCAAAGCATACACACCTTTGCTGGTATTAATTTACGTATTTAGAAAATTTAAAGCCAGTTTCCATTCACTGAGGCTTTCTAGAAGTGAAAGGGCACTGAAATGATCCTTAAAAATCATCAGAGACAGTTTCATTTGCAGGCAACGCTTAAAACCTGAGTGTACTTCATTTTGCCATCTACCGATGTTCAGGTGCAAAATAACTCCATACAAGTGCAATATCAGAGATTTTAAATCTCTCTGGATGAAGATATCTTACCATATTTTTTTAAGTAAAACATATCACTAGTCAAAAGAAAAGGTTCTTTATGAAGCTGATAGAAGACCATTGGTTTCTTCCGAAAACTTACTTTGCTAAATATCTGATTATCTACCCAGAGATGCTATAGTCCCTCAACACTCTCTAGACATCCAGCAGGAAAATACAAGAGCATTTAACTCAAAATTTTATGATGTCTCAAAAATGAATCAGCAAAGAAAATGTGACTAAATGTCAAATTCACTGTTTGTCCTACCTCCTGCAGCTTCTGGAGATAACCTGTTCCACTAACAGTGACAACTAAACACCAAGTGTGTGTTCTGGGAAATATCCAAACTCCTCCTTTTATTGCAGCAGCATATTCCAATAGGACAGCAAAAGTATCCTTAACGTTAAAGGAACTGAGGACAATTTTTTTTATGTCATTCTCATAATAATTTTCCTTGGTTAAATTCCAGCGGTGGCAGTGGGTCTGTAGATCCCCTGCTACACCCAACAGTACCTACTTGAATGAAAAGTCAGTCAGAAAACCAGACCAGTATTAGAATACTTAATACTTCCCATGAATAGTACTTAGAGTGCTATTGATAAAAAGAGCAGGTGCAAGTACAGGGAATATTTCAGTATTTATTTATTGCAAGTAATGTTTTAAGAATAATTATTGTCTTTTTAGGCTGAGCATTCACGGGGAAGGCAAAGAGTTAAGAAAGTGACTCAATTTTAATCTAATTAAAAGGCTTCATAAATGTTGCATAGAAAGAACCAGAGCAGATGACTGGTTTGGTCTGGCCTATTTTTTTTCTTGTAAATATTTGGGTACTTGACTCTGCAAGCCTTAATGTTCTTAAGAGTGGTACATAATTACACATGGATAGACTACAAGAAGTGATGGGTAATACCAGCCTCAATTACAATAGCAGGAATTGTTTCCTTTATTATGCTCAAACACCACAGTGCCAAGGACAACATTACTACACAGAATGGAGAGAGAGATAAGATCACAGCCAAAGGCTACAGAAACACTGATGAAAGAAGATTCCCTCTCTAGGGCAAAATTCAAAGCTAATGAAACAAAAAGCTTCACCCCCCAACAAGTTTGCCAGCAGATACTGCAGCAGAATTTTAAAAAGTACATTTCTGTACAATTTTTATTATTAATTTAAAAGTTTGTAAAAAAAATTTGATATAAAATTTTATTTTGAAATAAGTGAAAGGATGTAATGAACCTTTTTAAAGCTCTGTCTTTCCAAATTATACCCTAGACTACAGTTAAATAGAATATTCTATCATAATTATTTAGTAGCATGTCACATCTACTTATCACAGGTAAAAATCAATCATGCAGGATGCAGAGCAGAAAGAACTGAGGCCCAGGATTCTTTTATAAAAAGAGCAACAAGACTGACAATACCAGGTAATGAGCCTTTCCCTGGACAGAATTCCAGAAGTTTGCACCCTGTTCACTCACCTTGGCAGAACACTGAAACAAGTTGTCAGCTCGGTTTTACCCAGAACCAATTGGATATATTTTGACCTTGGGCTATTCTAAATATTAAAAAATACTGCAACCAACCCAAATTACAACAAAGTCTAATTCCCTTTTGAGTTCAGTGCTGCAATTAGTTATAATACGGTTTAATGCTACATATCTCCAGGTGAAAAAAACCTGTAAAACTATATCATTACTTCATTTTATAGATAGAATATATGCAATCTGGAAATGCATATATGTACATATAAATGTCTATATGTAAACATGTATAACTTAGAGAAATTGAGGGTACAATCAAACAGTGATGGGTTTGGAGTCTCATCTCAGTTTACTGGTTGCAGGTACAGTTTCAACCTGCTGCAGGTACCCTGGAGGTAAATTCTCCAGACAGCCTCATCCATGGGAAATTATATACCCTCCTGGCTGCTCTCTCAGCCAAATGACTATGTCAAATGATAAACCTCAAGAACACTCACTCTCTTCTAAAAGCACTGAGTGCTTCATGGGTCCAGTTTAGAGCAGCTCTCTGCCGAGGGCTGGGATGGTGCCCCTGGGATGGTGACCCTCTGTGCTGAGGAGCTCACACCAGAAGAGCAGCCTGGTGCCTTTGAAGAGGAGTCAACAATTCCTGATCCCCACTCTGTGAGGCCAGACTGCAGCCTGCAGTGTGTGTTCAGCTTTCCCACCTCCCACTGCAAGGCAGGACTGCAGGGGACAGGAGAAACCAGTGCAGGGAGCACTGAGGTGTTCTGAACACAACCCTGTGCTGGCCTTCTCCTCAGTGGTCACACAGGCTGGAATCTGTGAGATGAGGTAACACAAACACTAAAAACGACCTAACTGAGGCATATGAGCTTTCTGTGACAAGGGGAGACTTGAATTCTCTCCAGAAGAATAGCAAGTCTTCACATATATCCCGCTGTCCTCAGACTCCTGACGCTACTGCTGTAATTGGTGCCAAGGGCAGAGGACTTTCCAGTCCACGTGCACAGAGCACTTTCCCTTGCCTTAACAAGTGAATTTCCTGATCAGTCAGAGCTGGAAGCAGTACTTGTTGAAATCACATACAACTATTTTTTTTTCCAGTCAACAGATTTTTCCAGTGGCTCCAAAATATATATAAGGCTGAGGAAAATGGATTGAAACTAGATACGATCTGAGGCTTCTTCTACTTGAAATATCTTTTTTCCAAAAGAAAATCTGGTTTTTGGAAAATGTAATGCACAAGAGAAGAAAGCAAGCCAACAGAAAGTTCTGTTACTTCAAAAACCATGAATTTGGTTGAATGAAGAAACCAAGAGGGGTCTGGCTACCTTAAGTAACAGGAAGATCTTATCAATAAAACACAGGTGCAGGTCACACTGGGCAGCACAGTGTGCATTTAGTCCCCAGGCTCCATGTGCTGAGCCTGGAGCCAGATGCAGCTGTGAGCCTGCACATACTTGCGCAGGGCTGGGTTTGTCAGTAGGGTGGTTTCCAGAATTGTGATTTGCACAGGGAGGTATTAGCCTGCATAGGGGACGAGATAAATATGATGGCATTTTGTGCCAAAAGTGACTTTGCTCCAGGAGCTGGGCAGATGCATGGCCACAGTGCTCCCCACTCTGCTAAATAACCCCTTCCATAACAAACCCAACTCTGTTCCCTGGTTTCTCTGCACCCACAGCATATTTAAAGTGCAGTCTGGACAATGTGCATACCTCTAAACAGTTGCTGTTTTACCAATGATTTATTTGTAAAACCAATGTGTGAAACCTTTCTGCTCGAGACAGACACTACCTGATCCCTGTGACATCTGATTTCATATGGCTGGAATCAATCATTGATGTGCCCTTGTCACTTATCATTTTCTGCCCTGCCCTCCCCCACTGAACTGCAACCTCGACCTCCTCTCAAACAGATGCAACATTTCCATTTGGTGCTACGAGCAATCTCAGAGCTACCGCCACTGTTTGAAGATTGTGGTATTACTCATTTACCTCTCTTCATGTTCGACATTAAAATGTATTTTTGGACACTCAACAACTTATTGTTTAAATCAATCATGGGCAGATACCAACATCCTTTTTTTTTCCCTTTCTTTGACTGAGCTGAACTTCCTCTGATTCATGTGCTAATGGAAACAAACGATATAATCCACAATGAATAATTTTGCTCTGCTCGAGATGTGAAAGCAATAATAAAATAGTAAACACAAGTTATCAGAATTCCTTGTAAATGCTACAACTGCTTTCTTTGTCATGACAACAGATATTTATCTGCTGCCTCCTTTTCATTTATATGCAACATAATGAAGTAAGTGAAAGTGTCTTTCCTTTCTAAAACAAAAATATCCAGGATTAACAATTCATACCAAACCATGGACGATCATTTTCTCTGTGTGTATCAGCACTGCCTATCAGCAGGTTAAATAAACTTCATTAAAAAATTCTCCTCTACCTGTCACTTACACTTGCATGATGCAGATTTAGCAGGAGGAGGATTTTCAGTCACGTTTATCCATGTATGACTCAGATCTAAAGTATATCTAGTTTTATATCTAGAGTTAGGTAGAAAAGGGCTTTTCCAGAGTAAAAGTATATACCAGACTTTTTATATTACACCATAAAAAATACTAAAAAAACAAAGCTCAGAAAAATCAGCTTGTTACAATAATACCACCTGCCCACTTCACAGTGAGAATAGGAAGGGAATATTGGCTGCAACCAACACAACCTCACTAATAGTTTCCATTCCTACAAGAATCAAGCCCATGCTACAGAACTCTTTAAAAAAATTCTTAAAAATAGCAAGTATAATGAATCTTAATGTCTCATGGTAACCCAAATATGCCTGAGACACTCCTTGACTCTCTTAATGCTGTATCAGCATTTGTTCAAGGGGGCACTGAGATATCCAAATTTTATAATCATTTAAGACTGTTGAAGAATATGCTGCACCCTGGAATTCGAAGCACAACTTTACAGGTTTTAAATAAGAGCCTGTGCATCAGCTCCCTCTGTCCATGGTTTTACCTAAAGTCCAATAAAAACCAATTACTGCAAAATACTACAAATTACTGCAAATAGGAAGAGAGAAGCAGGGATATCAATTTCTTGAATCACTGCAGTTCACTGATTTGCACCCAGAGATCTGCCTTCTAAAACAACACTGCCAAGAGATCTTGGACATCTTTCTAAACTGTGTCCCTTTTTAGCAGAAACTGGCCCAGAAAGTTCCTTTCCCAAGAAAACACTCTTCAACTACTGACTTCCCATCTTTCTAAGCTCCCCAAGCAGGACTTAAACACTGCTGCCAGAAATACTCACTGAAGTTGTTACTTCATGAAAGAAACAAATAATTTTTAGCCATATGTATTTGCTGTCTAATTCACTGTCTAAAGACTATTCAAATTCAAAGTGCACATGACTGTGGAAAAATGCTACATAATGTTTGGCCGAAGAATTCCTCTTTTTCCCTCTCTCCCTGATTTTTTATTTTTCAATACCAAACAATTCTTCATAATTAAATGAACCAGGTTATTACCTCAATCACTAGGTTCCAAATCAAACAAAAACACTCAAGTCATAATTATAAAGTAATGAGTCTAAAACAAGAGTTTGGCAAAGAAGCATTTAAGTGTTAGAAAAATGTTCTTGAATAGCAAGATACGCTCTACTTATTCCAAGCAAAATGCTTCATAAATCTGTTTAATATTCACAGCAAAGCAGATAGAAATAAAACCAAGTGTTTTGGGTTTGTGCATGTATAAAGGGAGGAAAACAGGCTGCTGAGGAAAGGGGAATAAGCAAAAAGTAATCTGTGTCAACTAACAAAAACTGATTTATATTCCCAGTCTGAGAAAACGATCAGAAAGAAACCAAAATAAGATTGTTTGACCTATGTACCAGTCATAGCATATGCTTTAAAGAGGAAAAAAAAATAAAAATGAATGCAATGTATCCCTTATTACCTTCCATTGCTTTGATATGTCCAGAGAGAAGATGTATGAGATACATTTCTGAGGCTGAATTTTTCACAAACAGTTTGACAAATTAAACAATCACAGATATATAAGATTCCCACGATCTTAGGTAGAATTCTCTGTAAGTGATATATTGTTTTCATTAGAGTTTTAAAAACAGTTTTATGTATAAAAATGCATTCTTAAGAAGAAGAAAAGAAAACAAAAAAATGTTATATAGTGGTTTTTTCCCCTCTGCCTACAAAGTGAAGTAATAGACCTTTTGCAAGTTTTCTAAAAATTTTGTTGAGTTCTGAAAGAATAACCTTCAGGAAGATATTCTTCAAGGTGTATTTTCCCCAACATGGCCCAGGGTGATATGTGATATTCCTAAAGATCAGAACCAAGGCTATCAACTTCCACATTTTGAACATTTAACATTTTTGCTTTGCATATGATGAGATAATATTCTTCCTAACTGCTTCTATAGGTCTGGATTTAAAAATGAAGCCAAAATTAAAAAACATTCCTGGTAATTTCGGTAGCGTCAGTCTAGGGATTAACAGACTTGTGTAAAAATATTATCATTTAATACTGAACATATTCAACCTCTCAGAAAGACTTGCCAAACCACAAAGTGATCAGCATGCCCCCAACAGCCCGGGAAGGGAGGCTGTGGGAAGTGAGAAGGAGCATTCACACGCTGTCCAAGTGAAGGAAATAAGGGCAATATACTCTGGCAACTGAAACTGGAAAAACCCACAACAAAGCAAAAAAAAAAAAAAAAACCAAACAGAGAGAACTTTCTCCAAGGGGAATAAAAAGAAAATGTTAGAAAGGTCAGTATCATTATGGTATCATTAAGTCCTTTTTCAAGCATGTCAGAGCTTGCCTGCTGAATACTGGGCAAGCATCCTGTCCCAGGATGCTCAAATTTACATGAGCTCTAAAGCCAAAAACACAGATTCATAGATCTAAAAGATAGGAAGGTCCACTAAAAAGAGGCTCAGCAAGTCTCAGAACCACCTGCTGCTGGGAGCTACAGCTGCCATGGGCTGCTTCTGCCCTCATCTTCCACCCAAAGCACCACCAGAGATAACACCTGCAGACCTCACGCACTAAAATGGCCGTAAGTATAAGAGACACTAAAACTGTTCTTCTGCATTTCTGTCTTCGTTGCATTCTTTGCTTCACAATTTTCCTTTAAAATTAAATCTTTTGTCACCAGAATAATGTCTACAGTAACGGATGTGAATAGACAACTGGAGAGATCTCAGTCCTAATACAATTGGTTTTCAGCAAACAACTATAATCTATTTTACATACAGACCTAAATTCTATGGCTTAGACCTTATCAAGTTTATTAATAGCTTTGTAATTATGCAGATTATAGGCAAAATACCAAAATATTTTACACTTACAGCCAAACACAAGTCTCCAGTTCAAAATGTGGTTATCCTGTAGTATCCCAGCATTCAGCTCTTATCACTAAGTGCTCTAATCCATGATCTGATCCTGTGAGAGTAATACTGATGGACACACTCTTTGGCTGTTTAATGACACTTGAATAATTGGAGACACAGAGATCTTAATGAAGAAGAAAGAATGATTGTCTTCAATACACTACTTGCCTTCTCACTCCTTCTAGAGCATGAGGTGGTCATCTCTGCTTGGGTTTAGGAAGAACCTGCACAAGCATTACACGGTTAAACACAGCTGCTGTTCTTCTGGATCAGCCAGTTCCCAGCAGAGGAACCAACTCTTGTTTTACTTTCACAGACTATCACTCAGAGTAAGGTATTTTTTGTGCCCTAACTGTATTAATTTCTATATTTTTAAATCACGTCATTCTGCATTTATTCTTAACTCTCAATCTCAAACAGTTTAGGGTGATACCTTTGTAAAGCTTTTTGTATCTATCTAATCACGAGTATTAGAACCATGAAAAGCCTAATTTTTCAGTCTACATCAACATTTGAACACGCGCCAGACTGATTCACCTGTTTCCCCCTTCATTTTCCTCTGGTAAATCCTAATCAGAAAAAGGCCATCACTAAGGACTAGAGAGAGTATCACAGTGACAGTGTGACTCAAGGAGATACCTGCACTGAGGAGATCTTCCGCACACTAAATCAGCCCTAATTCATTCTTTCATCAGCCTGAGACGATGAATATTCTCTTAAGAATTTGAATGTCACTGTCAAGCAAATAATGATAAAAGGGCAGCTATATTTAGAGTGTCACAAACATACAGCTTCAGAACTAAGACATTATATTCTGTTTGCATTTTACACAGTATCACATAATCAGTAACATTTTCCTGCACATTTCAGGCAAATACCACCCAGATGTTAACTGTGTAAAAATTTAAAACAATGTCAAGGTTCCCTATAATTCTACAAGTAACATTTTATGATTCAGTTTCCCAAAAATTACTAACATTAACACTAGTGGCTTATAACTTTCATAATAGGTATTCATAGCACAAGATAACTTTATGTCAAATATACCTAAAATGAGAAGCACTGGAGGGATCACTTCAATTTGGTGCTTTCAGGGAGGCACAAAACACTTTTGCAGCAGCTGCTTATCTGGAATGTAAAGGCTGAGTAATTGTGCTACAAGGGGAAAAAAACCCCCAAACAACTCACAACCTAAACAACAACTTTAAGAAGACAAATACCCATTCTCTGGAAAGGATAAAAAGCACAAAAGTACAGTCTCTTGTATCAGGTGGATTTTCTGTTCTCTTTGTATTTGAGATAATTTCTGTAAAAGGATGATGTTTCTGTGCATGTCATATAAACACCCCAGATTTATTGCTCAAGTGATCTCCTTGGAGGTATTTGAATGTTCTCTACTTCTCCAGTCAATTGAAGTTCTGATGTTCCACACTGTTACCCCACTTGGATTCCATTAACACCTAATTTACAAGCATAAACCATGTAAATGATTGGAGCAGATGCAGAAAAATAATTATAATTTGGGATGAAGTCTTCATTTCCCAACCTAATCCAGTAACAATAAAATCCTCTCTCTAAAGAGTAGACAGGAAGACTTTAGGCACAAACCCAACCTAATGATATTCACAGCCCTGGGCATTTAATTTCTGGAAACAGCCCATGAATGGAAGAGTAATGTCCCAAATTATGAACCAAGCAATGCGGGACATTGTTCTCTACATGAGGATTACAATGATAAAATAATTATGGAGTAGGAAATTCTTAATATATTCAAATAAATTTTTTCTGAGAGCTTTAAAGTACACAATACTTGGCTTCAAGGGAAGTTTCCTGGGTGCTGAAGAAATTATCCTCTTGGACCTACCTCAGTCTACAGATCCAGAGGCTCTTTCTCCCTTTGAGGTGCTTTTGCGCAAGAACTTAACCTCAGTTATCTTATAAAACACAGCACAAAGTACAGAGAGTTTTGCTGATGGAAACTGTTAAAGAAAGAACAGTATTGCCTCCCAATGAGTTTAGTTCTTCTGATCTCTGGAATTCCTCTCAAATTATTGCCAGAGGCACACACTTGGGTGGTAGAACAACCGCTGCCTCACCTATTAGAGCTTCCTTCCAGCAATAAGCCTGAACTATTTTAATACAAAGTTGTATTGACATTTATTCTATCCACCTCACATTTCTACCATTTCCCTTTTATTCCACTATCAGATTTTGTACCTATATGCCTATATATCTATACACCTGTCTCCACACTGTACGAGCAAAATGCCAAAGTGCAATTTGATTCAAGTAGAGGAGCTTGTGTGTTTTAGTCAGATGAGAGATGCTGCTACTCTCACCCCAGGACACAACAACTATATGAACCATGTCACAAAGAAATACCACGTGAAGAGAGGAAATTTTACAGGTATGCAAAGGCTGCAGAAGTAGGTTATAATCTCTGCAGCTTAAGTCTTACAGTCGTAGATTACTTTGGAACAGATAGCAATGATCACTGATGATTAGCTCACTAAAAGAACAGAATTAAATTAGCAAAAAATTGCACCGAATTTTAAAGGATTAAACATTTTTATTATATTCAAAACCTCTTCTATACTTGCATATTGATTTCATTTTTTAATTTATGTGCATGACTATACTCAGCATCCTTATCTACCATTTTCAACAAAAACTGATAATCAATACCATGATGCTTATTTGAAGACAATGAAGAAACACTGGGAATTAAAAAATTATCTACAAACCACCCACAATCCTTTCATGAAGTTTAAAACTAAAACTTCGACAATATTGTCCTGTTTATGGTTATTTCACAGACAGAAATGCTAAATTATTGTTTATGTTATTTATGATACTCTATCTGTGTAATTTCAGTAATAGTGACTTTTATCTATTTCCTGAAATTGCAGGGAAAATTAAATATTCAATATTTGCTAGTTCAGAAATATAATTGCTAACACAAAAGACTATGTACAGCATTTCATAATGCCGAAGGTCTTGAGGGGGATATGCAAAAACCCTGTATTTTTCAAAGACCCTTTTTGAATTTTAAAAATCTCTAAAGCTAATTTAGGATAAGCAAAGTAAAATATTATAGGAATAGAAGAGAAGAGGGGATCTGGGTAACATCCATCAAAACACATCTGCACACTGAAAACTCAAAGTCTACACCTCCAATCATTCCAAGATAATCAGTACTTAGAGGACACATTGTGTGCGCTACTTGAAACCAGTTTAACCTTTCTAAGGAAACACAAAACTCATAGTTCAAATATTTAGGTAAGTGTTGACTGCTTAGGTCTTTGAGTAGTTTAAAGAGAATATCACAGGTCAATGAATTAAAGCTGATCTCTTTTTTAATGAATTAAAGCCAGTCTCTTTCCTAGGAACAATTTGAGAAAAATTATTTCTGAAGCAAAAAACCCCTGAAACTTGCCTTTTCCAGACCAGCATTTTATTTCTGTAACTTCTGGGGCATCTCCCAGTGGCACTGTTTGAGACTGGGCACCACTCAGTAAGGTACTGTGCCTATGCACCTTCTTCACTGGCATGGAAAAGCAGTAACCAGGACTCTGCAAAAGCAGAAATTTATAATCCACGCAGAGACCACAGAACCCACAAAGAAGGGCACCACTCAGCCTTGAGTGAACTGTTGTACCTCATTTGACTGACATATTATTTAACTGCGACATCATGGAGAGAAGTCAAAACAAGTGCAGCCAGCCTGGATAGAGAGAGAAAACACTCACAGAATTCAAACCCATCAACCTGAGCACCAATCACCATAAGTACATGAAATACTACTTTAAGCAGTACACATGAGCAGGAGAATAGAACTCTGGCACATCAGCTCTCTTCCATGACCCAGAGAACCCCAAGCACAAAAGGGAGAGAATCAAGCTGATGCATGGGAAATTGAAGTTTTATTCAGAGATGGCCTTGAATCTCAAGCTTTCAACAGCTCAGAAAAGTTTAGTTATCTCTCTCTCTCTAATAGAATATATTTTTTGTTATTTATGCAAATATTTGGTGACCGAAACACAGCATGGAGGTGGCCTGGTTGAAAATTTAACACGGGCAAAATGGGAACTGTCATCATACACCGACTGGTGTGGAACTCAGTATTTTGAATATTCACTATACTTAATTTAAAAAAATAACAGTAGGAAGGAAAGAGATTAGCTGTTGGCTACCAACATGTTAGTATGTATTTTTCAGCAGCTTTTATCCTAATTTAGAAAAAACACACACAAATTAAATCTTGAAGACTTCCACAGATTGTGAAAATTGGTTCCCAATTCTGTGTTTCCTTTAAACCCAATAGCATTTTATATCAGCTCAAAAAGATGCAGCAATGTAATAGCATTTCATGGACCCTTAAACAGAGACTATAATTATCCTTTATCGATTATATCATTACTTTTAACTTCCTACTGTATTTTCTCCTGCCTTCATTCCTCTTCCTTAGTGACTTGTAAAAATTTGTTGAAATACCCTTTTTTGCTTCAACTCCTGACATTAGCTACCTGAAAAGTTCACATTTCTGTAGTGATTTAACACAGAATATTCTCGTGTTCGTGTAGTTATACATATTACTTGAATGGGTGCTTCTGTTGGGCTCAGATCCTACTGTATATTCCTAAAGCTCCTGGATACCTGATGGATTACAGTGAGCTTCATTGTAGTGTAGAACTCCCTGGTGCACCTGCTGACAAGAGAACGGGGGCCACGAGACTTCAACAGCCAACTAAACTCCACAGTCCCATCATCAGTTAAGAGTTGTTTGGACAGATGGTCAAGCAGAGGAACAAAGAGGACTCGAGGGTGAAGGAACCTCACGGAGAGAAACTCAGCTCATTCCCTTTAGCTTTTATTTTCTTGGGTTTGTTCATTTGCCAAAAAATTAATAGAGTCTGAATGAAGGACATCACTTGTATATCTTAACTCTTCACTTCTGCACAGAAGGAACTGAATTCTGCTGCACTGACAATACACTGAAATCAGCAGGCAATCCAATTTTTTATTTAAAAGCAAATGGAAATATTTGTATACTACTTTTTATATAAAGAATGTAATTATTGACGATGCACTTGAGTCTATCTTTATAAATTAAGACTATGTAATTTGACAGAATCACAGAATAATTTAGGTTGGAAGGGACCTTCTGCTCAAAATCCTCTCAAGTAGATCAGATTGCTCAGGGCGTAGTCCAGTCAAGTTTTGAAAATCTTCAAGCTTGAAGGGACTGCAATGCTGTTGAACAGATCTTCTAATTTTAACCACACTTATGATGAAAACACTCTTACATCTAACTAGAATTGCCTCTCATCCTCTCACTGTAAGACTCCAAAATAATCATTTCATCTTCTCTATACTCTCCCATCAAACATTATAGATAGCATTAATATCTCCCCTTCCCCTTCTCCTCTTAAGGCTTCAGCCTTAAACTCAGCATTTTCTGTCTCCCCCTGTACCATGTGTGCTCCAGCTTCTTAATAAAGACATTTAACATCATTGATCCCTGAACAACATTGCTCATACCTGGCACCAGTTGGATTTGTACTTCTGATCACAGCCCTGTGAGCCCAGTCAGTTTTCCACCTCTCTTTTCCGTCCACTTAACCAGTGTGCATCTCCCAGAATTGGCTAAGCTTACAGGAGACCACGGTGAAGACCTGCTGAAGTCAAATTATCCAACAACAGCCCTCCACCAGACTCTCTCCAGTATGTCCATGTCTTTGTCCTGGGGAGCCCAAACTACACACAGCACTCGAATTGTGGCCTCAAATGTGCAAAATAGAGGAGGAAGATCACTGAAGTTGCTGGCTGCACTCTTGGTAATGTGGCACAGTATGGGGTTGGCCTTCCTCCCTGCAATATCATCTCTGCTGTATTATATGATCTCACACAGCCTTTCCAGGGAAGAGTTCCCGCTGAGCATAAAAGACTCAGCTATTCCCTCGCAGCACTGCTGTAGCAATCAGTTTGTTTGATTTTGGCAGTCCTGAACTTTCCAAGAGATAGAGAAATGTCAGTAATCCAAAAAGAAATTGTGGGTAGAGTAGCGAAGACAATGAAGGTTGCATAATAAGTGGCCTTATTTTTACAAACAATTCAAAACATATGATTGAATTATTTTTGATACAAGTGCAAAACTACAATGATTCTGAAAGCTATTCTGTGACTGAATGTAATTACTTCTGTTGTCTCAGATATCCATTACTTAGACTAGAGACTATGGTAATTGTTCTGTGACAAACTGTTCAGCTTCCAGTTAATCCTTGTATTGCTTTTTTTTTTTTCCACCCATGTTGTATCAATCCACTGTGATATTTTGGAAGACACACCTAAGCACTGTGTGGAGTGCAGGGGATTTCATGCAATCCATTTTCTGTTAGAGGCTCAGTGCTCCATGGTTCTGTGCAGATTAGTTTGCTCTCTGACAGGAAACAGATTTATGCAATATTATTGCATCATTGGCATCTATGGAACATTTGATGTATTTGGTCTTCATATGGACTCCAGCAAGAGGCAGTAATTCAAGTTTGTTTAAATGATTCTGAGTTGAAAAAGATGCAAGTATTTCTAATATTGACAAAATGGAAAAGCCATCAGTTCAAATCGTTTTGCCTACTGGTGCGACTGATTCATGTGAATTACCTAAATTATTGAAGTCAGTGTCAAAGCTTCGTGGCCTAAATTTTTTATTCCAAATTTCTGGTTCTGTCAGGTTGTCTTTAATTTGTTTAAAATTAATTTCTACAAGATTACTTATTCATATAGCAATTTGGTTTGCAATAGAAGAATCTGTAATAAAGAGAAAGCAGGATGAAAGCTACAGATTCTGAAGTAAACATTATTAATAACTTCTGGGATCAGAACAGGGAAAAAAAGATCTTAATTAAGTAACAGACTTTTTAAAGTAAAATGTATAGATTATTCTTACCTCTGTATCAGATTTTAATTTTTTTTTCCTTTGTCTTATTTTTCCCCAGAGCTTATTCCTTAATTATTAGCTATGGTGACAGGTTTTTTTTCCCCATTCTTAGCAACATGAGGACATTACTTATGGTTTTACAGGGGGGAAAGAACTTATCCTAGGGAAAAAAAGCAGCAAAGAAAAAAGGCAACAGACAGCTCAGGTGGATCCTCCACAACCTGATAATGACATTATTTTCCATTAGGTCACAGAAGCACATGTCACTGCTACTTGTCCAAAGCTACAGATGTCTCCTAAGATTCTGAAGAAAATGCAAACAACAGAGACAGCTCTTATCAAAGACCACAGTTTATATTTCCTCTCTGCAAGTCTCCCCTAGTTAACTATTAAAACGGGAGTTTCAATATGCACTGGCTGCCTGGGAGGATATAATTTCTTGGCTGAAGCACTCAACATTTCTATTATGAAGACATATTCCAAGAATTCAGTCTCTTACCACATTTAGTGTATGAACAGGCACAATTACCAAGTCATACCCCTGAAGCAGAAATAACAAAAATTGAAATAAGTTCTCGCTGATTTCAGACAGTGCTTAAGGTACTATATATTAAGCTGGAAAACGCTATGGAGGCTCTCCTAGATGAGAAACAGCAGGAACTACCATTCAGGGGCACTTTCTGGACCCAGAAAGTATCTCTGCTTGGCACTTTATGGCAGTGTGCAAAGATCTCAGCGTAGGTAATGTCATGCACCACTGCCTGGCATTGCACAATTCACCTCCCACTGTCATTTCCAGTCTTCAGCAATGATCAGTAGAGACATTTAAACCAATCCCTACTGCTCTGAGAAAAAGGATCACTGGCAAGATTGTTTTGCTTGTTTTCCATTTAGGCCTGAAATATTAATAGCTCACATACAGGGCAGCGGATTGTTAATGAGAGCAAAGTACAGTATTTTGGATGGCTACCTACCTATTTATCTACTCTTTACACTCACACTACAGGCTACAGAGCCTGAACTTTTTCATTCTTGCTGCTCTTTTGTTATTAAAAATGAATTCCATTTTTACGTAGGTGAAGAGTGCAATATCATTAGTATTATCTGTACACAGTGTACCTTTGGGCTGGGGAAAGCAGGAAGGGAGAAAAAGTTAACTTTAATGAGCTCTTTCTCAATTTTTTTTCCGAAGCTGCACTCCAGCACTGTACACACTGACACATCAGGTGTGCCCCTGCCCTTCTCAGAATACAAACATGGGTCTAGTTGGCAAATAAATGCCAAATTCCCTCAGAAGCATCATCCCAAAGAGAAGTCTTCCAAACTACCCACCTCTACAAGGTGCACCCATCACTAAAAATCAACCAACCTCGCTTGATAAAGGCACGAACCTGAATTATCCATGCATTGTTAATTAGCAGGTCGTTTAGGGATCACGACTCTCATCTGTTTTCCTGCCATCGCTTATTAAGCCCTGGGTAAGAAATGGTGTTTTCATCAGTCCACCAGCTCATAGCCTGTATATAAAAACTGCTCTCAAGGTACTAAATTCCACGTAACAGAAGCTTTGACATTGCCATTAGATGGGAGAAATACATTTTTCAAATGCACAATTTTGCAGGCCCACTTAAATATTTTCTGAGCAAATGACAGTCAGTAGCTCAACAGACATGGTACAAACCTTTGTGCTGGTAAACCAACTGTAATGTAAACCCTCTATTTCGAAATGTCAAACTTAGATACAGATGCAAAAGCAGTTCTCTCATGCACTCGACATACTCTAATTCTTTAGTTTTCTCTTCAAATTAAAAAAAGAAAACCAACCCAAACCAATGAACAAACCTATTAGAAGATGTTGGGGAGGGGAAATTCTGGTAGTAGGGCTGGAAATTGGAGTGTCAAAGCTATACAGGCAGGAAAGAACACAAATCAAGTCATAGAAATTCAGTGTATGAAGACAGGATCTCATATTCTGCTTTCATTCTCTACTTGATTTAGGATTAAAAGCAAAACATCTCTGGTTTCATTTTATAAGATACTTTGTGCTTTTATTTTAAATCTTTTTTCTGAAATTGTATTTTACATAATATGACACAAATTGCACACTGCAGAGGAAAATGTCTGTCTTGGTGAATGAAACCATTTTAATCTCAAGAGTTTTATTACCTGTTAAAATCTATTTAAATATAGGCCTTCAATTTTATATTGCTTGACTTTTATGGAGGAGCTGTTTTACCAGAGCAGGATTTGGAATAGAAAAGATCACAATAAATACTTGTGACTTTGACGTGTTAAGATCAGAAAACACGAAGAAAGAATTACCTGAATTTTCAGAGTTATTCACATACATCAAAATATTTCCATAGGCCAGAGACCTTCTAATAGATTGTATTTGTTATGATAATGCCTTCCTGACATGTAGCAATGTAGAAACTATATACGTCTTAGAGACACACAAAAACCCAAGCACCCAGGACTGTTAAATTTGAAACTGCTGAAGCATTTTAATATTTAATCATATAATTCTAGTATTCCTTTTGAAGCATTATTACTTGACTGATCACAGATTATTGAATACAATATATTCACATATTAGCGAATAAAAAGAAAAATATGTTAGACTACTGTTTCACTTTTGTTTTAAGCAGCTGCTACAAAGGCAGCTTGGCTTGTGTGTTATAAATAGAATCATCCTTTTTTTTTTTACCATACTGCAGCAAGAGGCATCTTTACTGCAACACTTGACCAAATCGCCAGCTCTAGAGTTAAAAGGATTGAAAAATTGAACTTTATACATTAGATTTTACAGCGCTGTAGGCTCTCCATACCTGATGTATGATAAAGGAAAACTAAGATTCTTATGAAAAAGTAAAGAAGCAAATCATTGCAAGACTTTAAATTACACTGAACATTCTGCATGAAACTTCAATCCATCAAATGGCCACTGAAAAATGAGGTAATTACCTACAATAATTTGCATGTTAAGAGCTAATACAATATTACAAAGTAAAGTCCAGTTGCACATTAATTGTGAAAGCAATGCATAATTTCCTGATTAATGTTTCATGCCTAATATTCTTCCGTGCTCTGTCAGATGCTAAATAACAATATGGCCAATCAATCCACAGAAAGCACACTCGGGCTGGGACTGAGCTTAGTTTTCATAAATCCTGACGCAACAACTGCAGTTGCAATAGGTGATCCTGTGAAATTTATAAAACCGGCTGCTCAAACGATATTTTAAATAATTAAATTTTTCAGCAGAGCACCTCAGACATAGGGTTGATCCTTGACATACAGAAGTAAAACTCTGCTTCTTCCAAACAAGGGACAAGAGACTGGGGGTGGGGAGAGAGCAATGAGACGGTAACACACTGTCACCCATACGCACACCTTGGCTCCTGGGCGTCTGTCTGGTCAGCAAAGGCTAAGCACGTCAAAGAAATGATATGTTCAGCCTCTCTAGAGGAGGGTTTCTATCCATGCTCCTCTGTTGAGGCGGGAAGGAGTATTCCTCAAGGACTGCAACTCACCTGTCCTGTCAGCCAGAGACAGGGTGTCACACTTTTGAAAGTGCATCAAGCAAAGAAATGAAAGCATGACAAAAATAAGGAAAACAACAAAAAAATACCACTAATAAAACGTGCCAAAATGAGGGTAGAGTTAACTGTCAACAGCAGAAAACAAGCATGGCCTGGAATTTCTCTCTTCTATATTAGCCACTTCAATGGCCAGATTTTTTGTCAGGAATTAAAATTGAAAAGAACAATTATAGCACCATAAAGTCTTCTTGATTTTTATCGGTTTGCTGTGAAAAACACTCTTAAAGCTTTGACAGGTGAGTTACTAACTCGGTGTCATTCAAACAGCAAAATGTTTCCCAGAACTTGGAGAGGGTAAATTCTCAAGACAGAGCTTTAAAACACCAAATAGTCAGGTTGGATGAGCCAACAGGAAAGAAAACCCAAACCAGTTAAAACCCAGACTACTGACATTAATGGAAGCAGTTGCCACCTATAGAAAGAAGAATCTTTAAATAAAGAATATTAGACTTTCACTGGGTGCTGAGGAAATTGTTGGAGACTTTGTGATCCAATGGAGGCAGTAAAAAGGAAGTGGGAATGTTTTAATGAGCTGTACCACCAATGTAACTGTGTGACCTTGAGCAAGGCACGTGACTGAAGTGTGTCACTCTCCTCATTTGTACAAGAGGTATTATTCCACCTATTTCACAGCGCTATTTGGAAACTTGATTAATTTACAGAAACTGCCTCCAGACTCTTGGAGGAAGGTGACTCTTAATTGATCTTCCCTAAAGCAGACAATTTTGATTAGAACAAAACAACTGCCCATTTCCAAAGCCAGACTCCAGGGATAGATTCAATGTGTCCATTTTCTAATCCTTAGCTAAACAATAAATATTTGCCGGGGGTGATAACAATATGTTTTGTTTTAATTTCCCTGCCTACACAAAGCCTATATGATCAGCTCTTCAGCTGTGAAAGCTGATTTCACACTATCCATGTGAAAAGACACGTCAACATTTAATCGACCTGATGGGCATATTTTGAGCCATTCCTATAAAACAAAATCTGTCACCTACTGATGGAAATAAAAAAAAAAAAAAAAACACACAAGAACAAAAAAACCCAAGGCCCTAAAATGGCTCGTGTGGTTTAAAGATGTTCTCAGAAACTCACTAGTAATTTTTTATATTCTTGTACTGTCATCCTGTATTGCCTTCCAATCTCCAGTCTTATGTCTACAGAATCCTATCGGGAATCTCAGAAGCTGGAAAAGCTGAAAAGCTCACTGCAGCAGGCAGTAGCAGCTCCAGTTTTACCAACAGTTTTCTTATTCTCACCCTTTCTCAAACTCTGAAGTGCGTTTTTTTGCTATTTTTGTCAGGGTTACTCATTGAATTTAGACTTTCAGACCTGGCACTTCAAATGGGTTTAACCACACTTCTGTTATTATTTCACTACAGGGTCAGTCCAACACTTTATTTGTGTCCGTCATGACTGTAAATGGTTTTCCAATTAAATTATTAAACAGCAGCACTGTGTATTAACTACTGCAAACATTTGATCTTTGTACTTACTGTCCAACTTCTGTGGCAAATCCTATTAATGTCAGTGGAGGACCACACAAAACAAATACCTCAAGGCATCAGAAGCAAGAGAAAATGAGAGAAATCTTAATTCATTTAACTCATTTGATACATAAGAAGTAAAAAGCTTTTGTTCTCCACTGTAGAGTTCCTCTAAAGGAAATTCAGAGATGTAAGTTATCATTGTCCTTTTCTCAGCTTTCACAACCAAGTTTGTATGACAAAATTATCATCATAACTGTGACACTGTGCTAGAAAGTTGCTTCAGGGACATTTCTATAGGATGCTAAAAGAAATAGTTATCATCTTTATATGTCCTATGCCATACCTGAAACTCTAATGAATGAGGAAGTCACTCATGTAGATACAGGCTTTCACGGGTCACAGAAGTAGAAAAAAAATCCCAAACACTTCTGAATGAGGTATGAAAAATAGGAATTTCTAGCCTAATAAAGTTTCAAGCATCTCCATCACATGCATAATATTTTAAGAGCATGTGTCATTGGATGTTAGATTTTCTGGTTTGATTGAGCATATGCAATTTTTACACCATTCTCTTTATCTTTCTTTATTCACCATTAGCTAATATACTTTGATTTAGTAACCCACCTTGCCTACCCTTAAGAGCAGTTCCATGAGCACAGAAGGAATAAAGACCCATTTTGTAGATAATGTATGCCACAGTGTATGATCTAAATAAAGTTTTCCACATAGAACATCCTCACTTATCTTTTTAATTGCAAGTAATGGGAAAGTATATTCTATTTATCTTCAAAGGAAAGAGAATTCACTATGCTGCTTCCCTCTGCAATTTATTGAAAAGGAAATATGAAATATGAAACTAACTGGGAGAAAGTAGGGAGGAAAAAGAACTCTAACTGATTGGCAACTATCTACAAAAAGTATTCTTCTATTACTATAGATACTCACAGTGAACCTATTTTTGTTCATTGCCACTGCAGCACTTTCTTGCAGTTGGTGTTGAAGTAAATAAAGGTTTTCACAAAAAAATAGATGGAAATGGAAAAGATACACAACAAGAAAAAACAGCACCTAAATGTTTTCAGTATCTTGTCCTATAAACACGATACTTTGTAAGGAACTCTTGGTAGATTAAGCAGTGTAAGTACTTACCAAGTAAATAATTACTCATCAGTACTTAGGGGATAGGTAGTTTGGGAACCAAGCAACTAGTCACACTCCAAAGAAAATCGTTACATTTCCCCAGGCAGCAGGTTTTGCCTGCTGTCACTGTCACCGTCCTGGGGCCTCACCATCCAACACACAGATAAAGTGTCAGCTTTGTCTGGCCATCACCTCACAGCTGCTGCAGAAACAAGGGCACTGGGTTGGAGGGAAGAGGCTTCTATGGGAAGGCACAGAGGCTTTTCATTTTGGGGACAGGATTCTTAAGAGCATGAGGCACATTTCCCAAGTGTTTGTGGGAAAGGAATGTAACAGTTATGGGCTTGCCTAGTCTCCAGTTACCCAGCAGTCTGCAGATAGACTCAGGAGAGCAGAGGCCAGAAGCAGCATTAACTTGAGAATTCTGTTAACTCTAGGAGAACTTGGAATGCCTCTTTTCCCTTTGCTACACCCACTATCGCCTTCATGAGTTACACTGAACACCAAAACCTGGTAGAGTATTTCAGTGTTTTATTATTTAACTAGGGAATATATGTAATAGCCTTTATCTAAATACACATATACATATCTGTGCACATTTATATATAGATAAATAGAAGTCAACTTTCAAATGCCAGCCTAGAACAAACCCTAATGAGTTAGCCAATCTTCCATTCTCTGCAAAAATAAGTTACAAATAAAGACAGAACTGTAACCTCTCAGGATTTTTAATTTAATTATAAAGTAACAATTGACAGTGATTAAACAGCCGGACTGAACCTCAGGTTGGCTATGAGTTGTTTGCCACTGTGTTTCCGTTCTCATCGTCCATTTTCTTTTCTTGCAGTATCTTATCTTACCTCCTTGACTTGTCTGGGTTTCCCTCAGCTGCTCACCTGTCAGAAACTCAGTCTAAAGCAGTAAGCCTATACCTGGTCCTTTCATTTAGGCTCAAAACCAGAGCTGGAAAGGTTTGGGGTGCTATAAAATGAGCACCCACACATGCTCCAAGCTCTGACTAAGCAGCAGGACTGTTTTCAATGACCAAATTCCAGATGCATACAAGAAAGCCTAAAAGGAAAAAAAAAAAAACAAAAACACATAACCCAAAACCCCTCCCCATACCTGAAATCTGACTTTGCCCATAAGAATTTACATGAAAAAATTGCCAAGCCCCATTTCCAGAGAAGGATTCTTCCCAGCCAGCTCGGCCCAGCCCCCAGTCAGCCCCCACCTTGTCGCCAGTGCACACAGTGCTCTGGCACCTTCCCCAGCTTGGTCAGGAAAACACTCACTTGAATTCAAGTTCAATATATCATAACAAGATGAAGTTGTTTCAAGTAAGCAGCTTCAGTTTGAGGCACTCTTATTGCACAAACAGGTGTCATGTTTGCCAGAAAATAATGAAAGACAAGCTCAATAAGCCCCCATACCCTTCATAAGCTAAAGACAGTCAGCTTCCCTCCCACCCAACAGACTTAAGAGTACTAAATAAAACTGACAATTGCTCTAGCACACACTTACTCCTCAAGAGAGTTCAGTTGTGAAGGCTTAAAAAAAAAAAGATAGCTTAAACTCCTGGGGCTTGTTTTTGTTCAGATCACCAAAAAACCCAAATCTGAGGAACAGAGGTTCAAGGGAAAGCGTATCTCCTGTAATTTCCACCCTTTGTATTCTGAATCACTGCTTCCTGACAGGTTCATACTGTATTAAAGGAGAACTGAATTTTTATATTTTCAGGCACACTATGAGTTGCTTAAGGACCAAGCAGACCCTTCATTTCATTCAAAGCAAGCAAGATGCTTAACATTTTTGTTATTAAAAAGGTGCCTTGAAACGGTTATAAGAGTACACACTTTCCTAAAACGGACCCGGTTTTCAAGCATTCACTGCCATTGTCAGAAGAAATTTCATTAAAATACGTTTTGTCCATGACAAAACCTAGAGTTTTCATTTGGATGGCAGAGAAATCCATGTGATGATGGGGACTGCCAGTGTTTAAACATGAGGGACTCTCTTCTACTGAGGTTCTGATTTAGTCTGAATCACCTCTTGATGCTTTTATCCACAGCTACAGAAACACTCAAAAATTCTACTTGAATCTGCATTTAACTTAACCATGAACTTATGTGAGCAATATATGATGCATTTTGTTGTAAAGTACAAGAGAAGATAAGAAAATAACCTAGATTATATATTATTCTCCACTAAGGAACAATTCTAAAAAAGCTTTGCAGATTTCTCTGGCACTACAGCCACCTTTTACCACTTTCCACTTGTACAGCTTGAGAAGGAAATTTGATCAAACAAGGGAGACAGCAGTAGAATCTGACATCAAAACCAATCTCAATGTAAACATTGTTTTAATTGTAATGTTTATACTAGTTCTGACTTTTAAACCATTTTCACACTATTCCATTTTAGAAACAATCTCAAATGTCAATGTCATTTCTCTATAACAATAGGAATTAACAGACTCCAAGCTTCTAGCAGGGATTTTTTGATAAAAGCACTGTTATGAAAAGAAAGGAGCAATAATGATAAAACCATTTGACCTATTTTTTTCAAACTCTAGGTCAAAATACTTCCGAGATACAAAAAGCCTTCAAAAAAGAAGAGAAGACAACAAAAGAATAACCATAAGCACGAACTGTAGGATTACAAATATTCTCGCAGTTTTCTTCCCACCTCTTTCTTTCCCCTTATCCATCCTTTTCTCACTGCACCACTTGATCATTATTATCCAAGAAAGAACCACCCAGCTGAGGGATGTTTCAGTGGCAGCTGATCCTCATGGTTTAAATGCAGTCTCCCCTCTGTGCTGGCACACAGACTTCTCCTGGCTGGCATTTATTTTCAGGAGGCTTGCGAGAACAAATTCAAAATTACTTGGGAGGGCTGAAGAGAGGGAGAAGCAGAAGTCAGGCAGGCATTGATATTGAAAACACTGTGATCAAACCCAGCATTTACAGCAGAACAAGAGATTAAAACATGAGTAATGTATTCCTGAATACTCTTCTGTCTTGCAGATTTGTGCTGTGGTGCAATCAGACACCGTTCTCAGTTCATTTTGGTCTGATCCAATTTACAGGAAAGCTGCAGGCGACATCCTGACAAATTCAGCAGCACAGCCTCGTCTCTGCAGATGAATATACATGCACACAACACCTTATACTTCAGCCTTTTTTAAGCTGGACTTGTAAAGTAAATGACACTATGTACTGATGCAATAAAAATATATTTCTACATCTGTAATCTGATTGTTAAAAAGATCCTAAAACCTTTGTCTATCTTCTTTACTTCTCTGATATTCACCATTTGTGCCTGAGAACAAACGTGTTAAGGTTTTATATTGCTTCACTTGCTCAGATCAAGCACTTGATCAGCACATTTTGAACCAGAACATTGCTCATTTCCCCTGCATACCTTTCTCCAAAAATGTAGAGAGACAGATGATTTATACCATAAAAAGTGACAAATTTCCTGCATATTGTCCATCCCAAGCCACAGTGGCTGCAGAAAATTCTGGCAGGTAATGCTTTCAGATGAAAAAAAAAACCAAAAAATCACAACAGGTTTAGCCATTGAGGGAGGGATCCTTGAAAGAAGTGCTCTATGAGCCCATTAACTTTTAAAATTACTTAAGCTCTAAACTACTTACATGTAAAAAAACAGCATGAACTGTCTGATTTACCAGCTCTTACCAGAGCTTCCAAATTGTAATGAGCAGTCAGATGTCTAAACACAATGATATGCACCTCAATCACACCCACAAAACTGCAGACAAGGTAATAAGAATCTTACTGACACATCCTGATAACTGCAGCCCATTGTAGTGGCAAGTAGGTACAGTTTAAATATGTACAGAGCAAGAGCCTTTTTTCAATCTTTCCTGATTCCATCCATTAAATAGATTATAGAGCTAGAATGAGTCAGACATTCTTCTGCAGATGTGAAGAGCACTGGATCTTTTAAATGTACTTGGGTTGGATTTACAATAGTTACTTAAATGCCTCAAAATACCAAGGACGCAGAAGTGTGCTTTTATCCATTATTTGTATTGATTTTTTGTTCTTTGATTTCCAGAAAAAGCTTTAAATTCCAATTTTTCATGGTCTCTTGTTTTCACAAAACCCACAGTTTAGAAAGATACTTATTCATCTTACTTTTAAAAAATTCATGGTAGAAAAGGGGGGGTTTTGAGGGTATGGAGCAAAAACTGAGCTCACTTTCACACTCCCACAGTAGCACTAAAGAAACTTCAAATTATTTTCTCCAAGGGTTTCTAAGATCACAAATGCATGCAATAAGAGGAGAAAAAAACCAAAAACAACAAACCAAAACAACAAAACCCCAGAACATTTTGTGTACAGATGATCAGAAATACTTGTCCGTGATAAAAGGTTTTTCATTGTCGTTATTAACTTTTCTTTATATTCAACAGCTTTACTTCAAGTGATATCGTAGAGGACAAGATACTTTTAGTCATAAACAATATTTTGATGTATTGGTGTAAACACCTTTCATTGTATTAAACAGTCTTCATGTAAAATAGAACCCCTGGCTACTGTAAACATGGTGTCAATTTGATGCTACCATATTAGTGCAATAAAATAATGTAAATATTACATAGGAGAGTGACTTTTCATGTGCAAACTTGCGAGTCAAAAACCTACTGTCATATTTCACTCAGAGGTGACAGAAGATCATACAACACACAAATCTCTACAGATGCCCAGGCAAGTACTCACACTTGTTTAAAACCTTTCACATTTTTCTTTCTCTTTCTAAGAAAATTTGGCACTATCTAATTAAAGATAAAAATAGAGATTGAGAGCAACAGGCCAGGTGTTGATCTCCTGTGCCAGGGCAATGCAGGAATGTCACTCCAAAACAAATAGTGTAGGGAAAGCTCTTGCAAGTTCAGGCAGATGTCTCTAAAACCACATAGCTGTGTCCATTACAGGTTCTAAAGGAGACAGGCACAGTAACAAACCTGACACTGTAACCTGCCTTTGTGAGGAAATCCGGCGACACAGAAAAGCATATTTGACAAGTACACTGTGAGTTCTGCTAAGAAACGCACAGCTCTGTGCGTGTGTGTGTGTGTGTGTGTGCTGTCTGAGTGTATTTCTTTCTTTAGGGGCATGCTTTTTTATTTTGTATTTCTAGAAAGATAAATAGGTAGAGAGGTGATGAGTGCATACTGATGTAATTTCTCCCTTTCTGATCTAAATTTTCATGCAGCTGCATTCCCCCAGTGCTGAACGTTTGTTGCTTCAGCTTGCCTTGAGCAGTACACACAGCTCTGCTCTGGGGAGCAAACTCCAGTTGCTCCTCAGTTATCCTAATGTCACTTTACACTACAATCACTGCAAAAATAGGCCTTTAAGAAAGTTGAAGTTACATTTATGTTCACTGTGAAATCTCTTCCAGAGATTCATAAAACAATTTTCACACGTGCAGGAATGAGAGCTGGTTTGTTCACAGGTGAACCTCACACCAGAGCCAGCTGAAGTCACCCGGAACAAGACCAGGCTGCTCCCAGTAAGTGTTAAAACAGTGTGAGAACCTTCCTTCTTAATGTGTTTCCACAGTTACGGAATGAGGGATGGAACCTGTATGTTACTCTTCATGTGGATATAGGGCACTCAATGGACGAAGAAAGAATGAGGCTTGTCTAGACATAAAGTTATAAAAATCAGGGTTGGTGAATGCTGCATTTTAGAAAAGTTTGTCTCCTAGGCAAAATATGCAGTGTAATGAGGAAAGATTTTCATTTTTTGCATGCAGAAGTTCTAAGTGCAGTATTTATCATTTGCTAAATCACACCCATTTTTCTGCATTTTGCCAGCAGTTGCATCAATTGTCATTTAACTGCTCTAAATAACGTGTTCTCTTCCCTGCTGTATTAAACTATTTCTATTAAGGCTAATGATTTTCTGATTTCCACATGCCAGTGAGCTTGGCAGTAACAAATGATGCCTTTTTTTGCATGTTGCAAGTGGCTTAAATTATATTTTACATACCCATTTAAAGGATCATTAGTTAAGTTAATATCCTTGCTATTCAGGAGGATCAAGCATTTTAGTAAAGGAGAGTCTCACTATACATCCTCTGTTACCTCTGAGTACATTTTTAATAGCCTTGGCTTGTTAAACTCACACTCACTACATATGGATAATCTGTGGAAACCCTAAATATCTATTATGTCCTCAGTTATGGTGGCTTATTAGGTCTTTGACGCTGTTGTTATCCCTCACCTGAGGAACTATGTGCTTCAAAACAGAATCCATCAAAAATTTTCATTATTTCTTATTTCTTAAATATTTTCTTAAAATAAGAATACAAAGCAAACAACAAACAAAAAATTGTGTCAGACTAGGATACTACAGAATTTTGGAATGTAAGCAGCAATCATAGAGGGACACATTTATAGGCAAAGGCTTCCAAAATCAAAATCATGGCCCACTTTTATTGGTGCTTTCCCCTAAACTGTGTCACCACTGACTTCAAGGATATGCATTACAGAAGGCAGTATAATATCCTAGGCAGCAATCTGTCAGTGCAATAGTACCAGCGCTTGGTGATGTAATCATTTGACAAAATAAGCATTCTAAAATTGGGGTCCATTTATTTGCATTGAACCAGTTTCACAGGACATGGAATTACCTCTTGACTGAAATCAATAGCTACCAACACAGTTAGTGACAATGGAATCTAAGGAATGCATTTTGGAGGCTTATACAAAGCAAATACAGCAAAATAAATTTTCTCAGTCCTCTAAAGGGAAAAGAATTTCATTTTGGTCCTGAAAAAAACCCCACATTTTATTTAGCATTAAAATCTACTTTAATCCTCTTTTATAGGTATAACTCATGCAAACATTTTAAAAAGAAAACACAAAGACTTCCAGATTTGATAAAAATATTTTTTATTTAACTACTTAAAATTCAACTTTTCAATTTTCATAAGAGCCTAAAATCTAAATTGTTTTGCTCAACAAACAGACTTTTGTTCCCCTTTCCTGCCATCAGCTGCATCCTCCCCTCTTAATCCTAGAGAAAAAGAAGGGAAAGGCTGACAGGGGCTGAGTTAATGTACAGAGGGAAATGGTGTAAGTAAATGTTCTCTAAAAAGTCAAATGCAGGAATCAGTTCCCTTCACTGCTGCAGCATCAACCCACAAGCAAAAAGTTCTGCTCCTTCACCTTCTCTCTGATTTCCACAAGGCACTTTTCTTGTTTTGGGGTCTGATTATCAGGTTTTCATTTGTCTGCCTTACATCTCAGTGCACACACAGATCCTACACATTTTTAACTTTAAAAAAACCCAACCCAAAATGTGAAGAATCACAATCTCTGAGAAATGACAGAGCTAAAAGAGACCAAGTTGCTCTGCAAGCCAGAGCAGCTCAGCTGAAAAAAAAGAGTTGATGTTGCAGTTTCTGATGGCCAATGTTTTTTTAATCTGGTTTTGACTATTTATAACTTTGACAAAAATAAAACATTTGTGCTGAACTTTCCAGCACCAGTAGGTGGTTCTTGTTACCAGCCTTCATTTTTTTTATTTCTACAACTTCCACACTATGCCAGGTAAGGTGCCAGGTCTGTGTAGCCCATTCCCTGCCAAATACTGCGGCACTGCTTCCAGGAATATGTTTGCAGTGATTTCTAGTGCTGTGCTCCCCCAGCAGCTCCATCCCCAGCTGTGCTGCTGCTGCCAGAGCCCGTTCCCTCTCTCCCTGTCTGAGCTGCTGGCACAGGGCAGGAACCCAGCAGTGCACACGTGGACAGACCCTGTCTCACCACACTCAGACAGAGCAGAACACAGAGCACATACAAATGCCCTCCACTGCAGGGAGCAAGAAATGCAGTGGCTGGTGAACCGTTGTCAGTTTTGCCATTTCCCACTTTTGCAATTCCACTGAAGTGATACTGTCTGGTGCACTCGAACCAATGTCAGCTGATTTCAGCTTATTGTAAAAATATAAGCCTTTCTCACCAACACCCAGTTATTCAATTGTAATATATATTTGGGGTTTCAGGTTACAAAACACCTAATCAAAACTCAAAATTCAGGTGGACTGAAAAAGGACTGATACAACTCGAATTCCTCTTCTTAGTAAACATACAACCAGGAATGTCAGCTCCCTTCCTTTTGTGACTGCACAAAATAGCTAAAGCAGTCTCTTAAATATTTACCCACAAGTGATCTTCAACTATTATGGCTCCCACACCTGACTGACTGCCATCAGACAACTGCTTGTTGATCACATCCTGGCCGTACTCTCTGTGCAAGGCCTGTCAGCAGCCCTGACAGACTTCTTGCTGACAACACATCTCCCTTGTTTCACACCCACCTTGTTTCTTACAGCAAATATTTACCCTATGTAACCATGCACAAATTTGTAATTGGACATGGGCAACACACAGCCCTAAATATTGAGTAAAAGGCGTTAACTGACATGGTTAATCTCTGAAGAACCACGAGTGAGAGAAAAAAAAAATACAACCTCATAAATAACTCTGGTCACAGAAACACCAGAATTGGTTCAAAAAGACTCTAACTAGGATGTCTTTTAGCTTCCATTTCTGGCCCAGATGATGCTTTACTCTTTCTCACACAGACTCAAGAGCAATGACACACAAGACTCAGAAACCACATTGCTGCCATTACTGTACTGCAGGGGTTTTTCCACTGGCTCTTTGTATTTCTCAGATTTTCAGATATTCTGTGCGTGTACAAATTAACAATATTAAATGGTTCCCATTATTCTGGGCAGCTTTGATGTTTTCTGAATTAAAAATGCAAATGAAATCTGCAGATTTCTTTTCAGTTTATTCACAAAAAGAGAGAGCTGGTGTACAAGAAAGTCAAATAAGCATGTCTGTCTTCCAGCATTACTCTTTTAGTCTTGAATTGAATGTTGGAAATTAAGAAAACATTGGTTCCCTCAGGTATTAACCAGAAGCTTTTTGTGTCTGTCAAGTAGCCACAGTAAAAGGACAAGCCTTGTTAAATTGTTATGTTGTAAACATACCATATGTTCTCACTGCTGATTTCTCAGCACATGGAATCTATAGCTCTTATCAAAAGATACAAATAAACACGAGGTATAGTCTATCTATAGACACCAGAGAATGAATTTTTAAGTTAAATGAGATGAACTTCAAGTTTTCATATGCATTATTAGTCCTCTCATTCTTTCTATGCCTTGCTTAGACCTAAATTAATTCGGGTTTCCCACTACTCCCCTGTTTAGTAGGGTCCTGCCATTTTTATTTTACCTGAGCTTCAGTCAATTACACAAGTTCTCAACATTTTAACTTTTCTTGATAGCTTCAAAAGCTTAGGCAGAAGAATTCCCCAGAGTCCTATCATTAAAGAGTCTCTTTGCCTTCATCTATTTAATTAGGTCAAAACAGTACTTCTTTCAGTACTTGTTATAATCAAGGGCAAATTGGGTATCAAGATACATTGGTCAGAGGCAGTTGTCACTGATTATTTTGAATGCAAATGAGTACAAAATGTATTATAAACACAATACACTTGAAGAACTATTAGCATTTCCTAAGATGTTCTTAGGTGGCACACAATGTTTACCTCCAAATGGAGGAAACAGAACGAGGAATGATTTTTATTTTTCTTTTTGGTCTCAGAAATGAACAAAGCTGGTGTACAGAAATGGTAATAAGGAGTTATCATCACCTGAGGGAATCTATTAAATTTCAATTAAGAGTATAAACTTCAGGCTATAAAACTGAAAGGGACAAACATCCCTTCAGACCAGAATGAAAGGCATCTTTAAAAATCAGATCCCAAAGGACTAGACAGATTAAATCCTTGCATAAGCTTAAAAATCCCAATTCACAACCAGCAGAAAATAGAGCTAGTCTAATTTATTCGTGGTGTATTTTATTATATTCAACAGAATAGAACATTATTTTGCTGTGTTGAGCTATAACCCCCCACTCATAGAGGTAGCTTTTGATTTCAGTTCCATTGCCTTGGGCAAACATGGCTGAGGATCCACAAGGCTGTGTCAGGTGCTGATTGATTCATTTGAAACTGGAAGATAATAGAAACTGCTCAAATTGACTGCAAGAAAGAGAAATGTGAATTGGGACATTAGGCAAATTACAAACCCGTTCTGTAATCTTAATTTTAAGAATTAGTTTAACACGAGAAACACAAGGATTTTAATTCAAAATTTTCTCATAAGCTTACCAGAGCCCATTACAATTTATCTGTTGGATTACATTCTCTAGATTTTGTGGAGATTAGAGACTATATGAAGCCTATAAAACTGGAAGTTAAAAAGGCACGTTCTAGACATTCATTCATCATTTATTCACTCAAGCAACTCAATTTCTTTGGTGCTCAGTGTGTGTTTTCCAAGTAGTAGAAGGACTTCATTTAACACACTGTCTTCATACAGTCCTTTTAGTAAACTCTTGCTGATTTAAGCCCTCAAAGTTAGGATAATGCGATAATTAGGAAACCAGAACAGGAACAGGAGAAGCAACACAGCTTTCTGTCACTAAAATACAGGTGACAATAACCACTGTAGTGCCACTAAGTCGAGTGTAAAGGTGCAAGAGGTACTGTGGGTATTACAGCCTTGGCTCTGTCTGGCAAATGGACTGTATAAACAATATAAACACATCTTGATCTTTAAATATTGATACTAGAGGAAGGGATCATTTTCCCAGCTCTGTCCCGTTCCTGCACCTTAACCTCCAGCTCTCATTGTACCATCAGTCAGGTAAGAGATTAGTGCTCACAAGGAGTCTCTCAAGGGAGCATTGGGAAAGGACAATAAATTGGACAGCTTGGCATAAGGACATCCCACCTTTCAAGTGCAGCTGTCTGTGAGATGAAGCTCCTTCTCATGTATTTTTAACATCAGGTTCGGTACCACCACACAACACATACACAAACAAAATAAACCAAAGCTGGAATTAAACAAGAAATGAAACATAAATGCCATCAGTTAATAAAGACTGGAGTACTGACAAGGCACAATAGTTGTTTTCTTCAATTCCATTAAACTGGAATTTTCTTCTTTGAAGACTTTAACTTGACAGATAGGGCATAACCTGCTACAAAACCCAACTGAAATACAAGATAAAGCATACGTTGTCTTTTATGACAGTTTGTTACTTAAGGGTCCGATATTTGGGGGACAAATTTTGAAATAAAAACTTGCATTTTGTAACTAAATACTCATATAGCAAACATAAAAATGTCTTAGAAGTTAAAGCTGCTGACACCATTTGTCTTGCAGCTGAAAAATAACATGAATATTGTCAGGAGTAACATCTGCCATGCAGACACTCAGAATAATCCTACTCACTGCAGATTCCCAAATTTGTCACATGCTGTGATGCTGGCAGGGTGGAATGATATTAAAGCATTACGGGACGTGATGAAATCGCTCTACACAAGTGTTCAGTTTTATGGCTTTCTTACTAATAAGGGCTGTTTCTCTGTGTTGTGGTTGAGGGTAGTTCAGACCCCAAGCACAGGGAACCCTCAAATTTCTCATCTCTCCCTGAGGAGAGTTTTGCAACCTTGCTAAGCCATTAACTCTTGCTAAGCTATTCTTGCTTATTAATGACTGGTCATAGAACAGTTTGGGTTGGATGGAGCCTTAAAGACCATCTCTTTCCAACGCCCCTGCCATGGGCAGGGACACCTGCCACTGTCCCAGGCTGCTCCAAGCCCCATCCAACCTGGCCTTGGACACTTCCAGGGATGAGGCAGCCACAGCTTCTCTGGGCAACCTGTGCCAGGGCCTCACCACCCTCACAGGGAGGAATTTTTTCCTTATATTGAATATATATTTACATACATGGAAATGTTAAATAGGCAGGATGCAAAAGTAATGAAAATACTGTAAGGATGGCTCTCTGAAATAGAAAAATACACATTTGTGTTGGAGAGCAATTAATCAAGACTTGGAAGGTCCACATACAGAGATGAGAAATAGCAAAGATCCCCAAGCTGACTGGTATTACTCTATTACTCAGTTGTTTGTTTATTTATGTCCTATTCTCTCATACAGTACATTGAGTTGAAACACCTTGAGAATTTTGGTAGCAGCAACTGAACTCCAGTTCAGTAAGAGTCGAAGATGCTGTGCTGTGTAAGATGCACCTTGCAGTCAGGACTGTTAGATCCATGTTACTGTTGGCTTAGGGAATCTCTGAACTCAGTTTTATTAATTTCAGAACAGAGACATGTCTGCAAATAGCATTGGCCTTTTCTGATGAAATCTTTATTATGAATATATCAATATATCCACAGACACCATGGACAGAAATGAGAATATTAAGTGCCCAAGTGATGGCCATAACTAAAGAAAAACTATTATTTAAAACAAAAAAGCATTCAAGTTGTGGACTTGCACCATAGTACTTAAAAAGAACTTCAGTAGAGAAATGCTACTTCCAATATATCTCATTTAATGGTAGCTCTGTTATGCAGAGGCTCTCAGTACAGTTAATAGATATTCAGGTTCTCCTGTCTGTCAAATGACTACTCCTTGAGTCAGATTTCCTTTATTCAAATAGGACCTTGTTCATCTGCAAAACATGAACTCCACAGCTAAGTGCTAAGTAGAACTGAAATACAAAAAATAATTGGGGGTAAACAAATTCCAAAGTTCCATTCTTGCACGGCCAAGGGCAGAGTGCTGGATTAAATCTGATAAATTTCACCCTTAATTCCATTTCTCTCCAAACCACTTATTATTCTACCAATATTGATAGAGACAGCATCTTGAATGACAAGCTCATCAGGGAGATTAGGTGGTGTCTGTGAACCTTTCTCCTGAAGGGTAAATGTCACCGTGGGCTATTATTTGCATAATACATGAGGAAATGAAAAATTGGAGCTTCTTCAATTGTTTTTGAAAACGAATTTTTGCTGCCATTCACATCATGTAAATGCTTAAACATGCAGCATAAATGGCCATAAGCATTAATCACTATTCAATTAACACCTGTTCTTGTATTCAACCATATCTACTGTCAATTTGAAATGCTGTAGTAGTAGCAGTAAGCAACAATGCTGTCAGTGTTTGTAGGTTTTACAATACTGCGCAGTTGAAGATTTTAATTAAGAGGGAGATTCCTAAAAAATTGAGAAGGGGATATCTCATTTCACTTATCAGTATCAGTCCGCATGGCAAAAACTTAAAGGAATCACACTGCAAAGCTGAAAAACTGGAAAACCAAAGTCTTGTGCTATGACAGCCTGAAAAATTATGGGAAAAAAATAAATCTGTTCAACACAATGTATGAAAGTAGTTTCAAACAACAATTATATGGAAAGGTTTTCAACCCAAACCTGACTAAAATAGAAAACAACATGTAAATGTGTGTAAAATGGGTAAATGAAAGCTCTGGTACATATGCAGAAGCACTGAATAGTCATCTCGAAACCACAGCCTGGACAAATTATAGCTGTGAATTAGAAATTGTTCAGTTATAATCAGTGTGAGCTGGTGCAGAGAACAGGAAAAGGGACAGCAGCAGGCTAAGACTTTGACCCTCTTTTTGTACTTCCTTCCTGGACAATTCTGACGATGAATATCAGATTTTAGCTCCATTAGTTGCACACGAAGGCAATCTGCCCATTCACTCCTCATTATAACCTCCATCTTTCCATATTATTCTATTTTCTAAAATTACTGCATGTTTGATGGCAGCTTCACAGAAAATCCACCACACTGACACAAGCTGATGGAGCACACGTGATTTCCTACCTACAAGAGTCACATCATGCTCTGCAGAGTTATTGCCAATGTCAGGACTTGTTGAGCCATAAGATCCTGCGATCACTATTATCCATCTGCACCAATATCCACGAGGCGGTTAAGATCACAATAACCAGGGAATGCCAGAGAAGGAGGTATATGCAAAACTGCAGTGGTAAAACAGGATGGACTGTGAGCTCCTCGTTAGCAACAAAGAGGCTGGCACAGGGAAACAACAGCAGAGTAATGTATTTCATCAAACCAGTGAGAGCAGCAGACACCATTTGTGTTTTTCCATTTCAAAATGGCTCTTAAAATGTTTTAATTTACAGGACAGAATATTATTTTCGCACCACCTTTCCACAGTCTAGTCCTGAGTGCTCCAAGTGTAACAAAATCCCCACAGGAACTGCCTTTCCCCCTTCCCACTCAAGCTCAAGCAGAACCTTTTACCCTCTGTAACTGTACAAGTATATTTGTAACACGAGAGCCATGTAAATGTTGTGTACGAGGGTAGGACCGCAGCTGCAGGAAAAAGGACAAGTCAGCTTGTCTTCTGCTTGCTCACGTTAAATGAAGATGGCAAGTGGTTCCAGCCCATGGAAAAAGGCAGGGTGATGAAGTGTGTTTCCTGGAGCTGAGTGGTAAAACGTCTGTCCACACCTCTGAGAGCCCCAGGCAGCGATGGTTCTCATATAATTACACAAAGGTCCCCTAGTTTGTAATAATCGAGTGAGACATGAAGCAAGTAGTGCCACGAGCAAAACTACAAAATAAATACTGCCACACTGCCCAGGAGCAATGACTCGGTTTGCTTGAGTGCACACTGCACAAACTTATGTGAACAGACCTTGACCATTTGATTATTCTAAATTTTTTCTGTGTAACATTTTAAACAAATCCCTGGGCCATGCTCAGACAAACTGTGAGACAGTCCAGGCCCCACAGGAACGTAAGATGATCTTGCCTATAGTAATAGCCAATTAAGAGGCTCGGGTCATTTTTCTTTTTTAATTGAAGGAAAAAAGTTCAGTATGACACAGAAGACAGTATCATTGTGGGTTTCTTGTGAAAGTGTGGCAAGAGCTACAGCAATGATAAAGGGGCAGGAGGCCTTTACTGTTATCACTGAAAACCAAATAAACCCAACAGATAAATAAATTAAAAGGACTAGAAAACTGCAAGGCCTGTGACATAACTATTAGATTTGTTCCTTGTGTGCATGCAACAGAACGAAGGCACCTTAACAAACCCCAAAACATAAAAGTATAATACGCACTGAGGTTTTCCTAATAGGAGGATAGTTTGAGGTGAGAAACTTATGATCTCAGACGTACAGATCTTCTTAGTAACTATAGTTCTCCAGATTTTGCTCCTGCTCACCAATTCATGGGTTTGATTGGTTTTTTTTAATTTTTTTTTGTTGTTTATTTATATTACAGATCATTTCCCGTTAATACATCCCTCTATGACATGAACTTCTTTCAGAAAAATTTCACATTAAACCATCTGGATCTGCTAAACACACTGTTTATTGATCCCATATCCTTTACTACTGACCCACTCCTTGGCCTCTTCTGCAACATCCATTTGTGTGGCTGATTCACTGGCCGTGGGTGTACAGCACTTTAAATTACAAATCTGGAATAATTTGGGGCAGCTGTTTCCGAGCATCTCAAGATCCCTCTGAATTTTGATCACGTCCCCAGGTATACATCTGTCACATGTAAATGCAATATAGTCACTCTTAATTCTATTGTCTGTGTCTAATGGAAATGTTCAGTTGTTCCACCTCTCTCTTTGGAACTGTACCTGATACATTTTTCTAATCTGACAGTGAACCACTGAAAATTGCTCTGAGAATTGTTTTGTCAAACAATTTGTCAATCATGATGATGGATTTTTTCCTCCAAAGTTGAGGAAAATTTCAAAGTATCCTTGGAATGTTTAGGAATTAAACAACATGGGCTGAATTTAGTGAATGTAGGACACATGAAAATAATTTTAGCAACAGTAACTTCAGGAATATGTAATAGCAAGAAATGTTTGATACAGGAAAGAGACTAACTCTTACAAAAAATTAATGGAAAGCTCCATAGAATGCAAAGCTTTCCTCCATCAGAGCTTAAATGTCCTTTTAACTCTTATCTGAATCAGTTCTTCCCTTATGTCTCTGTTCATGTTTTCTCACTGAGAACATGATTTTGCAGAAGTTCAGAGTAAGTATTTCTGTAATTCTTCTATTCAACATTCTACTCTACTACATCTAAGCAAGGCAGAATTCACATTCTAATCCTTGGACAGGTGCTTCCCTCCAGCTGCACAGCAGTTGTTGTCATTCATTACACCTTTCCTCTGCTAACTCAAGAGCTTCAGGAGCCATTGGCTCCTTTGTTTGTTTTAGTTTTAAGAAATGATCACAATAAATATACAGAAAGTTACATAAATATAAAATACTTAGGAAATAAATGGGGATATTAAGTTACAGAACGGGAGAAAATTATTTAATTCGAACCATTGCTTGTCTTATTAGAAATGTTTCTGAAATCCTGAATACCTGCTACAGAGCATTTTAATTCCAACAACTCCTTAAATACTAAACAATCTGGCCTCTTCCTTCTCTGTTATCTCTATTTACTTCATATGCCCTGCGGCTTGGCACCAAAAATTAGGTACTGATACTGGATTTTTCACAGTCTTTCTTATTACTTTCTTACTTACATTCCTCACACAGATAAATTGAGATTAGAAGTAGTCCTTTGTTGTCACTAGTAAATTTAAGGATGCTATTGGCAGTGCACTGATAAATACAGTAGGAACTGTTGTCAAAAGGTGCATTTCTTCTTCCATCTCCTTCTTGCCATAGTAAGGCCTGACAGTGGAGAGAATTCACTTCACTTACAAAATTGATTAGTTTGGAAACAATCACTTGTGTAATTAAGATAGGTCAGGCCAAGTTTCTTTATAAATAATTCATCAGGAAACTACTCTATAAAAAGCTGGAGAAATGTCACTCCAGGTGCACTCTTTTAAACTATTTCTGTATAAATCAATTAAGGTGTTTTATTTTGACACCCGGTGTCAGTATTTACAAAACTTGGATAGACAAGTCCATCCCTGCAGCATGCATTTGCAAATAACTTTACTCATTAATGTTTAATTAAGACAGAGGAAAACTGTCCTTGATATTTTGCTGCAATTAGTGCTCTCTATACCCCACTGACTTTCCATGATGAATTACTTTTCAAATGCAAAGTGAAGTGATTAAATAAAGCTGAAGATTCTCCAGCCAGTGCACATTGCCCACCCTACACTTCTAAGTACATACAAAATGCACTGCTCAGCTGCAGCTGATAACTATTTGGTAAAGCTGCTATAAAACACCACACTAACCACCTAAATGGAAAAAAAAATAATAATTTTTACATTCTTTCCAAGCCTAAACTCTTAACAGTGTTTCCAATGTCCTGAAAATCTTCTTGATTTGGAAAAAATAAATGTCCAAATTCAGATCATATCCTGAAGGGCTCAGATTATTTTTTATTTTTAATCAGTAGAGCCTACATTGACCAACTGCAGTTCTAAACACTTCCACATTTGTGCAATGCTAAACTAAGGGACAGTGCTCACATTTTGTGGTATAACTGCCATAAAAATGCCTCAACTGTTTGAAAAACTACATTTTAGTTCCACTACACATTTTGTTTGCAGAAATATTTTTCAGAGTGAAACAGGGTAAAACGCCGATAAAACATTTCAGCGATGAGATGTGCAATATTTTCTCTCGATGCCCTGCAACAGAGTCTTTTGAAAATGAAGGCTTCCTACAAGCCCTTCATCGAAATTAAATGAACTTCATAAAAAATTTCAATTTTGATGTAAAAATAATAAAAACCTTTCTGAGTACTTCTTTCTTTTTTCTTTTTTCTGGTACTTATTAAAAAGAATATTTTCCCCTAAAACATTTTAGCTTTTCCAGTTACAGACCTAGACAGAGCTCAGAAATCTGGAGAAAAATCACACACAAAAGAAGGAGCTGAAGGGACCTCTGCCTAAGGCCCATCAACAGGAAAAGAATGACAGTGGTAAAGGAATACATGGGATTATTTCAGAGACTGGACTGTGCTTTGGGCTCAAAGTTCTCCCACCAGAATGAAAGCCTAAACCAAGGTCTGAGCTTGGAAGGTTTCCACGTACAAGAATGGATTGCTCTGGCTGGGGAATTATTCTTGGGGTAACCTCACTGGCTCCAGAGGAGATTGCATATACTGTGTTGATTACAGTGTGATTTAAATACACATAAACAAAACTGAAAGATGGTGCTGAAAAAGCTTAACAGTGTCAGCAAGCTGCTTAGTCAAGGCTATTTTACCATTTGTTATTTTATGGCCAGGCTACGTTGGGAATAAAGTAGAGAGATAGTGATGATTTCATGTTCTGACAATTGTAAAAGGTGCTCTAGAAATCATAGAGGATAAGGATAGTTCTTCACGTTGACTCACAGGTCACCCTTTGTTTATTAAGGCTATCAAGCAGCCGCTCTGATCTATGCCAGAAACAAACCAACTGAACTCAAACCAAAGGCCACCAGAGCCCATTTGCTGAATTCACAGCCTCTCTGCGACACGCTGCCACTGTCATACAAGAACTGAACCATCTGTATTGTCTACAGTAATGTTGAAATACAAGTTTTGCCTCCTGCAATAAGATAGAAAGGTTTCACTGTTTAAGGTTGGGAACTACGGATTTAAAGAAGCCTGATTTAAAGAGCTGAAAAAATGCTTTCATCTGGGATTTATTTGTGTGGTGAGAGCTTGCCTTGGGCAGGGAAGGTCAAAAGCAAACCTTTGATCTGTTTGGACTATATCTGTATCCTGTCATAGGCTTAATTTGACGTAGGGACTGTCTCAGGCTTCGGGCCCCTTTACTATTCTGACTTAATAGGAATAACCCAAATTCCTACACGGACAGCCCACATCCTGCCAGCATCACACAGTTCCCTCTCCCAAGAAATCATGCAGGACATGTATCTATAGCTGAAGCAGTTGTAGGAGGACAGATCAAACTGATAGGAATTAAAAAATAAGAAATAAATTTTAAAATGCAGTTGGAGAAGTACAAGAAGCCAAATTAAATGGATAGATAACAAGAGTTATGAATGGTGATTTTGCCCCATAAAGAAAGACATGACAAGGAACAGCTGATCCTGTTTTGCACTCAGATAGGATGTTTCTCCTCAAGTGCCCTCAACCAAAAGCGTATCAGTAAAACAAAATACGACCAAAGGCCTTTACGCTGAATTGAACATCTATTGCATTGCAGGACTCGGGACAGCCTTTACATAACACCAACAGTGCTTAGGCTTTCTTAGGTGGATTTTTACTTTTTCCTGAGAGCCCATTACAGCATAGAGGAATTGGTATGCAGCACTTATTTGCAGGTGAGAGGAACGCCAGAGGGATAAAACCCCTCATGTTTGTCTTTGTTCCCAAAGTAGCAACATGATTTAATACCCTACAGTGAGTCAGTAAACCAGTTTCTTAATCAACTGAAAGCTGGAAATTTCACTTAATGTCACAGGGCTCTCTATACTGACAGAGTCTGTACCTCATGAGGACCATATGACTAAAAACTTCCATACATCCATTTACTTATTTTGGCACTCCACAGTACTCAGCACATTTTGGTATGAATCTATGAAACAGAGTGATTACAAGAAAACTGTGAAACATTTATCTTAATTTTTGTACAACTGCAGAAGTTGTACTTACGAAGTCATTGTGCAGTTACAGTAGAAACGCTCCCAGATTTGCTCTGCCCTGTGCAAACAGCGTAAACAGCTACATGTGCCACCTACAGCACACAAACATGACCTTGCTGCTATTCCTCATCTCAGTAAAGGGGATCCATATCTCCCCTGCCAGACCATGTGTCAGCCCAGCAGCCTAACCATCACTTTTTGGCTGCCTGATCTCCAGGCTCTTGTACTGACTTCCTCTGTGACCAGTCTTAACAGAGAAAGCCCTAAACTTTGCCAATGTGGGACTTTCAAGTTCTGATCTTGTACCTGCTTCCAGTCTCTGCCTACTATTGATGAAAAGGCTGGTAAATCTGATAATAGTAAAATTTTTGGGGGGAGATGGAAGTTCGAAAACAATAGTTCTGCCATCTTCCAAATATGGAGTCATACAGAAATAACCTTCCAAAAGTATTATTTCTCTGAAGAAATTCTTTCATGTAATCTGTACTAGTTTTGCTGCCCCTCAGCATCTCCTGTTCATCTGCTGTTCTGCTTCCCTTCCCAAGGAAGAGCTATGTTCATTCTTCTTAATTGCTGCTAATGATTCTCACCTCAGGGTGCCCCAAAGGACACATATGGTCCTGATCGTCAACCTCTCTAGTTCTTAAACTAAGCCATTGGATCATTCAGGGGAGAAAGATAAAATCATGCCTGTGCCGACAAGTTCTTGGCTATAGTTTTAGGCCCAACATATCTTGGAAAAGTTGAAACATAATAAAACCCTAGGGAAGTGTGTGTGAGGGGAAATCTGACAGACCCTTAACTGCAGCAGCCCTACTGGATGCCACTTATAATAACAATTCAAAGACCTTGAGCTATCAAGCAGGTTTACTGATGGAGAACTCTTATCAAAGTTCCTGCTGTTAGTTCTGACAGATTCACCACACATGGCTGCACATGGTTACGCTCACATTCACTCAAGTATACAAGAAATGTCTATTTCTAAGCCTCTAGGACTCTGAAATAGTAATGTTTTAATTGCAAAGATGCTGAAGAGTGACTAATACCTGATGGTGAAAGTTTTCTCGTAGTGTGGAGCCTTTTCTATGATTTGAAAAGCAAGCTAAAAGTGTGCTGTATAGTTAAACAGTCTCTCCAACAACCCTGCACACGTTTAAGGGGCTTGGCAGCATAGAAATACTTTTCCCCTCTGATGTAGGTCCTTGCACTTCTGGGATTTGTTTCCTCTTGTATGTGCAGTTGAATGGATGCTGAACTACTAATGAATCATATCAGCCAGCACTTCAGGGGGGAGCTTGCTCTGGGCAGATGCAATCACAGTTCTGCTGGCAAACTGTCTGGGCCAATCTGAGTCAAAGTACTTTCTCCAAAGCCATAATTATTAAGCAAAAGAGCAGCCATTTCAATGTTACATCAGCATAAAATGGTAGAATTTGGTAGAATGCTTCATTCACTTGGAGTAACTGTGAAGAAAAATATCACATATAATACTGACATTTAGCCACGAGTATTGACAGTGTTGTGCACCAAGTGACACGTCAGAGGAGAGGAAGTACAGGCACTGGACATGTTATGCAGTCTGTGGAGATACAGTACTTCAGGGGACAATTTAGCGCACCCTGAATCACTTCTACTTTGAAGTGTCCATTGGAAAAGCATCTCTCCACTAGCTACACTGGGAATTTTTTTATTCATGATTTATGAAAAGAATAATTAAACCCAAAAAGTAATAATAATATGAGAGTGATACTGAGAGGGAGACTCACAGACTCTTAAAAATACAAGCCTTGAGGGCTGTCTACACAGCTATTAAGAGGTCTCTCATTTCTCATGGGATGTCTTTCCCATGAGCAGCAGACACATGGACACATCACTTGGAAAGCGTAGACACAACTGCAGTAAGAAAGAGGGGAAAAAAAAAGAAAAAGAAGCAAGCTGAGAATTTCCCTGCTTGAAATCAGGAACTAACTATAGCATTTTATGAGGCCTCCTACAATAACAAGTAATTCAATACCCAAAGTATTGGCTAATATAGCATGAATTTCTGTGTAGTTTTGACTAGAAATCTACTCAGGCAAGGACTGCAGGAGTTTTCCACCTCCTGGTGATGCATTAAAACAAACATATTTACAGTTTCTTCCTTAAAACTAAGTTTTTATGTAAACTGAGTATCTACAGCACAAGACAACGGGCTCTGAGTTGGGATCCTGTAAACCAAGGTCCACATTCCATTTTCAGCTCAGGCACTCAGACAGCTCAACTCAGGCTCTCCAACATGTTACACGTGATTAAATAAAAAATTTAATAATAACCTGCTTTTTGTAGCTGTTTGTATCCACCTCTTTATGGACGCCTCTGAAAAATACAATCTCATCAGAAGCAGATAATGAATACCAGTTGTCTGGGTAAAACAAAATTATTATCCCAAGAGTGCAAAACACATTGGAATTTTCAAGATAAAGTCAATATTGGGTGTGAACTTCAGAAACTCACATTCTATTTATTACTTATAAGTAGGCAGAAACTCTAATACTTCAAAAAAACCCCCACTAGATATCTAAATAAAGTATGCAATTTGTGTAAAATCAACTATTGCTCCTTGGAATTGTTGAAAGACCTTTCATTGAAGGTACATTTCAAACCATTTATCCTTAAAAGTGCTAAATCACAAAGCATTTATAGGACCTAAACCAGCTGAAGAATACAAGTGGAGCTCTATTTCATTCATGAATCACATTTCCAGCAAACAGCAAACAGCTGTAGAGATGGCAAAACCAAAAATAAATTTGCATCAAGTGACAATGCAGTTAAAATTCCCATTGTATGGTTGGTGAACCAAGAAATAGGTAAGTGCCCTGCCCAGGTTATCTGCAGCCTTTGGTGGGACAGCGCAATAAGTTCATATTTTCTGAGTTCCATATTCTTAAATGAAAGACCTCCCTTATTTTTGAAGCAGCACATCTGGGAAATTAAAGTCTCACCTCTTAGATATTTTACTTTTCCTATAGCCAAGTTATTTTTAGGGGTTTTTTTTCCCTCTATTTTTCTTATTAAGAGAAGCAACACCTCAGAGAAAGTGAAGTCTATTCACTAAGATCATGATGGCTATGACATTTTTGACAAGTTGATTTTTTGAACACTCTGAATGAAGCAGTTGTTTTGGCTGGTATTTATTTTTGTGTTTTCTATTAATAGACTATCTTCCATCTCATTTGTCTTTCAAGATTCTGTGTGTTTGTGGCTTTTTAATGTCAGAAATGCTTTGACTGACACACAGCCACTGTCTGAAAAACAACAGAATTCTGTCTTAAGGTGTCATCTTCTTCTTACAGAAAATTCACACAAGGATTTGATCAGTGGTTCTTCTTTATAGGAGAGATTTTTGGAACTCATTATTAAAAATTGTATGCATATTTTATGGAGATTTTCCTCTTTGTTCCATTTTGTAACTCCAAGCTGAAACAGGCTGAACTGCTTCAGAAATAAAGTGAACATGAAGGAAATCCTTTCAAATCTATTCAGTACATTCAAATCCATTAGACAGAACAGCTCTCACATGAAAAAATAATCTAAAATTAAAAAAGGCTACTCAAGAGAAATATACTGAAACACTAAGCATCGTGACTTCACCCTTTGCCAACTGTGTCTTATCAAGCCCTCAGTCTACATTTCACTTAGTATGAGATTCATTTTGTTATTTGTGATGTTATACATCAAGTCTCTTTGGATTATATTTTTGATTATAACTATTATGAAGATTCTTTTCCTGAATATTAAGGAATTTAAAAAAAAAGAAAAAAAAAAGCAAGCACAAACACCTTCTTCAGAAAATTCCTGGGGTTTCCACTTGTCAACTGAAATCCTTGAACAAATGGGTTTAGGGCATTGTGATGTAACTGCTCTGTAGTCCCGTCCTGGCTCCCTTCTGCCTGAGGGTCTCATGTCATTAGCCTGTGCTCCTTTTTCCCTGCACTAAGAGCTACTACTCAGCTTCTTCCTGCCTTTTTAATTGTGCAGCCTCTTTCTGCAGCTCCCAGAATCTGCTCAAGGCTAATACCCTCAGATAACCGCAGCAGCAAAATAGTTCCAATGGGCACCCTTAAAAGTTTCCTTTCACTCCTCAGTCAGTCATAACCAGTACTGGTGTTGCTCATTAAAAGTACAAGGAATATCTCCTCGTTATGGCTACAGCTTATCTAACATCGAATAGGTAAAAGGAAACTTTGCAAGAACTCCCACTGGATTTTAATTGAAATAATAAAATCAAACTTGTCACTGGAACCATGCAGGGACTTTGACTCACCCATTTGAATTGGTTCTTAGTCCATCACTTGAGGAGAAAAATATTTACATAAATATTTTAATACAAACCTGTCAATTACATATGTAATGTCCATAGTTATTCCTTGAAGGTATCATAACTTTTAAATTGCTTCCTACTGAATCATTGCATGGCTTGTTGCCATGAGTCAGTTTAACTTCTCATCACTGCACAGGAGTGAAACAGTGAGTACCTTCTTCCTTTCATACTTCCAGTTGATTTTTTAAATAAACATATACATAATGTTTATTTGACATTGTAAGTAGTCAGAATTATCACTGCTCTGAAGCTCTAAATAATTGTCAGCAATGAATAATAGCTGAGATCTATTGCATTTCTCTCCTGAGGGACTGCCAGAAATATTGTGTTCAGTCACATATGTTTTATAATTTGGTAGGTACTCACTATTTAAAAGGGGATAAAAAATGGCACATGCATTTCAGATTCTGCAGATTCCCCATTTTGGGACTTTTGTCATGTGTTTGCACACCTAGCCCGTTAGGATCCTCCTGTCAAGCCCACAAAGAATCTGCAATGCAGAACAGACCAAAATGTCTTAGTTACCTACATGCTGTTTGTAAAGCAGAACACATCACAGCCTGGAGAGCTAATTCCCATCTTATCCATGCATTAGCTGGGACAAGGCATGGGGAACCATTCTGCACACTCTCCTGCTCAGCAGGACTAGTAATGCTGAAAGTGAGAAGAAGAAACCTTGAGCTTGTATTTTCTAGTTTGGGTTCTTATCATATTCTTAGGCAGCACCTTAAGAAAACCATATATCTCAATTCACAGCATCCTTCAGATTCCCCAAACTTCTGAATTAGATGCTAACCAACTCCATTTCCAAGCCTATTTTGAAGCAGGAGAAAACTAGTCCTCTAGGCAAGATGGTGGATTTGAGCTGTTTGTTTGGGGGGTTTTATTTTATTCAAAATCATTAGATAGTGGCCACTGTCTTTGAAGAGGGGATGTCTCTCTCATTCCACATTTCCTGGGAGATGTCACAGCTGTGACAAGGAGGAGTTTATAATGCCACAGTTCGGTGCCTTCATAATTTATTCTCTCTGATTTTATGCTCTTTTAGTCTCCTGCTCAACCATCCACTAACAAGCAGTGATATTAGCCAATAAATCAAAGACATCTGCTTGTCACCACCAGATGCTTGGTCACATTGCAGCCGATTATGAGACATACAAAAGGACAATTTCATGCAGAGAGCTCTGTGGAGGTGTTCCACTGATATTCTGTTTGATAGGAGACCAGCATGAGGTGAATGTAGTATAACTCAGTAACTTTTATGCCTCCTGGCAATGGAAAAGTAAGCTGAAATAAAACTGGGAAGTAAATTAGGACCTCACCTTTATGACTGTGTAATTTTGATCCTGCATCTATTCCTGAAGTACACTGATGCAAGTTAGCACAAAAATAAATCTTTTCATTTGTCCATCTTGCATTGAGCTGGGCACAGAAAAAGCAGCTACTTTAATTTTCACAAAGGGCAGAAGAGGTGCTTGATATCAATTGTTACAAAGTGCATCAATTTTTCATGTGGCAGTCTTGCAAAAAAAATAATCCATTAGCCCTATCAGTCAAATGTACAACTAACATGCCCAGTGCAAAGACACTCTGATCTCTCTTTTTCTCTCTAATTTATTATAACTAACATTATTAATGGTAAGACCCAGGGACTATCCTGCAGAATGGAGGAGGAGAGCAAAACTCTTGCAGCAATGCTTGCTCTAGCTTTCTTCTAAATTAAACACTTTACTCCAATACTGTATCGTAAAGCTGACAAAATATTATGCATTATTCCAGTGTGCTATAAATAAAATCCATAGGAAAAGCAGACAGTTTGCCAAACATTTCTGTATAGTTGGTAACAGTTCTAAAAGGAAACACAGCATTTGCTGATTGCTCTCTAAAGAGGAGCCCCTCTCCAAAATCTGCAAGGCTGCGTGGCTTTATATTGCTGGGTCACCAGCTGAAAGGACATTCAGCCTGGTTTTCTATATATCATCCATTCTTCTTTTTAGTAGGTTTAATCTTTATAAAGTTTAATATTTATAAGTTACCGGTCTTTTCCACAGGCATCTTGGACACACAGTGGGGACGTTACCAGGGTGTCACCACATCAGTACTTTTTACTCACTCATTCTTATATTTTAAAACATCAGTAGCTTTAAAGAAGGACATATACAAGCACTGATCAGACAGGTTCAGCTTTACAGTCCTCTCTTGTATTCTGGTTTAATTTCTGCCCCTGCAAATCTCAGATTGGAATGTCTGAGAATTTCCTTTGCTGAACATGGATTCAGCCTCAGGCCATGCCAGTTCTGAGCAGTACAGCTGGGAGGACAATGACATCTAGAAAAGAATTTGTGAGGTTCACACAACAAGCCCAACCAGCATTCAGGTAATTGGGACATTAACTACCACACCATTCAGTGACTAGAAAATGGAAGCATATGAAAGAAGTGGTATTAAAATACATACATTGTCAATATTCTAATGAATCATGTTTTAAATCCGACTCCAGCCAGAAGCAGTTCACAGTGAAATGACAGCTTTATCAGTAGCATGGCATCAATTCTCACTATAGCAACACTAGACAAAAAAAGTCTGTTCGATTTCCTGGTAGTAAATGATTGACATGCACCTTTTGTTTTAAGAAGCACTTACCTATGGCAGTTATCTTCCTATCTCATTGCCTGCTGCAGATTTACAGGTCAAGCCAAATGACCTGCAGGAAGAGAAGAGCAAAATTATGCACAGGCATAATATCAAGAAGAAAGAGCAATAGTGTGCTTGACTGTTTTACAGAAAGTAAAGCAGATAGAACAGAAACTGCCAGGGACCAGCTTTAGGTTTGATAAGTCATCTGGTACAGTCCCCAAATTTGAGATCTGATCTATTCTGCCCTGTTTTACACGAGTGAAATCTTATAGAACTCCCACATTAACAATGAGCCTCAAATCCTATTTTTTTATCTAGTTTTTCTAAAAGATTTGAGGAATGTTAGAGAAGCACCAGGAATTATGCTCTATATCCTATTAGGATCATGGTGTTTGGAGCACATAAAAGAAAACTTTCCATCAAACTCCTGCTACTTTCATTACAGAACAAGGGAAGCAGACCTCCCATCAAGCATTCCCCAAATGCAGCTCCCCTGGCACATCCCCTCTCAAAAATGGAAAGACTTCCTTCTGCTATTCAATACTGGAGTTACAGCCTCCAAGTTACTTTTTGATTTCCAAATATACTCCTGGGAATATTCATCTAGAGATAACTTAGATTGAAAACTGTAGTTAACAGCTGATAGTCCAATATCTACATTCTTCTCTGAGAAGGGTTTTCTCTCCCTTCAGCCATATTAGACAAGCACCTCACTTGCACTGAGTTTAAAATTTAAAACATTTAAATCATTTAAAACATGACCACATCCACTCCTCTTTTTCTTGAAAACAGTTGTCAGAGGAATTATCAGGAAAGCATTCAGAGTATAAAGCTCAGTCCGTAATATAATGCAAGATTCAAAATAATGAGTTAGTTTTAACGTGACTGATCAATTTGGATGCCTGAACAGTCACAAAGCAAAAAATTTTGGAAGTAGTGTCAAAACAACAGTGATTAATGTCGGTAAGATGGAAACTAGTATAGAAGTAAATACTAACATACAGCACCAGTGCAATATATATTATATAAATATAAAAAATTGGTGGTCTTAAGAGTGAAAGGTTTAAACACCTACAGAATGGGCTTAAGTATCCATCAACTTGTTCTGAAAAATGAGAATATTTCTCAAGTATCTTGTTCCTAAAGCCTGAGATGTACACTCCAAATTGCCCCCGGGGGGGAATTACGTTCTTATGAATCTTAGACTTTTGGTAAGATGAGGCTGGATGTCAATTCACCCTTCTACAAACAGCCACAAACTATGGAGAACAGTTCCCCGCTATACCCAGACAAGAATCCATACCTGTGGCTGTCCCATATTAGAACCTACTCCTGGTTATACTGACAAGAAACTCAGCGTAGAACATTCAGTGGAGTATCCTGGGAGGCAAACCAGGGATACTCCTGAAATGTGTGTTTTCTTTATGGCTTTCTAAATTACAGGTGTACATTAAACATAAGTTTGCACGAGGGTTTTTGTCAAAGAATATTTTGTGAAACTCTTCCCACGGTTTCTTAAGTCACCCTTGTTTTCTGAAGGTGTGCTCTGCAGAATTAACAGCTGATGTAGAAGTTTATCTGAAAGTGTTTATAAAAATCTTGGGTTTATTTCTCTCAGTGTGTCCAACAGCTCCATCAGTAGTTTTAGCACAGTCTTTCCAAAATAATTATTTTTCACCCATTTTCAGCATTTTTTCAAAAGTACTAGTAGTCTCCTTTGAGAAAAGAAACAAGAATGATTTTATTTTTATTCTTGTTTACTGAAATTAAGAGCCCTTTCATAAAGATAAAAAGCCCTTTTGAAAAGTCTAGTTCTCCACATAAAACCTTTCAATATGCTTGCTTATTAAGTACATGAATAGCTTCCATGATCTCCGTGGGACAGCAGATAAATTTAAAGTCAATCATCTGTACAAGTCATTAAGTGACAAGAGCCAGCATCAAATGAGAACTGTGACAAAGGTCTCTTTTCTTCATCATGGTCTGGGATTTCCACTGCTATGCTGGGTTAAAAAAAAATTGGGGTTTTTATAGGAGTTAAAGTATGCTTCAGAGAACCTCAGTTAAGCTTTTACAGCAAACACTGCTTAAAAGTCTGATGTCATTTGTAAGCAAAGCACTTGGAATTAAATATGATCCATTAAGGTAATAGTAGAGTTCAGTGTGGGTTATTTTAATAGGTCCTGATAGTCTGAACATTAGTCTTTAAGTAGGCAACCAGTTATGCGGATTTCAATTGATCTATTTATGTTTGAGTTTAAGCATGTGGCCAAAGTGGCTGCAAGATCCGCAAAGGCTGAAGAATTAACTTAAAAGAAGACAGAAAAAGAAGGGATTCGTGATGAACACGGCCTCCTACTGCATGGTGGGTGACTGCCAATAATTAGAGACAAAAGATGGGATTCTGTGATGTTAAAACAGAGACCAAAGAAGGTTATTGTTAAATAAATCAGAGGAGTGAGGTGATTTAATGGCTTTTTAATGATCCTAATGTTTTCAATTCTAATGATTCTTTTTACATCAGCTTTAATCATTTGATGAGACTGAAAAACGTCTGCATTAGTTTGGTTTTCTATTCAATCTCCCCACAAGCCATTACAGAGGGGTGGCTAACAGGAGTCAACTTTCATAAGTGGAACCTTAGACAATGGAATAACTGCTAAATTTATTTGAGGAAATGATACAGTAGCTATCAGTACAGTAAACTATAACTTTTTTAAAAAATCAATGGAAACATTTTACTGCAGTGTCAGAGTTAACAGTTGTATACTCATTAATACTCATTGAATCCTCACTTAAAACATGGGTATGTTTCAGTTAGGGCAGCAGCACCACATCAAACTATTATTGAGTTTCCAACCGCAACATTACAGAAATAATTGTCCACTATTATTATTATTACCATCGATTGGTTTGGACCTACTGTAGAAACCAGACCCAAACCAAATTCAAGTCATGTCGGTAAAAGAGCAAGGCTGAGGTGGGGAAGAAATGGTGGGAAAAGAAAGACCATCTCACTGCATACTGTGGGGTATTTCCAGCTCCTAAAATAACTTATGAAGCAAATACAAAGTTACATTAGTCCTCTTATTTTGTTTCTAGGAGAAATAAATAGCGAAGATACCAGAATAGCTGTCCTAACTCCCCGCCTATGGTCACCTACCACGCAGAGTAAGGGAATTTCTATAATGCCAAAACAGATTTGAGGATACAAATATTAGGCTCACTTCTTTTCTTTCTGTTGATTTCTAGGTTTGGAGCTTTTAAGTTTACGATTTCAAACTCTTCCAGATCTCAAGTGCTGTCTTACTCCAGCCACAAACTGTGGTTACATGACCTCAAGTATTGAAAGTTCCATAATAAAAAAATGAATTAACAAATAGTAATATTTTGGGGTTCTTTTTTTTAGCAGAAGCAGTATTCTCAATCACTCTGTGCTCTTCTGATCAGACAATAACTGAGAAATTCTTGTCCTGAACACTGTCATGGAGTTCTATTCAATATGCATCATTCTCCCTATATGCTCATATTACATTATTTTTAAAAAGCAGAAAAACAGAGTGTAGGTTGTTTCTACCTTCATAAGTATTCACTTATTAAAGCACTCCATCAGTATCAGTCAAAAAGTTAACTAATACAGAATATTTTAAGAAAAAAATTTAAGCCAACTAATATTTATGAACATACTTGGATACATCAGAATTAATATGTTTCTCTTTGGAGAATGCTTATGAGTATTACAACATGCACACTGATAAAACTTAGAGCACAGCACATTAAATTCAGCTTTTATTGCCACTAAAAAATAATGCCTCTAAAAAAATGGACTTCCAACTAAACTGTGACCCCCCCCAAAGCCAATTTTGGTGCAGTAGTCAAAGCCTAATTTCTTAGTAAGAGGAAATAAATAATACCAGCTGTCAGTATCCTGGTGAAAAATCCTAGGCTTTGCTATGGAGAAATCAGTCTGAAAGTTGCCAGCTGGAGGGATCAGGGAACGTGGACAGACAGCTCCTTCTCAGCCTGACTGGAAGCAAAGAGGGCCCAGGGATGAAAAGGACAGTCTTCAAATGTGTGCAACAGCCTTAGGAAGAAATGTGGGAAGGAAATCAACCAGCCAGACCTATGGGAATCCTGGGCTTAGCAGAAATACTGAAGGAGAAGGATGAGGAAGATACAGGGGGAAATTTTGTTTCAGTGAGAATGGAAAAGGCCAATCTTATCCAGAGCAATAAAGTCTTGGCTGTCTGGAGCAGCAGGTGCAAGGGCAGAGTTTTCAAAGAACAGACCCCTGCGAAAGAGCAGAGCCCTCTGGACAGTAGGACTGCTATCAGCTGGTCCTCTCCTCTTCAGGGGAGTGATCACAAAGAGTTAATTTGAAACCAATTTTCTCACTTTATTAAGATCCTTGAGGTGAGATGGGTTGCCCCCCAATCAGTTTCTGGTTGAGAAGACACATCCAACACTTAATTGTGGATTTAGAACTGGTCATGAAATTATATTAAAACTTGGAGATAACAACCAACTTCAGGGGCTGAGACAATGCATTTTAATAGTTATGACTTTATTCCAGTAATTGACTTGATAAGTAATTGACTTCAATAATTTCTGCATTTCTCACTTTCAAGAGTAACTATTTCCAAGAATCTAAACATGTGAAATATCTTCTGTGCCCACATGTTGAATTCTAAACTGCTAGTAGAAGAAAAACAGAAATCAAGCAAACAGTAATACCAACCAACACCCCACAAACATTTAATCCATGGCCTTGCAAAATAGTTTATACCTTTGATAAGCCAATGTATTCCAAAAGAACTAAAGAATAATTATTAAGAAAACTATTTTGACCTATATTGTTAATTTCTTGAAAAATTGTGGCATCTTAGCTATCATTATTCTCAGTTTTTACTAACAGAAATCCCTGGGACCTATATACTCTTTTTATCTTATGTGTTATCCCAGATACTTCATTCTGTAATGAAAATCAGAAAGCATCATTGTCATGGTTCTGTATTCCCCCAAATCTTCAGTGATTTGCTGATATTCACCAAAATCTTTGGGCATATTTGTTATTATTTGAGTACTGCATACATCTTCTTTCTTTTTTGCAGGAAGGAAATACGAATTTAGTGTCCCTAAGATGATATTTGTATAAGTATTCTTGTTCATGTAAGTGCTCTCTCAGTTGCTAAAACCACAGCCAAGTTAAAATAGACAATTCTCCATTTGCTTTTGATGCAGTAATATCTCATTTCTGAGGATACAGAAGGTATAGGAAGCTAATAGCTTATTTATGTGACAATTTTGAATATTTGAATACACACTCAATCTCTGAAAGAAGGGAATAAACACATTCTGGACAAATGCCTCAACAAATTAAACTGCAGGGAAGAAACTGGCTCACATTCTAGCAAGAATGGTCATAAAACACAGACCTGAGAAATTAATGTAGTCCCTGACAACTCTGCAAGGGAATTTCTCTCAGGTACTGAAAAGAAGCAGGCTTGTTCTAGCTCTAATGTCCAAATGCATCATCATCTTTTTTTACAGGCTTATGAAATCTCCAGTCAGGTTTCTTCTGGAAACCGTTTTCTGCCAAGACAAATAATGACAGGTAAAAAGAAAAACTTAAAGGTGAGTGGCAGTAAACTGCTTTTAATTTCATGTATAGTTACATAGATCTGCTATCTACATGTGCTGAAAGCAGGCATCAGCCAATATAATTATATCCTCAAATGCAGATAGTCAGGTAATGCTCTCATTGAACTACTGAACCCAGACACATTTGCACTTTTCATGCAGTGGTTTCTTCTCTATTTACGTGGTATTACACTGTTTAGTCTGCTTCGACATTTATTACTTTATTTGCAAAATTTCTTAACCCAAATCACTTGGTTTAGTGCCACAAATGGAATTGTTTTACAGGAATATCCTGCAGGATCTATACTGGAAAAAAATATGTAATTATGTTGTCCCAAGAGATCTTAACCCACCAAATAAGTTTTGAAAACAGTCTCCTGAGCAGTCCAAAATTCGCATTCTGTACTTACTAGTATTAACTTAAAATATGTTATTCTGCAAACAATCCTGGCCATAAACTCTGTCAGATGAAGTATTTCTGAAAAGGAATCTCAAATAGGTACCAGACCAAATCCTGTTTTATTTCATTATTTCTTTGTACTTAACATTGGTAGCTTTTCAACACAGGTTGATACAAGTAATAGTTCCTTCCCGGTGGGACAAAAAAAAGGGAGTACTCAAAAATTGCTGGGGTTACATCATTGCCATATGCCTCTCAATCCCAAATAAGAAGTAAAATTCAGTACAGCACAGGAGCTTCTCTTACCTTCCACCAAAACACCCGCCCTGTGAGTACAGGAGTGCTTGTAAGGAGGTGTGCCAGGGTGTTTGCACATGGAAAGGCACGGAAATGAGCTTGCTGGGTCCAAATGTGAGTATGTGGGAATCACTCCATGTACTCTTACAGATGGGGTCTAAATATCTTTACGTGTCTACATATCTGCAAATAACTAAAAAGAAGAAACTTAGGTGCAAACACAACTGCTCCCACAAGGACACTCGTGTATTCAGCTTTGGTTTCCTGCACCAGAAGAGAGCAGCTGAGCAGCTACAGGTACAGCAGATTTCCCAGGTACAGCAGATTTCCCAGTATCCCATTTCACCCCCCACCACTGCAATACCATTGACCTACCCCTCCTACACTGCACACAGGAAGCCAAGACAAGCCCTCAAAAGGATTTTGCTAATGCACCAAGGTCTCAAAATCTGTGAAATGCAATCACCTCATCAATCATTCACCATCATTATTTTTTATATCTCCTATAAAAGGAAATGAAAGGGTAGATTACAAAACTATATATCCCTCCTTTTTTTCTGCCTAGTACAGCATTAACAAGCACTAACAAATGGCACAGCAGCATCTCCCAAACTAGGGACACAAGTACAGTGATAAGCCACATAAAATATTCATAACCGGAACTTTAGATGTCTGCAGATGCACAACAGCAGCACACAAGCTTTGTCAGGAATCGTTGGGAGATTGAAAGCATACTTAAAGGATTTATTAAAGCAATCAGAAGAGGCCTGTACTCAGTCACCATGATTGTAAGGAGTTTATGGCCATGTATTTAATCTCCTTGCTTTGTAACAGATAAGTTATGCTTTCTTGTGATTTGTGCACAAAGAGTTTTTTCAATCTTTTCTAGCACTATAAAGAGCAGAAGTACCATTTCTGCCTTGCTAAGCGAGGCATTAATAGGACTGCCAGCAGCAAGATGGAACATGTAATAAATATGAGGATTTAACATTATAAAGATTTATACTACACAGAATATAGTCCTAGATTATGAGATAATATTATTATTTTTGTTATACGAAATTACAAGAAAAATCCTTTGATGACAGGGATGTCTTTTTGCAGCATTATATTGAGGGAGACCTGAGTTCAACAAAAAAATTGGGAGTACGTACCAATCTTAAACGGTTGTCTTAATAGTAATTAACCAAACAGCACACCAGAACAACAGATATTGTTAACACACGTCAGTTCATCTCTTACAGAGAAGTGCATTTACAAAGATTTTAGCTCATAAAAAACAAGCTTGTTTCTAAGGTCAACTAGCACACAGGAAAACTTACTGAAGGGAGCAGAAAAACAATTGCTTATAGAAACAAAAAGCAGAAGTAGGCAACTACACCAGAACTTCTGTACACATATACAAAGAGCTTACATTTATGCAAATAAAAACTGGCATTATCTCTACATGATGGTTGACTATATTCTTATTTTGACACTGACCATTATAAGCACTGAATAGCTGAGCTTGTTAACATAGCAAAAAAGATGGAAGAATATACATTTTTTCTCCTATTTTGACTTGCTGCCTACAGCTTCTTGTAGTTTGCACTGACCTTTCCTTAAGGAAGCCTTAGAAACATTAGCTGCGCTCTGGAGCTCTTCAAAATACTTCACATGCAGAACAGAGCTGACAGACCTTGGCTTCCCCGCTGAGTTTGCAGGAACTATTGAAAAACTCTTCCTTATTTTGGATCATTTTTCTCTTAAAAAGAAATCATTGTGAACACAAGCAGCTTTAAAGAGTTTCAGAGGCGAGAAGGAAAAGTATTGCTTCGTCTTAAAGGCAAAATGACATGGAATGCAGGATTTGTTACAAGAACTTCACTGTTGTCACCTTATGTTTCTTTTTTTCTTAATCTTGCAGAGTTTCCCATTATCAGCGGAAACTGTTAACAAACATTTCCTTCATTGTTATTTACAAATGTGCATGACTCTTGCATGCTTAACATAAGAGAAGGGAGCTTCTCACCCACAGAAGAACTCTTCAGCAGATACTCTTGGAGATGACAATGTTTTTGTCCACTGCTTTTGGCCCGAACAGAGGCATAGACAATAAATTTAAATGCTTAAACATACTCTGGGGACTTTTTCCTCATCTCCTACTCTTCAGCCCAGATTAATCTGAATCTCATCAGATCACATGATGGATTTAGCATTCACATTTCTCTCCCACTCCTACTGTGCTACACCTTTGTTGTAACTCAGATGAAGAAAAATCTACTGGCTAATCAAGAGAGGATGTCACACACTTGCTGAATTGGGCACCTCTCCAAAATATCTTACACAGATTTCTTACCTTTTTCTATGCAGATTTTACTTTTGGTATACACATTTCCATACTGAGTAATTCTAAATATTTTATTATAAATGCTACATACTAGTTCTAAATGCTGTACATTTAATACCATAAGAAAACCAAAGCAATTCTTCCAAAAAAATTAAAGAACGTAGTCATTACCTGTATTCTCCTGCATTTCTGTTCATATTTCTTCATTCACACTAAAACTCACTCTGCTAAACTATTTTGCAATGTAGCATTTCTTCTTCTATAACAAAATATTAGAATTAAGAACTCAATGTGACCTTTCTTTCTCTGCTGACGCCGAGACATTCTGCACACGAGTATGACATATGCATAACCATTTCCTGTTCCTTTTAGTCAGAAACAGAACCTTATCTTGCCTACCCACTTCTATTCTCTTCTGGAATAAAAAAGTCTCGAAGAAATTCCAAGATCTTAGCAACCAAGACTTAGCATTTCCTTTACATCCTGCTCCAACACCAAGAGAATGCCCAGTGCACAGAGGAGGATGAAGACATGAAATTGTGGTTTGGGAAAGCTTACAGTTTTGTTACAGAGGCACAAACATCCCCAGTTTCTAATCCTGCAGTGCAGAGCTGTTCTTTTGGCTTGTCTGGAGTTCAGAACCCGTAATTTTATTCTAAACTTTGAAACTGAACAAAACAAATGCAAAGAGCAAGTCAGACACAGTCCAAGAATTTCACAACCTCCTTCTCAATGTAAAAATCAATCAAGATTTGCAAAATTTGTTGCAAATGAAAACACATAGAGCTGTTCTCCAGGGTTCTTGCACTAACAAAACCCAGGTCCACCTAGCAATCTTCTAACAACAGATACACAAACGAAACTCCAGTCAATTTTAGCCCATATCTAATGAATCCATAACTGTACATCGTCCAGTGAACTTAAAAGCTTAGTAAAGCTGTAGGGGTTAAACTGTGTCATAGAGATCATTTTCACATGTTCAGAAAAACCTCAACCTCTTTTATGTTTTAACTGTAGCCCATATTAAAAGCTTTTATTTCAAATCAGAACTCCATACCTAACAGAGAAATTGTTATATGAAGACAAGTTTTCATGCTAAATGAATAATAAATTATAGGTTATGTGTCTCTTTGATTTTAGAGGATGCATAATTTACAACAATAAATAATTAACATATCAAAGGATTCTAATTTAACTGATGCCTTCAGCATCAGCACAGCCAAAGTACAAAACCTTCTGTTTGGTGCTTAAAATCCATCTTTGTGGCAGAGATGAGTTGCTATATATAAGTAGTTATTATGTTTTCCAATAGGTAATTTTTGTTTATCACTTAAATGTATTAATAAATATCAGAAAGTTCAATTCCTGACATATGATCTGGAATCATACTACATCAGAGGAAGAAAAGCAGGCATAATTAGCACTATGCTGTTATAAACAGTATTTCAGCCAGAAATACTTAACACGAGGTTTATTTTTAAGGGGTGTTAAGTTTTTCATTGGATGCCTGTAAAGGTCCTAGGAAAAAAATTTGTCATAGGAAATAGTTCATCTCTAGATAAAAAAAAAGTACTATTTCTCTTCGGAAAATAGACGTTAAATTTCTGTTATTCCTTGTGTTCTTTAATTAGAGCAACATCTGTGGCTACACCGAAATTCTTTGTAACAGGCAAGATCAAGAACGACCTAAAAGCACGTTTTTCTCACTATTCCATCACTGGACAGCTAATTACAGCAATGTGCAGGCAAGTAATTCCTTTTGCTCAAGTTATGCTGCTCCACAACGGGTGATACAGACATTTCTGTGGAGGAGGCCAGGCTGGACCATAGCTGGGGATTAGTAACTGCTGAGACAAACCCCCGCAAAAGCCACAGTCCAGTGCCCCGCAAGGAAAGCAGGCTGAGGACAGCCCTTCTCAGGCTGCTCAGGTACTTCTCAGGAAGTACCACACGGGCTATAAAGCAAGGCTTGAGCCCACATCACCTCTGGAAGCAGAATGGACTGAAGAAACATTTGGGAATTACAGAATAGCTCCACCCTACATCAGTGAGAAGATGTATACATTAACCTCTAGCACACACAAAGAAACTGTTTTTTCCTCAAAGACTCCATGATCCTGCAACTGGACTGTTGTGAGTGCAGCTTCTGGTTATACAGAGGGTCACTGTTATCAGGCTGAGCCTGTTTTCGGGTTTATAACCAAGCCCAACAATACACCAGTAATTCAGAGATTTGGTGGAGATATAACAAAACTCTTGCAGTTTGCTTCCTTAGGGGTGGGGACACCTCCCTCAGCTGGGTCCATCACTGCAGGGCAAGCCTGTGCCTTTACACCACCCTGACTATCCCTCTCTGCTCTTGCACAATTCCAGCGCCTCAGAGGTATCACATCTCCGTGTCCCTTGGCACCCATCTCTCCAGACACTGTTATTCAAAGCAGACACGCACCCAGCAGTGCCATCTCAGCGTGGGACGGAGCCTCCAGCCCAGAGCAGCCTCCCGAACCTTCTGCTTTGGAACTTCTCAGGGCAGATTTGTTAGAATTTCTCAGCCAATATCCATCAAGAGCTGAGAAACCTACATTTTTCATCACGTACAGAGGAAAGTGTGACTGAATAGTTGGAGTCCTGCATTTGTCAAAGTCCCTGATATTGAATATCAGCTTCTGTGAGGTCGCAGGAAGAATAAAAATTGTGCAAAAGATTGGAAAGAAAAATCTGCAGTACTATATATTAAATATATAAATGCGCAAATACACAATTTGTAAAAAGTATCTGTATTAGAATTCAGAAGGCTACCTCATAAGAGCATTTGATTTCTTTTCTTGGAGCATGTTTTGTGTTTGGAATGAAAAGCGCTGGTCAGCTGCAAATGGCAGTCAGGCTGTGGGCTGAGAGAAGAGAAATGAAACAAGTGGTGCAATTAGAAAAGACAGATATAATTTTCATGCCCAGAAAAATAAATAAAATATTTTACGTTGACGCCAATGGACCAAAGATGGCATCAAAATTGTTTGCATGGAGAGACCCTTAATTACAGCTATGTTAAGGAAAGCATCTCTGCCGTCCAGATGTAATCACATGGAGCATCATGAAATACAGCTTTAAGAAGGAAAGTTAAAAGGTTGTCATCTAACAAAAACTAATTAGTGGCTATTTATGATCAAGTTTATTTTCTAACACACAAGATATTTCAGTGTGTCTTTTATGTCCCTCACTTTCATTTTCTGCACAATACTACTGATTTAGCCCAATATAGAAAGGAAAAGTATATTGAGGGGTAGAGAAAATGTGTATTTCCTGAGAGGATCCTATCAAATATCTGGATCATGAAAACATACTCTTATTGGAGATTCATGGTTTATGGTGCTCATAGCTGGATCAGAAATCAGTCTGGTGTTTTTCAGAGGTCCTTTAGCTACTTTCTTACACACAAAATAAAATCAGACTCTATTGCGCAACTTAAGAGGGAGAATGAATTTAAAGGGAATGAAAATTAATTTTTGCACATCTCTTGAGAAAAGTCTGCACTAATATAAGCTTATGTCTGTCTGACTGAAGGTGGGAATTGTCTGGAGTTTCTCCCACTAAGTTTACCACTGGTAGCATCCTATGGCCAGTTGCAAATTGGGACACTCGTACAGATAAAGCGAAAATCAGATGCTAAGGTGTAAATTTCAATAAACTCTGCCATTTTATAATCTCGTTTGCAGAAAAAGTGACACTTGTCTTGTTAATATTGCCACATCGACTTTATAAAACACAATTTTCATTGACTGAGTGATCACTAAACACTATTTGATTTTTCTGTGCCCAAAATGGGTATGGTTTGTCAATAGCATGAATGAAGATTACCAAGGGGCTGTGTTAAAATGCCTCAGATTGGCTGCAGAATTATAATTTGTTTTCTCCTTTAAACACACGCTGCTCCTGACTTTACTGCATGTATATAAAAGGTTGAAAAGTTTGCACCATTATAGCAGGACAAACACTTCTCACCTTAATGAGGCAATTCCTCAGGTAAATATTTCAATAAATCAAAACTAAGATGGACTTGAAAATCCCAATGTGGTCATTTTTGCAGTTATTTACAGCTGCATATTTAATTCATGTTTAAGAATAAGGGGTCATTAAGCACTTTGTATCTGTATAACCAGAGGTACACACTAATTATGCATTTGCTTTACCCCAGCTCTAATGGCTGAGCAGCAGCTGGTTGACAGGTTCAGGCAGCAACACAGTTTGGCCTTGTAGTAAAAAGGATTAATCAGGACATAAGCAGCACTCAGGTTCTGACAGGAGTCCTAAAGAAATTTGAAAACACACTTTAAACACCAGCATTCAAAGCAAGCTGAGGAGGAGTGCACTTCTATGGACCCTGCCAGAGCACAGACAGCAGAACATCAGATACTGTTCAATGAAGATTTTCTTTTTCGTGACCTGTAATTTGGTACAATTCTTTTCGCCTTAATGGAATCAGTTCTGATGCCTGAAATCTCAACAAGGAGTGAACCCGCTTGGCTATTTCAGCGAGTTTCCCCGAGCTGACAGCTCAGAGCACTCAGCATGCCCTTTATCTTTAAAGATTCTTATTTGTCTGCCATTTCACAGCAAGCAGTTCTGATGAATAGTGCAATTAACCTTTCCATTATTAAAACAATTAATTGCAAAAATTAAAGACATGACAAGGGCTAAATACTAATGCATAAATTATCAGGTTCAGGAATTGTAATTATTAATCTATGTACACTAATTGTGAAATAAACAAAGAGGACAAATTGTAATCAGAAGTCAGTGCTAGAATTGATGGTCATTTGTTTTTCCTGTGAAAAGAGAAATACACCATTTTACCCTTGACATACAGAATTAATCATACCAAGCCTTAAACTAGAGTATTTTTTCTCTTGTGAATGATTTAGGATCTGAATATAACTAAAGTTTAGTTTTGTTTCTACAGCACTGTAAGTTTACGTCAAAGAAATTTACATTTCAATTTAAAAATATCTGTCTAAGCTACATCTGCAGTGAATCTCCACTACATTTTCATCTCATGTAGCTATAATTTGACTAAGTATTGTGGAATTCTTAGAACAATGTGATATTACAGTGTTGCAAGATACAACATAAAGAAGATATGCTGAGCAGATACATGGCTATATAACTGTTGAAGATTAACAGCAACACTCAAGTATTTCACTTACGGGAGAAGTACCTGCCTCATAAACATGCACAAAACCGTGCAGCCGAAGGGTGGGATTGCTGGGGAAGCAACATGGACACACCTCGTCAATAAATGACTTTTTATTTACTATGGGGAGTGTCAGCATTTCAACAGTTTCATAATTTTTCACCTTAAAGACAGTCAGGGGCATAGCTATGAAGATTCTAAATTTATCCCACTGCTTTATGCCAGAAATAATGGAAAGAACATCCAACTTGAATCATCTGTTGTTTTCTTCCCTCTAGCAGTTTCCCCATCTCCTTGTCCTCCTTCTCCCCCCACTGCCACTAAAAATACTCTTCTTGAGAGCGGGACCACCTTGCTTTGGGTCACTGCCTTAAAAGCTGTGATGTTGCCACAGCAGGATTCAAACAGCTGAGCAATGGTCTCATGAGGTAAGTGATGTCAGGGCATCGTCTGCTTTCACTGAAGCCTGACAGTTGCTTCCTTCCTTCTATACTGTTCATAACAGGTTGCATATAACAAGTTTCAAATGGTTTTATCAATTAAATAAAAACAACTCAACCAAAACCAAACAAATCAACAAAAAGAACCCCACCAAAACTCCACCATGTAAAGGCAGAGTCACAAAAAATCAGCTAAGGAGTTGTCCCTATAAAGTACCTGTGCAGTACCAGATGCAGAAAAGTTTTGATTGGCAGACCTATGAGATTCAAAAGTTGGATAATGATGGTGTTAAAACCCACAATGCCAGAGACTTTTAACACTAGAAGAAAAGCTTCAGAGAACCGTCAGTATGCTGAATGAAGGATATTTTGATTTGTGAAGACCATCCCCTCACAGATCTGGAAAGAAAAGCAGACTTGTCCCCTTTAAGCCAGGTCCCACTTCACATAATACTTATTTTTGTAGTTCACCTTTGGTACCACACCAAACTCCAATGTCAGTGACCAGATTACTTGTATTCACTGAAACAATGCTACCTACCTAAAAAAACGTGTGAGGAACTTCTTAAGAGCTGTCAGACAATCACCAAGCTGGCTCATCACTTGGCCTTGTAGTTGGTCAGCTGACTCCAGAATTTCAAGTAAATTGTCCTGATAGCATGAGACAGGCTTAAAGCAGGAGTTTATAACCTAATTTTGCACAATATCAGTTTCAAACCAAACAAACAGCTTTAGATATCAGATAGTTCATGAGATTTTTCAACAAGTGCCTGTGTAATGCTGCTTAGTGCCTTTAAATTTATAATTATTGCACAGCATGAAGCAGAAAAATAGAGGTCTTCCAGCTAATTCTAAACAAATTTAAAAAATCTATCTAGGTTTTTCTTGGTCTGTATACTATTTGACAAGGGGTTAAAGTCCTTCAGAACATCTTTCATAAGACATCTTCGCTCTTGCAGCTCAAACAAGTTGTGGGGTCCTGTGCAGTGTGATATTTAACTTGGTTACAAGGTATTGCACAAACCACTGCACATTGCTAGAAGATTTCTTTTTTTACAGTGTTATGCTCCATCCACCCTTAGTTTCAGCAATGCTGCGATCTCTCTGTCCTTCTCACCCTGTCGAGGATGCATCCACAAGCTCTGATGCTGCAGTGAAGAAGGTGAAAGATGGAATGACCTGAGGAGCAGCTGCGTGTCTCAATTCAGGACAACGATGGAGTCAGCTTTACTCACATTCCTGGGTTTTATCTGATATTTAGAAACCTTGTTTCACAACTACCATGATTTTTGGCAGCAATCCCAACTGCGAACAAAACTACTGAAATCAGTCTCTTAATAAGTGTCAAGGCACAGGTGGCCGTGTGGGGCAGCTTCAGAACCATCCTCTTGGTAGGGCAGCACAACTACAGCAACCAATAACTAGAAAAATCAGTAGATTTTTTAATCATCCCTTTAAATGCAGGAGATGGAACCAGTAAATGGCATTATTTTTATAATCACCTTTTCACAAGGACAATATCAGAGAGAACATTAATTGATAATAAGTTCTCAATTAGGAAACCCAAGTTCTGGCAAATCCTCTTTCATAACTTCTCATTCTTTTGATTTCTTTGTTGTCTGTACACCGTTAAAAATTTTACATTTATTCATGCCAAAGATAGAGCTAGAAAGGGCAATGGTACAGTACACATTCTGAAAACAGCTATATCACTCATAACAAGGTACAGCTTAGGCATATTCCCACAGTTAATTATAAATGTTTGTGCTTGAATGTCAATGCAAGAAAACATAATCTTGTTATAATATAAAAAGTTATTATATAATGGCCTTTCCTAAAATACAGTTTACTAGAGCATGGCAGGTGGCAGACAGGAGGCTGAAAACTGTAACAAGCAATTACATTACAGAAATTTTTCCCTGCAGTTTCATTAGCTAAATTTCTTCCTATTTTAATCTGATCTTTTTAATAATGTGTCAGGACTGACACTGCAGTGGACATGAAACTCAGAATGGTCATGGTTGAATAAATGCATCTATTTAATTTTTCTCTTCAACTAGTTTTAAAAATTAATTTATCTGATTGCTCAGGCTATTATATAAAATTTGTTGGATTTTGTGTATTACTAATAGGCACCTTCCTTGTATTTCTGCTTGCTATTGCCTAAATGAGGTTTTTCTAATACTTGCTGATGGCTGATTAAAGAAATAATGAAACAGTGACAAAAGTCAATTCTGCACAGTTTCCATAAGGCTTCAAACAGATCTGGAGTTAAGCAGAAGGAAAGTTTCAGAATGATTTCCAAACACAGTTTTGGGGTACACTGTTATTTTCATGTTATTTTCACAAACCCACACATCCAGCAGTGTTCCCAACCCAAGGAAGCTGCCTACGAGTATTGAGGAATCCAAGGTGTGCTCAGGAAAATAGATCAAATCATAGCAGAACATAAGAACTACTACATCAAATAGTTCAATTCTAAAATATCCTCATGAAAACATCTTAAAGCTTTCTCAGTGTTTGGTGAGTTTTGTTGAGAGAACTAGAAAAAAAATTTTAAATAAATGAAGCATCCCTCAAATTTTTTGAATTAATGCTTTTCTTTTAATTTTTGAATCATCTGTTCAATTTCCTAAATCCTGCATGCATTTTGTTTCCAAAGAGACTTCTCAGGGGATCAAAATGTTTACATTTTTGATGGGGAAATGAAACTTCTATTTAACCTTTAGTGAAATACTTCAGCCCTTACAGAGGCTGATTTTGATCCCAAGTAAATCCATATTAGCTATGTTGAAGAGAATGAAATTGCAGCATCACATGAGTGAATGGTGAAGAATCGACATTGTTTTATAGAATTTTATAAAGAAATACTGACAGAGACACTCCTGGCTATTCAGAATTAGTTCTCTCAATGTTTGGAGTTGCAGCAGGAAAGAGAATTAGTCACTGGAGAAGATGGATCAAACAAATGTCACAAGCTGAAGCCTTGTTTAATTTGTAGAAAAGCATCCACCCATCACCTTTTACGGCTGTGACGTAATATAAACTTCCCTTGCATTGAAGTTTAGTGAATTCCCTTGTTTTCATGCAAATATTTGGAAATAATTAACAATGCACTATTTCATTTAACCCTCTCAAGATACGCTATCGCAATGAACTCAACTATGCAAATATTTTGGGTCCATGTGTTAATTGCACTGTTACCATGTGATAACAAATGTTATTGAACGAGTTTAACCCAAGCTTGCCATGACTGCTAGTTTCGGCCTCTTGAAGCTGGGCAGTTCAGTAAGTATAGCTCACCATATAGATGTGATATAAAAAAGAAAAAAGTTACAGTAGATTTACTGCAGCAACTCCACAATTTTTCCTTTACATTCCCAAAGCAGATCAGTTCCCCTGAGCTGTACAAGTTCCAGATAAGGAGGGACTAAAACTTTTAGATTTCACATTTGCGTATAACGCTTTTCAAATCACTAAGCCTTGCCTAGAGACTTCAGTCACTTCAAACTCGCCCAGAACTCAAGTAAATTATGAGATTGAAGAGATTACAACTGTCATCTTCATCTTTTATGCTGGTAATAGATTCATATTTCAAATCTTGGTTATCTTTGCATACAGTTCAATGCTATACTGTCCTGCCACCTACTAATCAAGATTTGGGAAAAAGACGAATCTCCCAAAGTCAAACATATATTTCTTTCCTATCACAGAAACACAGTTTATTCCAGTTAAGGAGCTGATGCCACTATAAAAACTTCAGTTTTTAAGGAGATATTAAAGTTACCTATAAAATTTTGCCCTAGAACAAAACTCACTGTGCAAGGTTATTATGTCAGGAATCTTTCCTTCCCCTTCAAATGGTATGATTTGAAAAGACATAAAACAAATGGCCTTTTGGAGATGACATTTCAGACAGTTCTTTTTTCCCCGACTTCTGCAGGAAAATTGGAATTCCATTTTTTTAATAATTCCCAATCTTGACAATTTACATCAGCACTCAAACCACTCCTTTGCTAATTCTTAACACAGTAACTAAGACTGTATGAAGATTAGTGAAAATTAAAAGTAGGAACAACAAAAAAAATAAAATTGTGCATTTCATTGTCTTCCCTGACTCAGTTAAGTACATGCTCATTACTAAGTTTCACTTGCTATACTGCCTCCTTTCCCATACTGCCAGACTCTAATTAGCCTTTCCCCTTCCTGGGACTCTGTTGCAGATTCCTGCTCCTCCCCTGCTGTTCCCATACTCTCCACTGGGTGAGAAGGAGGGCAAAGAATAAATCCTGATCGACCCCTCAGTCCTGTAGGCAAGGTTTTCCAAGTTCCTGGCTACCAGGACATAGGGGAAGGGATCCTCATGCAGAAGAGGAAGCTCGTCATGATTACAGCTCTTCCTGAATTGAAGTCAGTAGTGGACACTTGAAGACATCAAAGCAGACCGAGGAGGAAAGAAAGAGTGTCTTCATCTCTTATGGCCATGATAATTACTCTGGAGTTTTTGGGGGCTTTGTTTTAGATGCATAATAAAGAATCAGGAAAACTCCTCTTTTGAAAAGTTTTCAAACCTCCACTGCCCTGGCAACATCTGCTGAGAGCACTTGGAAAACAGACTCAAATCAGAATTGCACTTCTGATAGCTGATGAACTTGCCAACTTCGAAAAACCACCTGAGTAATGAACTGTTGCTTTCTAATTGATGCCTTCTGTTTCCCTCACTTCTATTCATTTTCATCCCAGTAGAAAAGCAAGAACATTTTATGCCTTTTTTTCAGCTTAAGTTCTCTTCTGATTAAACCAAAACATTTTCAACATTGAAAATCTTCTTTTTTTAAAAAATGAAACAAAGAAGAAGACTGAAGCTCATGGACATTTGATACTGCAACACTCATTTTAATCTGATCTACCAATAAATGCACCAACCAAACAAGAAAAAAACCAGAACAATACAGGCTTGACACCTTCCACTTGTTTTGTCCTATCCTAAGATTATATAAAATAGGCTGTTCATACAGCTTTGGAGAAATCAGCTTTACATGTATTACCTATTAGATTTTCCATTCTAAAAGTTACCATCTGCATTAAAAACAGAGGAAAAGTTAGAGCTCGAAGAAGGAATTAATTATGCAGCATCATTTGATGGTAGGCTTTCATCTAACTTTATCCTCAGTGCTAAGCTGAAGGTAAGGACAACTTTCAGCTGCCCTTTTCAACACATTAGACCCAATTCCATTTTCCAAATACGTTATCAATATGATAATTCCACACTTTCCCATCCGTAGACAGTCCAGTCTTCATAAAGGTAGCATTATTACTACAAATATACTGAGGAGAAACTATTTCAATTACTAGGAGACTATGCGACTCCAAGTCTATTTATTTCAATTTATTCAACTGTCTTGATATATGCGTGCATAGAACTTTTATAAAGAGGGAATAAATTCACCTTGAAATTGTACTAAGTGACTTTGGCCGGGCCAGGCTGTGAGATGGAATCAGAATCTCTCCTGAAATAAGCCCTGACAATGCTGATCAAAACAAAGTGGCTACTCATTTATTAAAGTGACAGCTCAGCAATGGTTTCAACCAGGGGACGCCGTGGCCTGGGGTGTTGGTCATGGCCTGGGGTGAGAGCTGCAGCTAAAAGCTTTTTAGCCAGTTGTGCTTTCTGAAGCTGCATCTGACGGTGTGACATTTCCTAGGGCTCCTGCACCTGCCTGGATGTCAAGCAGCTGGTGTGAGCACTGTCACCCATTTCAGGTTGTTATTCCACAAGTGACAAGTTTGCCCTGAGACTACATGCATGAAATTGGTCCTTTTTCTCTTTGTTATGAGCAATCCAGTCAGGGAGAAAAGCATCTCAGGTCAGACACATGCACAAAACGCACAAGACACTAATTTTACAAATTTATCATCACCTTCTCAACAACTGAAACGAGTCATCACTGAAAATACATTTTAAAAGACATTTGAAAGTTTGAGCCTAAGAATTTCAGTTTCTAGTATTTATTAAACAATAGGTTTAGTGGTATTCTCCTTTGAATGTTCAAGTACAGGATTGCTATAGCAACTCATATCCCGCTTCAAAATCAATAGCAATTTGGGCAAGACAAGCTGTTAAACCAGTGTAACAAGTAGGAATGTGCTTCCTCACTTCATTGTAGGTGTTGCTGTTTAAGTTAAAGGAGGAATCACAAACTTTCTATACGATTTTGGAAAACAGGGTAGGCGATGAATAACAGTGAATCTGGATTTGAGGGAGGGCTTAACTGAAAGCAGCAGAGCTCATGAGCAAGTGAAACAAAGACTCCAGATTGTGCTCTTCCAGCTTTTGCAAAGAACAGAGTTTAGCTTAAGTGAATCTGTGCTTTCCTGAAAAGTCAGTTTTAGCTTTCCTGCTGCGCATAAAAAGTCCTATAAAATGTAGCCACAGGAGTGCTTCTCCATCGAGTCATTCCAGAAGGAAAACCTGAAGCAAATCTAGCATGATCTCATGTGCAAGTTTCACTGTTTTTCACTGAGAGCAGAAAGGGTGTTGGCACTATATTATTAAATGCTGACAGTTCTAAAATTAATGTAATTCAATAAGAAAATTTTTTCTGGTAAATTTTGAATTAGTTGGTTGTCTACTGTAACTGCTTTGGCTCCTCATAACACTCTTGGTTGCACAAATCTCTCTGAAAGATCTCTCCTGCAGACTGAAGAACCCTCACCTGAGTTGATTCTGTATTTCCTTGCTGCTCTGCTCTATTTCTTTTCAGTAATCACTATATTCTTATTAACAAACTTTACTTTATCCATGCCTTTACAAGGCATTCTGGATGCAAGTGTAGTATGGAACTTTATAGTGCAATAATGATGGTATTATCTCTATTCCTTCCTAATTCCTACCTTCAAAGAACTCATCTGAGAGTTGTTGAATTCTGCACCAATCTAGTCACAGAATTTTCCTTATGTCATTCCTGTATAGCACAGTAAACTCAGAGCCCACTATCAAAAGATTAAAATAAGGATTTTTTTTTTTTCAACGTACACCACTTTGTATTTATGAACGTGCCATCTGAGTGCCCTCAGTATTGAGAGGTACTAACCCTTCGTGGTTCTAAGCCAGATATCTGGTGACTCCAGCTGTTAAGCTGACTGGCAGTTTTACAAAGGCTCTTCTGTCCAGACATCTCAAAAACTGACACACTATAAAGCAAGTCTAAAACAGTAGAGGAAAAGAAAGTGGGAAAAATAACTAGGCTTTATTTTGTTCTAATTCCTTGAAACTGTTTCTGTTTTCTACAAATATTTATAATAAATTGCAAGTACCAATTTCAGGATAAACATCGCCATAGGCAAACACACTTCGGTGTGTACCCCACAAAAGATGATCATAAGAAGTGCTTATTTCCTTGCAACAAGGAAGTACTGATTTCAGAAATTATAATGCATGTCAGCGCGGGAATGAATATCAATTCTTATACATTTGTAGGCATTTACACGAGCGTATCTAATACTGAGAAAAAATGAAGAACCACTCAGAACATATACTGACGTTTTATATTACTCAACCTATTGACACAGCAAGATAAAAAGACAATATGTGCCTACCTTCTTCATACCTATGAAGCTCAATAAATGCATTCCAGTGTAACTATTGCAGAAGTTCCCTACTATCAAGGAACACCCTTCTAACAATAAAAATTATGCTTTGTAGGGAAAAGGTGAAAGAAAATTGGCTAGGAGTAGTAGGTAAAAACCTAAGAAAAGCAGAGAACGATCCACAAAACAAATGGTAAAGACTGAATGAAATGACGACTCCAACCTCTCTGTTTTTATTACTGCTGCCATATATTGAGCTCTGGGAATTGAGTCCAACAAACAAACAACTCTCCTTTTAAGACACATTCTGTTGTGTGAAAATCCTTTAATGGATTTAGGCTATATTTGTAGGTATAGAAGATCAGAGAGCCTCCCTTCCAAAATAGTCTCCTGAATGAAAATATTTAAGTTGTCCTGTTTCAGATTATTGTGTATTATTCTCTATTTGTTTTAGAGAAACTTCCTGAAGATGATAGTAGTTACATCATTTTCTTAGACCATGAAATCTACAGTCTGGTTTAGGAATTAACTCTTCCTTCAGTTTTCATCTTGGCAAAGGCAGTTTCTATTGCCCTGAGTTTATTCATCCCATCGATGAATAAATTTATCAGCGGCAGGTAGATAACACTTTGTTGCTTTTATTGGCAATAAATAATTTTACTTAAGCCTTTCTGGGAAAATGTCCAGGCATCACATCTGTGTTAAGTTGTAAGATTTTCAGAGATAGTGGGAGAAAAAAGTTCATTATCATTTTTGACCCTCAGTGAAAACAGTTTCCTCAGAGTTATTACGTGTTCCTGTCTGGCAAAAGCAAAGCTTCATACTTCAGCCTGTACTCGTTTAGTAAATGACTTGAACTCTCTTGGTGTTTTCACATTTACAGAGCCACACAGGGGAAAGAAATTTCATTTGAACAAAGACTGCACAAATGCTGTGCAGGGACAAAAGAAACACAATGGAGCCTCCTTCCATAACCCAAATTACGTTCACCCCTTCCTATGTGGAAGAAGCAGTGTCCTGATTTTCCCCCCCTTCCAAAAAGGATGTCTGGCACTGTGCATGCCTGGACTTCTCCTGTTCCTACCTCAGACATTCACACCTGCTGAGGGCACAAGTTGTTCAGTCTCATTCCAGACCACCTCAATCCACATGTTCTCAGAAGTCACAGTGTTTAGCTACACGACATTCCAAAATGCCCATGATTGCTGCATTTTTCTGGACACATGAACTGTCTTGGCACTAAGCCTTCATTATTTTTTGGTTGTTTAAGTTTTCTTTTTACCATGGATAAATCCTTGCTGACTTCCTCTTGCCATGTGTTCTCTTGTGGTATATTCCTTTGTGCATGTGCATCTTTTTATAACAAGAAAAAAATGGTTCTTGAGGAGAAGGATGATGAAAAAAACCCTTTAGGAAAAAGATTGCAGGGGAGTTGCTGACATGCAGACCCCTGTTATTTTTACTCCCAAGGGATACTACAAACTTCATTATTCTATGAATGTCTACCTATGACTGCAACTTTTGCTCCCTCCAAGTCATGTTGCTGGTGTCAGGTTTCAACTTGTATCAAGTTTCTCTTGAAATTTTTTTTTATAGCACATAATGTCAGCTTTTAAAACCTCCCAACAATGTCCTCAATTTAGTTTAATTGTCTTCTTGCAGGTGTCAGAAATCAGCTGACAGTTGTTCTTGGAAGTCTTCCCTATTAGAACAAGGCACTCTGATCTTTTCACTACAGCTGACACACATGTACTAACGAACACCTTGACAACCACATTGTACCATTTGTCACTTATTTCGGCAGCTTTACAAATCACCATTTACATCACAACTGGAATATCATACTCCAAGGGAAAAAAAAAAGTTCTTTTATGCTCATTCCTTGTCCTGACTAGTTCACAGATCAGAGCATTTGATTGCACCTCATTCCTCCTTGCATGACATACACGAGCTCAGAAACCCATTCCTCATTCTGAACCGATCAAAGGCGATGCCTCTTTTCTCCTCATACTGAAGTTATTCCTTACACTTTCCATTGCAATTCACAGAAACAAAAATATTCTTTCCATAATGTCCGGTATTATTGCTATGCTTAGGTAAGTTTCCTGCAAGAAAATAATGACAGCACGCTGTGCTTTAGAAACTGTGTCCGTGTTTGCAGTTAACTCATTCAGTCTCAGAGATCACTACATGTGCCTGTGCATATCGAGTAAGTACTGCAGCTGAAAATAGATTTTCAAATGCCCAGGAGGCAAATTGTTTCATTAAAGCTGATAGTCAAAATCAACTTTGCAGAGGAAAGGTTATCTGTCTTTCCAAACTTCTTATTACAGCCTGACAGCTTGTGAAAAAACCTGGCTAAACAATCCCTTCATGTATGTTTAGCAACTGACAGTTTTCTAGAATGGGGGAGGTTTTGTTTGTTGTGGGGATTTTTTAAATTGCTGTTTAGTAGAACTACAAATCACAGCAGGGGTCAATTAGTGTAGCTATAAACGTTTTTATGGTTGTCACCTAGCTTTTATCCTTTAAGGCACCATGTAACACCTCAAATTGAAATGTAAGCAGTTCCCTATTACTACGTTCTGACCTTTGGTCTACTAAATTTTTCGTAAAGAAAAGGTTAGTTTTAATTCCCTCTGTTAAAGCGCATACCCACATGTGAGAGTCTTCTACAGGGCGCTGGGCTCTGACCCCCCAGCACCAACCTCCTGCCCAAACCCAGGCTCCTGAGAGAACCCCTCTCCTCAAAATCCCCTGGCCCCTGAGTACAGGGACAGCTGGCACAGGGGTGATTGAACATCCTCCCCTCTCCCCCTGAAAATCCAAGCTTTCTCCTTGCCTTAATAAAAGCAGGGTCTCCAAACAGCACAAACGGCACCCCATTTCTCTGGAAGTGAATGTGCTGAGAGCATTAGGATTACATTCCCCCCCATAAGTTAGAATTATTCAGAGAAAACTGATAGGTTTCGTTTTTTTCCTTTGTAGACTTAAAGGTTTACCTTCATTCACTTTTTAGAAGGCTTGTGCAGCCCCTGCAATCGTGTTGAATCTTTTTGACTGCACTAAAACCAAAACTGACTCTCTTCACTATGTACCTTTACCCCTGACCTAATAAGCATAGATCACAATTTTGATCTCCACAGATCTCTAGAGGATTAAGCTGCACCTTACTTGGTAACATGCAGTAGGAGCCACCCAGAATGCATCAATATTAAGGACTAAAAATATGCTTCTTTCTTGTTACTCCCATAGGACTGTATTTTGTTCTTCAGAGTCTGAAAAAGCAAGGTAAATGGCTGTTAATTTGAATACTGTGTTTGAATGCTTTTGATATTTCGCATCGAGACTCACATATTGCCTTTCCTACCTGATTCCCCTCATTCTCATCTGATTTACCCAGAAGCACACCAAAAGCAATCCTGTCACAAGTTCAGCTGGAGAGGCGCGTACAGTCAGCATGGATACAGCACGCTCCCTGCCTGAGCCAACCTGGGCACAGACAACTAAATTTCAGCTATTCATTCGAGGTGAATTTCTTACGTGTGAAAGTCTATTTGCCCAGTTCCTTTTAATGCCTCCAGTCTCTTCCTTTAGTGCTTATGACATTATTTGAATTGGTTCCCTTTAAAAATACTGAGATTGACACGCACCGGGAGATTCTGGCAGTGCTGGGCTAACAGTTGGACTTGGTGATCTGAGAGGTGTTCCCAACCTAAATGAGTATATGATTCCATGAGTCCCCACAAAGCTGAAATTCTGATGTATTGTTTCAGAGCTAAAATGCTGCCTTAGTGCTGAACACTAAGAATTATTTGTCTGTGTAAGTTTTATGAACTGGTCTGATTATTCACCAAATATTCAAAATATTTCATGATAAATGGGGCAGCAAAAAGTCTTTTTCACTCCAAGCAAAGACAAACTGAAACCTTTCAAAATTCTTCACAACAGCACTTATATGCCTCTGAACAGCTAACAGTCAGAGAGCAGGGAAATCAGTCGGGATGACAGAGTCACAGAATAAAGTATTTCTTAGTCTTTGAGACGAGGAAGGTAAAGAAAACGTCTTTTTCTTTTTTTTTTTTTTCCAGGGTGTTGCACTTCAGCTTTTTCACTTAAATTATTAACTAGGTCAGAGAGATAGACTGGCTAAGCATGTTGTGCACAGAAGTTCCAGGGATAAAAAATTAATCGTTAATAGTTACTTTTCATAAAGAATGAAAAGGTTCCAATATGAGAGGCAGAAAGGTTTCCACCCAGGAGAAGGCAAAACTGGACAGGATACTTCAGTGAAATCTGGATGACCCAAAAGCAAGCTCTTATCTGAAGCAGGGCCAGCAACTGCTGCTACTCATCCACCATCTGGACAACTTTTTTGAATTTTTTTTTAAATATCTGTTCCACAGCTGCTTTTTTTTCCCTGATTCTGGGGGGAGTTTTAAAGTGTATTTTTTATTTTAAAAAAATAGCATATGATCAAAACAGCATGATCAATTCTGTTTGTAATCTATCTTTCATTTTTCATCAAAATGGTGATAAACATTTACTTAAGTAAAGACTTGCTTTGTGTGCAAATGACGACTACAATAAAGCACTTAGAAAAACAGATCAGCAGTGTTTTCACTGAGAACAGAAACATGTTTGATAAATAATTCATTTATACCTACTGTGCATAATAATCACTCTTCTTAAGCCAGTATTTCTTGGGAAAAAAATCATCAGTCAACAATTTGTCTGGAAACATGACATGTAGCCTCTCTCACACTGGGAAAAATCTAAACATTCATAAATAAGGGATCTTGGCTTATTAAAAAAAAAAAAAATGAACTGCTTCAAAATCTTGGTTTTCTTGCAGGCTTTAGCTGTTACAAAGCATCTAGTCCAGATTCTATTTAAGCACATAAAGACGTGCCTAGATAGGCCTTGTGCCCCTGCGTAAGCAGCAGAGTTGCAAACCTGTGCTGTCCTTGCCCACCCCCCTGACACTCACAGGAGTTAGCACTGCACTTCACGGGCTAAAAACAACACATGAGAAAGGCAGTGTTTTGGTATTTGCAGGGATTCCAGCACACAAATTTCTGTGAGGTTCAACAAATCGTAACACCCCAGAGAAATGTTTTCTAGTCTGGAGGATGACTGCTTGTGTTCACTGGCATCACCTTTCAGATCTGATCGAGTACTGGAGCCAAACATACAGCTTCCCTATCCAAAAAACAAGCAATCAATAAGAAAGATAAAGGAAGCATCTTTCAGTGCTTGGAATCCACATAGATTCAGATGTAAATTACTCAAGAAAGAAAACACTGCATGTAAAAGTGAAGTTTTGGTAATTAAACCTTATTGTATCTATTACTAAGAGTAACAGCTACATCAGCATATTTTACCAAAGGCTCCTGACTATTTTCTGCACAGATCATTCTTTGACTAAAGCACTTGTTGGCCCAAGTGTCAAATTTCATTATTATTTTTTATACTGTTAGTCACCAAAGCAAGAGTCCCAGCAGAAAATCAGGTTTGCGAGACAAACGGAAATCATGTGATTGTATTTTCTTCCATGATATATATTTAAGATTTAAACAGTCCCAGAAGAAAGAAAACAACAGAAAATCCTACATGCAGTTTGTGCATCCTTCACTATGGCCAAGAGGTGTATCCCAAACCAAGCTGAAATCAAGTGGTCTTTCAGCCAGTTTTGAATGAACTTCAAGTTCAGCCAGAGCCAGAATGAGCTTCTCAAGGGACCCAATGACACTGAGCAATCATAATTTGAATATTGACTGGGGATCAGACATCAAATTGCAGCGGTACTGGGCAGTGCAGCTCAGTGGCAGGCACAGGGAGAACTGCAGGAGCCAGGCTAGTCCAACACACACACGGAGATGGAAACCTGACTACTCATAAAACCTGAAGGTCGGGGAAGGTTATAAAGCATAAAACCTGGTCAAGGCCACAAGCTGGAGGCTTTGCGTTCAGCATTTTACTGACACACAAGGACAGCTAAAATGTTGTGTAACTGATATGCAGTTTATGTACAGTATGTGTTGCAATAACATCTTATGTTGAATTGCTCTAATTAACTTATCACAAAGGCTTTTGTCATGCAATTTCTTTATCCTCCATGTAAGCACTTCAATAATAGAAGGATCATTGGACAAAGTGTGAACAGAAGTTCACATTAAATCTCGGTGAGGTACTGCAGTCTCTCTAGCACATTGAGGAAAAACAGAGAAATCACATTTCAAGAAGAGTAAAACCATTTGGATGTCATCAATCTAAAATATATTACAATATTGCCCTAGTCTGGAAGTACGATATAGCAATAAATAAGAAAGCCAGTGAAGAAGAACTAGAGAGATCTCTGTAAAGATCTGAGGAAAAAGGAGGTAAGTCCCCAAGAGCTTCTCACCAGATGTCAGCAATTTCACTCTGTTACTCTGTGCAAAGCAGATTTGTATTTCTATGACCTGGGAAAGATTAATGTGCTGCAATCAACAAATTACAATTTGAATAATAAATTCCAGGTTTCACCAATCATCTCTAACCTTGATGAGAAAAAGAAAGACACCCATAATAAATCACTTGAGCAGTAACCTGAAAGGAGAGAAAAATACCAAATAGAAAGATATGGCAAAACTGAGTGCAACTTTTTAAACTGGATCGCAGCTATATTTTTATTACAACAGGAGGATATGTGGCATTGATTAAACAGACTGATAATTTAGTCATATCGTGCTGGAAGGTCTTGGCTAGTTGCCATATGATTCTGTCTTCTAAGCAGCTATCCCTTTGATCCAGAAAAAGTGAATCAAGGGATATTTACATTTTGGGAGGGGCTATATCTCCTCAATTAAATTTCTTCTTATAATTTTCCAAAAATATATAAAATGTCAGAAATTATTACATCTATATAATTTTAATAAACACAGTTTCTGAATAATGCACAATTTCACTAAGCCATCAGTCTCTGTTATGACGATAAATTAACTTCTTAAAACTATGCACAGATCTAATTTCAGTGCACTGGAGTTAACTGAGATGAGGTAAGCCCTTGGCTGTCCACCCATAATTAAATTAATCACTGTATAAAATTTTCTAACTTTGTGTAAAATATATTTTGCATGACTGGGTAACAATCTGTTTACCATATCAGAGGAGGCAAGGATTAATTTGGAAAGATTTCAGAGATCCCAGTCAGTCCTTAGAACTCTACTGTCTTATGAGCTAAAATTAATTTACATATGTCCTAATTGTTAATTCACTGAAAACATACCATATGAAGAAATGTTCTGGAATGCTACAGTTCTTTCAAAGGGCAAACTGGGGAAGTTGCGTATTTGCATGAAATAATAAACAGAATTGAAAATACATGAAAAGACATACTGCCTACATGTTTGTATACAGGCCTGCTGAACTGCAGCTATAAACAAGGAAGAAACTGTGGAGAAAACGGATCTAGATGCAATTTAGTTCTACAGATTCTAAATTTAGAAAAAAAAAGGTCTTGTTATTGTAATTGCACCAATGCTTGTAGATTATACTCTTGAACACTTATTTCATGCATTCCTTGGTCAATACAGTTTGAGCTACAATTTGGACCTTATTGTCTGTTCATATATATAGGATTATTTTTACACAATCATGGGTGTTCCTATTACCCAGGATTCCAAACAAAATTAGGATCCATTCTTTAGTTATGCGGTCATGCATTACTTGTATTTTATTCGATGCACCAACATAAAGAAATTAACAGGGGATTGAAAGAAGCAAAAGAGTTTTAGTGCAAGGAAGTGTCTGGAATAGGGTCAACTGTCACTTGAGCAAGAAAAATTATAACATGTGAGGGGCAGAATAACCTGATGTCCTGATGACTGTAGAGTTTTGCTGGTTCCCATCCCACATCCACACCACTCTCCTTGCACAACCCTCTCCCACCTTGCTGTCGACAGCCACACTTCTGTAATATCAGTGGAATATAAACCTCAAAGAATGTCTGTGCACTGCAATAGCACTTCAAAACATTACAGAGGAGGAACATAAAACCCTTGTGCAGGATAGGGGGTTTGGAGTAATTTCTACAGAGCTTTGTGTGGTAAAGAGGGTATTTCGTAAAGTATCAATAAAAGGATAAGAGAGGATGACAGCATTGCCTGACAAAAGTCAGCAAGATATTTATGAGGACAATTTTGACATGGAACAAAATTTTTTTTGGTTATTTCCACCAAGGGCTTTGTAGAGCAAAAATAAACTGTATCATATGCTGGGCTTTGCAAAGCGTTTAAGGTTCAGTTACTACTACAGTTCCCAGGTATATTGCTGAAAATCTCAGACCCAAAATGCACAGGAGGACACATTTAATAAAGGAAATGAACGTGCTTATATAATTTTTCACTAGCCCAAGAAACTACTCTGACTCCTGCTCGTGCTCTCCAAAGAGATGGTGTTTGCAGAGTAACTGCTGCTCAAATGCCGTGGGTAAATCGTGACGCTGGACTTCAGCACCACCTCAGAAGCACTACTTAAGTTGATGTTATCAAGATGATTATTTTCTCTTGACATCACAGAGAGAAAATAATAGAGGAGATGCATTTTAAAACCAACTATTGCCTGAAGATAAAATGGTGATCTGACCCTGTTAGCAATTTCAGTCAAACCCTGAAAAACACATCCTTAGCTATGCACATACCAATACACAAAACACTCAGCACAGTTCTAAATCCTGCCTGTTACAGGGGTTTTTTGACTTTTTATTTAACACCTATACTTTTATTCCTTTAAGGTACTAAGGAATTTAGTAATGAAAACCATGCATAAACCCAATTAAAATATTGTTGAAATCACAATCATAAGACTAAATAATAGAATCCTTTCTATAGTGTCTTGGGGATTTTTACTTCAAAACACCAAAAATGCTTAGAAATAATGTGGTTTTTCAGATTCATGTACGTGGATCCCAAGTCAGAAATTGTTACTCTCACACACAAAACTTCACAGCCTGTTACACATTTACTGCATGAGAGTTTTCAACTGAAGAGTTACTGCACTGAGCCACTAGGCAAAAATACCTGAGCATTCCTGTGATCTTGATTATATTTTCCTGGACAATGATGACTAAAGAGAACAAAACAGATCTATGGAAGAATATTTCCAGGCATCCAGAAAGTTACTACACGTGATCTATCTTAAGGAATGGCCAGTAGGCACAAGGGTAGAATACAAGGATTGTTTGAACTTTCTTGGAACCTAAAATCTTTTACAAACACATAAAACCTTTTCATTCACACCTGTGTGTGAACACACATATATATGTGATACATATGTTATACATCTATTTATGTTTGAGCACATTTTTTTTCAAAATAATTTTTTTTCCTTTTTTTTCTAAGCATTTCACAATATTCATCAAGGAAATAGTTCTCAACAATTATTTTATTTGAACCAAGTGGAACCCACACAAAACAAATCATCAGCTCTGTTTGTTGCATTTAGCACTCACATTTTCACTTAATTGAAAGACTACTTCCCTTTGTTTTCTCTCCCTGTGAGCAAGAATTACAATACATTGCTTTTGAGAAAGTGCTTTATATTCTTTAAATAAAGGATGTCACTCAAATAATCACTAAGCATTCATGTGTAAGGCCACTGTGGGTCAAACATCAACCGCAAGAATCACGACAATTGTTTTTATATACATCTTTCACTGAATTTTAGAAAAACTGTGTTTGTGAATAAAACTGCCACTTCCAGGATAATTGCAAGAGATTACTTATTTCACAATGTAGGACAGGTGAAAGGTTTTCAGTCAGCATCACGTTCCATGTATTATATTACAGCACTCTTGTCTTCTGATGAATCCACCAGAATCTGACCCAGTATTCAGGTGAGTGTTGATACAAAGTGGGCTGTCAGGCGTTCTTCAAAAAGCGCTTATGCAATATTTTGAGGTCCAAATCATAATTAATATTTAACTCAGTATACTGGATATCAAAATAAAAGCCTGTGCCATATTAATTTAGATTCCAAAGTGGGATATTTAGTCTTTAAATAAGAACACTACCTATACTGTACCAGAAACAAAACGCATGCAAGAAAAGGATCAGTCCTGCAGTAAAATCCTTTTCTTCTTTCAGTCTCCTCTCTTCTGTTTTAGTCCTTCCAAGAAAAACCCAAAGCAAAAAAACCAATGACATCAAATTAGGAATTCGCACAGAAACATAGGAGTGTCTAAATTCCACACAGAAGCTCACCAAAGGAGCCAATTTTGGGTGAAAAATGACAGTTAACAACCTTTAAAAGAAAGAGCGGAAAAATAGCAAGTGTCATAACTTTGAATGCAGCAGCTACATTTTCCTTCCCCGATTTCCACACCTGGCTTGTGGAGTGCCAGTAGCCATAGCAACCCCTCGGCGTGCCAGGGCTCCCACGCCGCTGAGCTGGATCCGTGCTGCCTGGTGTGCGGGCTACCAAAACTACCTGCACTCATCAGCATTTTCCTCCTCTGTCCCCTAAGCACGTGTTAGGGGGCTTTGTCTTCTTTATGAACTCAAATTCCCCACCTCTCTCCCCAGTAACTGGAGATTGAAACCCCTTTCCTTGCTGATGGCACTCGGTCTGTTCAGCCTGGAGAAGAGGAGACTGAGGGGAGACCTCACTGCAGTCACAACTTCCTCGTGAGGAGAAGAGGGACAGGCACTGATCTCTTCCATGTGGAGACCAGTGACATGACTCGAGGAAACGCCCTGAAGTTGTGTCAGGGGAGGTTTAGGTTGGATGTTAGAAAAAAGTTCTTCCCCCAGAGGGTGGTTGGGCACTGGAACAGGCTCCCCAGGGCAATGGGCACAGCACCAAGCCTGGCAGAGTTCAAAAAGTGTTTGGATGATACTCCCAGGCACATGGTGTGACTCTTGAAATGTGTTAGAAATTTTAAAGAGACAGCTGGAGGATCCCTAAATATAACCCTGTGCCCCACTTCATCCCGGAACACTGTATGAGCATATCATAAGTAACACTAAGTTTTGCAAGTAGTTCAACCTGGCAGAAACTGCACGGATGCAAAAGGCATCCTTTTCATGCTTAGCTACTCGGATCTCACTTCCCCTCTTGGCAGTCTCCTTTGTGCAAGTCTTCAAACCACTCTGAAACGACCCACACAGGGAATCGATGGGTTTCAAATCAAACTGGGGAATGAGGAATAAAGGCAGCTTAAACCATAGCAACATTTCATTTGGTTCATTTCAGAGTCAGCTCAAACGGATGGAAGGGAAGGAAAAGCTTCCTCCAGAGGCAGGATTAGATTACCTTTAAGTGCTTGTGGAACTATAACATATACTTAACATTTCAAATAGTTTGAATAGGTGTCTTCTGCAAATTATAATAAACCCTAAAAATGTCACCTAGTATAAGTATCATCATGTCTGCTGTAAGTACAACACTATGTTGGTAAAACAGTTGATTCTAGAGATAGAGGTTTTGCTAGTTCCTAAATAAAATAGAGGTATCAGTACAATCATGTTAACACATTTACACTGGAAATACATTATTGCATAGAGCTAATTTGCTCATAGAGAAGCCTTATTAAAATAAAATTTGACTAACATTTCTATCAGGTAGAATTCCTAATATGAGGAGAATTTCTACTATAAATCAAGACTGGGTTATCTTGGCCTGAATTTTTCAGGGGTACATTGTGTGTGTGAAAAGAAGAGAGTGAGGGATCAATACCGGTTCTCTGCCAGTGTATTTGAGATGCACAAATGAAGATCATTCTAAGAAGGAAGTTTACTAGGGAGTTCTGTGTACACTAGCTATAGGCTCCCTGTTATATATTTGCAAAGGAAATTTATATTCCAGAAGAAAACAGAACGATGCTCTGTTCCACCAGGTACTCTGCAAACACTGTGTAGGAGAGAATTTTTCTCCTGTAGATCTTATTTAAATGAAACATGAGAAAAGAAACAGCCATAATACTTAAAATAAAGTCAATTGGCCAATACCACTTGAAAGGACAGTTGCCAGACCACAGCATACTTTCATTTTTAACATTATTAGACCGACTCTGAACAGAAGTATGTCTGTGGATTTGAATGCTTAATTTTTGAGTATATTAATACTAACATTATTTTAACTCTAAGCCTTTATTAAAGAATTACAGCTTCCACCGGATACTCAAAATGAAAAATCAGTTTTATGAGCAAAAAGAGAAAATCAGGACACAGAGCATCACCCTGACACACAAAGTACAGACGTGGGCCTGTGACCTGGTGCCTGTAAGGGTAGAAGGAAAACTGCAGAGAACAGTCAGACTCGCAGTGTAAGCACCACCTGAGCAAAGCCAGCAGTGTGGGGCTGTACAGACAACTGTCCTGGTGAGTAGGCAGGGACCCAGGAGCAGCTCAGCATTTAAGGCATAAAACCAAGTTACCAGGTCACTGGATCAAGTTGAGAAATCTGTTCCCCTCATCAAGAGGGAGGAAAGTCTCTTCATATTTGAAAAGGTCATCTCTGAGTCTCCTACAGCCTTTTCCTTTCATAGTTTTGGAACATTTTAAATTGTAATTTTTTTGATCATTATATATTTTATATGTGAATCAAGTGAAGGTAGAAAAATCAGTATAACACTCTAACAGAATAACTCTAACAGAAGGCGAAGATTCAAAGAGACAATGTGGAGAGCAAATGCATAGGCTGGTCTGAACAGGGCAGTTTATCTCCTGCTTTATTCCAGATCTCTATTGTGGCAATTTTCACCACTCTAAACAGCTGGCTTGTAAAAAGCATAAAAGTGGCTACATCAGTCAGTAACTGTTAAAATCCCTTATTTTGATGCAATGCCTGCTGACAAGATACAGGAAGCTACTTTTTACAATTGGAGCAAGCAAAAGCTTTGGTTGCTGTGACATTCCCTACCTTTTTCATTTCCTTGTTTTCTGCCACTTTTATTAGGCAATCAAGATTAAAGAGTTATTTGACACTGATAAACAAAAACCATTCAATTCAGATTTTGTGCATACTAAAAGCCAAAGCCAGTGCTGCAGCTGAATCAAAACTAAAAGAATTTCAAACTATTGCATTTTGTCTTTGTGAAATAAAACAATTTAAGAAGCTATCAGCCAAAGCTGTTAATCAAATTAACTGGAAACTACAAAGGTGAATTAAAAGAAAAAAAAGAGTATGAGATATTTTACACTTAAAGCACTGAACAATAATAAGCTGCCACCTGTTAACATATTCATAATGCTGTTAAGAATATGATGTGCTTGACACTGTGCCACAGATTTCATAAGCCTATGCAATTTCTTATCTGTCAAGAAGCACTTTTAAGCTACTGCAAGAAATGTAAGAAGGTAGAAGGGGAGAAAGATAGAAGAAAAAAAATACTGCATTAAGACTTGAATGAGATTGTGAAAATCCAGGCACTTGACTCATTTACCATCAGGCTTCATATATTGGAAAATATATAAAAGCCCAACATTGCATCAGAAAATGGATTGTACTGAGTGACCTCACAGAACTTTTCCATCTGTGCCATTATTAATATGATGCAGACACCGTAAAACAGAGCTGGCAAAGAAATAAATGTTCTCAGAGAGATGATGGATAAGAAGGGAGAAGATAATGCTGATAGAAACAATTACTTGGTATAACAAGCAGGGGGATTTTGTAAAAGTGCAATGATGTAATGAGGAAGATAAGTTGATATCCCTAAAAGTCAAATTATTACATTTGTAGAGCAGAAATGTAACATCACAGAAGGTTTTCAAGCTGAGCAAATAAATCAGAATGAATAATTTACCTGATACTTTGCTCAGAAGATGTTCTCTAAACTAATGACACTTCCTCTGGAATTTTTGGTTTAAATTCCTGATTTCCATCATTTTCTGTGAGATTTGGACTATATGAATTGATTGAAATGTTTTGCTGTGCTAGGTATGTAAAATTCACATTGGTTTTTGGGTTACATACACTAGACAAAATTCATTTAGTATTTTCTTATGCCTCATGAGTCAAATAATGTTTACAGAAAAGTATAGCTCGAGTCCTCCAGAACAGTAATCAGAGCAAGGTTTATGCAGAACTTTAAAAATAACACATTCACTACTGCAGTGGGTTCCTGGAGGACAAGCTTGATTGTTTATTCAGCAAGCCTGTTCAGCAACCTGTAGTGTTAATATATACATATATATATAAAAATCTAACTTGCAGAACTTTGTACCTGAGCACTGTAAAAGGTGACCTGGACTACAGCAGGTGCCCCAGGGGGAAACTTAAAGAGGAATGGATGTTTAACACATGTTGATGATCAAAGCAATTTTTAGTGTAAGTAGCAGATGTGTCAGAGGCACAGACCCTTCTTTTGATAAAAAGGGTTTTAGGATAAATGAAGATCAGTTACAGTGACACTGTGAGCTACACAACAGTGAGGAAAGCTTGTGCATGCTGTACAGCCACTGTATGGACACTGTAGGACAGCAAGGAGATGAAAACGTAATCATATTCAGCACAACTCCATCTTAGGGAAACTGCAGCTCCAGCAAGGTCAACCAAGTGGCACCACTGACAGCCTTAGGTCCCCGCCACTGCCTCTGTCAGGGAAACACCAGGTTGCTCCTCACACAGTGAGAAAGTTCTCCCTCCTCGATCATTTTCCTGACACTGTGGCCTCAATCGTTTGCCCTGCCGACTGTTTAAGCCACCTCAGCTGGGAGCCTCGGTGAGAGGAGCCAGCAGTTCACCTCTGCTAGCAGGTCAAGCCAGGGAGAAAGCAAATTACTGCAGAACTTTTATTTTCAATGCCTTAATCCTACCACTGGTCTGCACTGTCAGCCCCTTGGGGTTCTGCCCAAGAAAAAGTAGGGGAAGTGCAGACCACCTTAAAAATTCTGCTGCTAAAGTTTCAGAGGAACTCCTTTGGTAACTTTGTACTCACTGCCCACCGACTAACCACACACATCACCTCCCATTTTCACAGCAAACAAAGGTATTTGAGAGCACTGAGGTCTCTCAAGATGACAACAAAGCAGTGCTTTATTAAAATGAGAAGGAGGCTTTGAATAATTTTTAGCATCAATGTCTCTAATTATTAATTTCTAATATCTCCAAAATACGCTGTGGCTGACAAAGACAGCTTTGAAACATCAGTATTTTCAAAGCTAGCTGTATAGTAGACTCAAATTAATGTGCCAAGAATTGTTCTAGGTTTGCGAGGATAACTTTTTCAACAAACTTGCTTTGGTAATGTTTGGCCTCTTCTGCTTTTGTCGAGAGAGAGATTTTAATTACAGAATCACAAAATGTGCTGAGTTGGAAGGGACCCACAAGGATCATCAAGTCCAGCTCTTGGCCCTGCACAGGACCATCTCCAAGAGTCACAGCCTGTGCCTCAGAGTATCATCCAAATGCTTCTCAAATTCTGTCAGGCTTGGTGCTGTGACCACTGCCCTGGGGAGCCTGTTCAGTGCCCAGCCATAGAAATCAAACATCAAAAGATCTTATGTGAAAAAAAGAAAAGCCTTGATGGTGTCTATACAAATGAAACATTTGTATAATCAATTTGCCATTAATACATGAAATTAAAAAAGACATTCTAAGACATTGGTATACAAAATGAAATGTTTCTAACAGATTCAGTTTAGCAAAATGATGGTCTACATGTACCATAGGACTGGTTATTGCAAATGATTACTTCCCCAGAGTCACACAACTATGAAATAAACACAATGTTTATGTAATATTTTCCTTTTTTTTTTTTTCCAAAACCAAGGAAAAGCATGAAGCAAGCTGCCAGATTTTCAGAAAAAAAAAATAAATAAATCTTTCAGTTTAAATGTTTGTTATTTATCCTCAAGTATCAACTTGCGGTAACAGCTATTGCTGCTGCCTTCCATAACACTCATGCACTTTTGTGCTGAGCTCCTGTGTAAACAGAAATGCATTTTAGTACACATCAAAGTGCAGATACATCTTTAATTGTTTCAGCACAGAAGGGAATTTTTTAATACAGTTATAATCAGCTTAGACATGAATTAACTGATACTTATATACTGAGTAAAAAAGCTCATTTTAAGCTTGCATGTCATAGCCACAGTTATCCACCTAAGATGATCCAGAATTTTCTTTCAGTTGTTGAAAGAACAAATATTTAAATTCAAAAGAAATGGCCCCCCAAAGCCTTACACAGTTATTAAAATACAGATTTTTAGCCCTTGCCCACTTTCACTAGCATGCCATTCCTTTGCAGTCATTCCTTAAGCAGTAAGTTTCTATTTAGAAGGTGATGAACAACCTTAGAGTACACTCTACACCATGTAAAAGTTACACAGAATCATGGAATGGTTTCAGTTGAAAAGGACCCTAAAGCTCCTCTTGTTCCAACCCCCTGCCATGGGCAGGGACACCTTTCACCAGACCAGGTTGCTCCAAGCCTCATCCAACGTGGCTTTGGACACTTCCAGGGATGGGGCAGCCACAGCTTCTCTGGGCAACCTGTGCCAGGGCCTCCCCACCCTCACAGGGAAGAATTTCTTCCTAATATCTAATCTAACCCTGCCCTTTGTCAGTTTAAAGTCTTTCCCTCTTGTCCTGTCGCTGCTTATCCTTGTCCAAAGTCCCTCTCCATCTCTCTTGGATCTCCTTTAGGTACTGGAAGGGGCTCTAAGGTCTCCCGGGAACCTTTTCTTCTCCCGGCTGAACAACTCAACTCTCTTAGAGCCTGTCTCCACAGCAAAAGTGCTCCAACCCCCAGTCATCTTCGTGGCCTGCTCCGGAATCACTCCAACAGATCTACGTCCTTATGCTGGGAGCCCCAGGGCTGGACACAGTACTCCAGAACCCTGAACACCTAGATCCTGATCAGAAGTATCCAAACCTCTTTGGATGAAAAAACTCCTGGAAAAACCTCTCTTCAGGAATTAGCCAAGTCTTACACACTTCAGTGCTTTCCAAAAGCTAAGAGGGACAGTATCAATATCCTTCCTTAGAGCAAATCTGTGACACACTGTGTCCATAAAGGCTTTCTAGTCTTCCTATACAAAAGCTCCCATCCAAGTTTCAGTTAAGGAGTCCTTTGGGTTTGGACATGGCTTTTGCAGTTCAGACAGGTGAAAGCTTCCTTAACAAAACAATATGTTTTGTGCCACCAGGTATCAAATTTGTCTAGCGCTAATAAGGCTGCAGAATCCCATAGGATGCAGCTGTAACTAAGAGATGTGCTTTATCTGTTCTCTGTTTCCAGCGTGAAGACCCCGCTGCCCCAGTGTTCCTTTGCATTTCAGCGGCCTGGCCACACACCTTGTCAGGGTCTGTCAGGTCTCCCAGGTTTCAACCAATAACCATAACAGCAGGCAGAGGAATAGGGAGGGCAGGCAGGAAGCGAGAAATTATCTTGCACTTTCAAACAGTGTTTGGAGCCACAGATATCCAGCTTCATTCCCTTTGCCCTCTGCGTGCTTCAGAGGGACCATCTTGGCAGCTTCAGCTGCAGTTGGAGCTCGGGTGTTACCCTTTTACTCTCCAAGTCAGACATTCTCTGTCCATTCAAAGCCTGAATCGGTACCTCCATGGCTAAGAACAAAGTCAAGTTGCACGAATGTGTGATGCATGCAGCAGTTTTCTTTCTAAGGTTCTGGCATCGGACACAACATACTAATCATTCTGCGGTTCCCGTATATCATCTGAAAAGCGCCTGCATTTTCAGGTTCAGTACCTGCCACATGCCTTTAGCTGACAATTTAGCAGTTATTAGATTGCCTATAGGATTGATAAGGAGCAATGATTTGATATTGCTCGTCCTTAAAATCAGTTTTTTGATTAAATACAACCATACACATCTAAATGAAAAGTCTAAAATGCTATTTATGCTTAAGTTTGCTGTGGTCAACCAAGTTTATAATGGCTTTATGAGTGCACATTATGGTAACTATTCTTGACATCCTGTTCAGTTTCTAAAAGTAATTTGTATTAAGTAATTTTTCTCACTACCTCAGTTTAATTTAAAACTTTATTCTATCTCTGCTGAAATGAAATTTCTGCACATGTAACAAACTTTGTCTCTCAGGTTTTAAACATCGACAGACTATCTTTAAACTTATTGTCTTCTGACAAATGATGATTTTTGAGCCTATAAATTGTGGCTTCCACGTTTTCTCCTGCCTGCAGCATTTTTAAACGCAGTAACAAGTCTGACCACTCAGCACAGTATCTTTGTCAGAATTTATGACCACAAAGCTGCACAACGCCAGATATTACTTCAATCTAACACAATAATTAAAACATGATCCCCATTATTTAAAATGCTAGGCATGCAGTATTTCTTGCACACACAGTATTATTGGCATTTAAAGAGCAGTTTCACAGACCTACATAGATTTTATATGGTTCATACTACTCTTTTGTGCAGTATATCTTGCACTGCTGGGTTTGACCAGGAATAGTCCTGTTTCCTCTACAGTTTCTGAGGTGAGATCAGGCAGAACCTGGCCAAGAAAAGAGAAACAACTTCACATTTCTTGTCTAACATGCAATTAGCAGCTCACTAAGACATTCAGAGAGCTACATTAAGAGCAGTGATCAGATCACATTTTCCCAGACCTAACACTCTCAGGCAGACTCTATTGACATGTTTGGCTCCATGGCCTTTCATGACGTGATTTTGGGAGCAAATTTCATCACCCTCAGGAGAACAGCATTCTGGAGGTTGCCAAGTGTAGCTGAAAACTTCTGTCAGTGTGACTGTGCTAGCAACCACAAAGTGAAATAGAATACCAGCTGGGTTCGAACGCTTTAGAGAATGTTCCAATCTAGCATTTCATTCCTTTGCCCAAACAGGATACCCGCAGTATGTCTAACAGCTTGGACTCACTTTTCTTGGCCTGAAATAATTTTGCATCCTGGCAGGATACTTCATTCACTCTGCAAATCTCTTTCGCTTAATGTTTCCAAAACACCTAATTTTTCACACCACACTTTGCTCATTATTTAGAGGATCCTACATTTCCAGCAGGGAGAGCAAAGTAATTTGAAATAGTATTGCATTATCATATGCCTGTGATTTTACAAATCTGCATAAAGTTGCTTTTTGGAGAATTTCAGACTTCAGCTTCTACTAAGCTTTTTATTCATTGTGAAATCCGCTTCCAGCATGAACCTTAAAAGTTGTTTTGGTTTTACATGTTCTTTTTAGGAGAAGAACAGAAGTAACAGATATTGCAGGGTTGATATGGGGCATAGCTAAGCCCTAAACATTATATCAAATACTAAATCTTCAATTTCTCTAGTTTCATTCCGGTCTGAACTGAATCAAAATGTATTTGGATTGCCCACTACAGAACATCCCTATAAGTAAGCAAAACTCATTTTCTTCTTTTTGTATTCAATGGTGAGAATGCTCAACTCTCATTAAACAGAACTTTTGACCTGCACTGGTTCATATTGTAATTTTGAGCAGAGAAAGCAAACTGAAGAGTAAGGCAATAAAAAGGAATTTATTCCCACAATCTGTAGTTCAAAGGGAGTTAAAAACATTAAACTTGGCATCCTTTAAACCCAATAAAATGAAAAGCATGAGCCAATGCGGGAAAAATATAATAAGAGTGTAAATAAATAAATCACACACACACTAATGACAGAGTAATTTCAAAGTCTGATGTACTTTTCTAACCAAACTGTACAAGCACTCCCCAGTTATTTTTGGCCAGATACATTCGCTACGATTGTGCCTACTTCTGGAGTTGCAGAGTGAGCAATCATTTTCCATTAACATTTTTACCAGGACAAATTATTCACTTAACTTTGCTGAAGGATAATGCAAGAAGCTCAAAATCATGACTGACATAAATGTATTCCAGTCATTTGTGGATTAGAGCTTCTTTCTGGTGATTTCGGGGAGATAGAGATTGGTTCCAAAAAGACTTATTACCCATACCATATCCTTATGCATAAAGATACAATAATCACAGAATATGAAAAAAAAAGTAGGTGGAAAGGGTGTTAGACCATTTAATCCATTCATTGTAGCTTATGACTCAGAAAGAGATTTACATAACCTGCTCTAAAAAGTTTTCTATATAATGATGCTTCCTCAGTTTCCCAAAGCAATATTTTAATGCTTCATCTCTCTTACTGTTAGAAAAGGATTTCATATGACTAATGCAAGTTTTCCTTCAAGATATATTCTCTGCTTTTTCCAAATAAATATCAGAATAGATCTTCATTTTTTCTTTGAGTTTTGATGAGTCCATGCAGTTTCCACTATTCTAACCCCAAAATGCCACTTCCTCTCCTCTTGGGAAATACTGAGTTTGCTGCTTATGATTATTTTTAATTATCTCCTAGACCTTCTCCAAGTAATACCAGTCTTACTTTTCCAAGTATGATGCCCAAAACTGAATAAAGTGCACTTGACAAAAGGTTTGTGTCATATGATTTAACTTTATGCTTCTACTCATGTCACTACAGCTGTGTTCATGTGTCTTGGTCTTTTTTGTGAACCACTGAGTATCTGATCATTCTTATGCATTCAGATTCTTTCCAGAGTTTATTTTTCCTAATTACATAAGTTTTTATCCTCATAACTAATACGATCAACATCCCCACCACAAAATCCTTATGTTTTGGTTTTTTTCTTTCTCTCAAAAAACAACATAAAACTGTTCTCAAGCTCATCAAAACTTCCATGAAATCTAATGGTACCATTAAATACGGTGATAATTCCTCCCTCTTCAGTGTCACCTACACACGTACCATTCATATTTTCTATTTAGGGAACTCACACGCAATAGCAATATTCCTCAATAGGGACTATGACTTGCTAAAAATTTCCCTCCATCACAGCAAAAAAGCCAGAAAGGTTTAAGCTGATTTCTTTTTTTATACATTCCCATTGCTTTTCGCCAGTCTGTTTCCTCATGTGCTTACACACAGCTTTATGTAACAAGCAGTCAAAAGATGCCAACTAAGTTCATCATTCCCACAGCAGGATCAATCTTCCTCCAATTTCTCCTGCAGGCTGACCCTAAAAACCTCAGTACAGAAGGTCCTCCTCTGAGACACCAAAGTTTAGGCCTTAGGATTCAAACAGAAGGTAATAAATGAGCTCTCAGGTTCATACACACAGTGTATCTATACCCACACCAAGTTCAATGCTACTAATATGTGCAAGTTTGCAAAGAACTTTTTACCAGATAATAGACTTATATCCTTAAATTCAGCTTGGTACATCATAAAAGAGAGCTCTTCCCACACAACTGCTTTAGAGTTGATCTGTTTTATTTATGTAAGATTTGTCAAATATTTTAGGTGAAATTTTTCCTGCAGAATTTTTTTTTCAATATCCCTGTTACGCAAGCAGATTAAGAAGTTTATTTTCACTCCTGAATTGTAAGCACCAGTAAAACAAAACAAACAGAAAATCTAATGACCTTCAAGTGGTCAATGTTTTCCATTGACACATTTGAAAAGTACTGTGCAAACACCTTTTCGGACTTATAACAGCAGGAATGCACTCTGTACTGCACAAGGCAGACCAAGTCATTATGACTTGCTGGGGAAATGGAGGGATATTACAAAACAATCAACTTCCTTTATTGATTTTACACTTTGCTTATACTCTATATATGTAGTCCAGCTAGCACTGGAAAAGGGAATGTGCTCCTGTGACATCATTTTTCACTGCCATGTGCTTATTTGTTGAAAGGTCATTTCTAAATTAAAAATTTGAAAGCAAACAATAAAAAAAAAAACCTTGATGCAGTTTGACACTATCATAAAACCCCATTTTAATTTATATTTGATATAATGTTTTCCTAAGTTCTTTTTCTAACACTGTTTCAATAAAGCAGTAGTTATTAACACTTTCAAGCAAGAGTTCGTTCAGACTAAGCTACAGTGGAATTTTAGGACTCTAGGTGGCACATTTTTTTAAAACTGGAATAATCCAGAATCATTCAAGCTAATTCTCTGAATCCTAAGGGAAGTGATAATGTTTCATCATGCATTTAGCAGTCTGACTATGGCATGCATGCAGCTCAACATCTTCAGCATCACAAATACTTGATGAAATCAATTCTCTAAAAGTTCACATTTAGATTTTATACACAAGCAATACTTATTCTTTAATCCTCTGTCCACTTACGTCTCTTGCATATAAAGAAATTTTTTACAACTTCTTAAAGAAACTAAAATAAATCATGCACATCACACAAATCAAAATAACAGCAGTTGTGCTGGTAACTTGCTACATTTTGAGCGTGGATGTTGTTTGGAAGCAGAGGAAGCTGTGGAATCAACAAAATTAGCCCAGTTCTGCTGGTCCAACTTCACAGCAGTCGGCTGACTGCCCCAGCAGAAGATAATTTGTCCCAAATCATTTTAAAGCCACAGAGGCACACTCAGTAATGTTATCTTTGGCAGAAAGGGTACCGTGAAGTCTGTCTGAGAGCATCAAACAGCATTTGCACTTAGTGTGAAAAATCTAAACCTGCTTTTCATTTTTCACATTAAAAGTCCAGTCTCTTGAAGGAAATGTATTTTTAGCCTTATCTCAAAGAGGGGCAACTGAGCAGTTTCCTACTGCAGCATAAAGTTTACATAAAGATGATTCTATCTGTGAGTGCTAATCAAATGTCATTTGTATATGATGAGAAGACATTACGAAGGCTCAGCTCTATGGAAACTGAGATCAGTTTTGTTATCTTCAGGCCATAGTTATGAATAATATATTGTCCTGTGTGCATATAGCTGTGATTGATGCACTGATTAATGCGTGTCTCTTCTTATCCCATAAAAAGGCCAGGAACTAAAAATACCCTCAGAAGGCCCCTTTCTCCATCCAGCTCAGTAAACTCATTTCAGCTTCCATTCACACAGATCTCTGCAGTCGCTGTACAGATAAACAGCATCCACAGAGCTTTCGTATTGGAAAACAACGAGTGTCTTTCAGAGTTCCGAAATATTAATCCAAATCCTGCACTTGTTTCACACACTGTGAGCATCAAGGCACAAATGTACCCTCTTGAGAAAGATTTGAGAGAGGATCTACATTAATTCCCATGAATTCTCATAGAGGGACTGAGGCTTAACTAAGGGCACAGAAAGAGTTTCAGAGCAATTCTTTGTTATATGAATAATAGGGATAGAGAGAGTTGTAGCAAAGTCAACAATTCTGATGAAGTTTAGACTTTGGAAAACACCTCTCAAATTCATTACTGCACTTTGAAAATCCAACCTTAAAATACTTTTTTTTTTCTTCCTCCCTGAATTCTGATTTATCTCAGCAGAGGGTATAAACAAGGAGTTGAAGGTCATTTGCTTTACTTAATGCAAAGGTACCGATTTCTTTCTGTCCTACTGTGGAGGCAGGGAGCAGATTTTAAGTCACAGACAATATTTATACCTTGGAGAGTGATTGAATGGGCCAGTACTAAGAATTTTATCATTGTGCGATTGCACCTCCTTGGATCTCAGTGTCCAGCCATGCCTTTTACAAAACACTGTAGCACAAGTTCTCTGGGAAACATGTTTTTGGTGGTTGTTTATACTGTCTTATATGTATTTATACACTTCTGCTTCTGTCATTGATTTTTCATATCTACTACAGAATGTCAGATGACATTAACAAGCTGTAGAGTCAGATACTACTTATTTCAGATACATCATAATAAAAGGAATAATACTTTGGTCTCTCTTGCTCCTCTGCCCCCAAATTTTACATATTAATATATGGAATACCATAAATATTTAAAATATATATATATCTAAAAATAGTCTGCTCCAATTACCTTTTGTTTTTATTATTAATTGGGACCTATAACCCTCATTTCAAGTAAAAATGCTAAAAAAACATTCTGACCTTAAAGAGCTGCTAAATAAATCAGTTAATATATTTTTGTCTTAAACCTGTCACAAGATATAGATTTCACCTTATAAAATTAGCACTTTGAGGAATAGACTCTGATCACTTTTATACTGGTTTTATACTGATATTGGTGCGTTATGCTCAGAAGAGCTGTTCCTGATTTACAATAGCGTGAGAGCAGAATCTGCACCTCTGCATTCTGAAGATGCAAAGAAAAGCCAAAAGAAAACCTGCCTTGACTAAACGTGGCACTAAGTCCTTATATTTGCACAGGAATACCAACCTGCACCCAAAGTTCCTCAACTGCCTGGGCTACAATAACGCCTGCCTAAGCAAAGCTTTCCACGGACAGCAAAGCCTTGTACACAACAGCCATGATCATAATTCCAGGGGGAAGGGCTGACTTCTCCTACCAGCACTCGGGGTTTGACAAAGCCAGAAGGGTTAACTGAGGTCAACTGGAGGCAGCACGGGGTGGACTCAAGGGTTGGCCAGATAACTCTTTGGGATAGACTTCATGCAGACTCTGAGAGATAAGCATCAGTAGAGATCAATACAGCAAAAGCAAAACCTCAAGAGTTAAGAAATCATACAGCAGCAGCTTAGGGAAAAAAATCAATTTTTTTTTTTCCTATCCAGAAAGCTACTAGCAAGATTATATTTGGGTCAATGTCACTCAGACTTTCCAAATCACTATGCTTTCTTGGACCTTATATCATACCTATTGCTCCTGCAGTCTCATCTCCTCCTACCTTTTTCTCTCTAAAAATGAGGAAAGCTAACAAACCAGAACTGAGTGTAACTCGGTTTTCTTCTCTACTGCAGGTTTCCACTAACCTTCACACACGACTCTGACCATGAAAGTCACTACTGGTGTTTCATTCCCATGATTTAGTGAAGCCAAACAAAGTCATTTAATAGTTATCAGAATAAGTAAAGAAGACCGTAGAAAATTATGAGTCAAAAAAGTTGGAAAAAAATTCATTGCTGAACTGTTCTCTACACTCTCTACCTTTACAGCTCCAGAAAAAGAGGGAGCAAACAGAACACAGAATCACAGCATATTCTAAGTTAGAAGGGACCCACAAGGATCATCAAGTTCAACTCTTCAGTGAATGACCCATACAGGGATCAAACCCACAACCTTGGTGTTATTACCATCATGCTCTGACCAGCTGAGCTCATCCCCTTCTCTCCTCTCATTTCTCCCCCCAACAACAAACAAACAAACAAAAATCCAAAACCAAACCAACCAAACAAAAAAATTAGCAATAAATCTGAGACCCAAAGTTCAGATGGGAATTTCCTCTCTATAAGTTAAATTACCCACAGATTCAGCTGATATGTGCATTAGTGCCAAAGGAATGGAAGGGAGTTTGCTCATGCTTTGCTTGAAGAAATATCAAGCACATCCAGCTGCAGAAAGGCCCCTCCCTGCCCTGTGTGACAGCCAGAGTCCCCAGGGAGAGGCTCTGCACAGTTTTCAGGCTTGTAAAGGCAAAGACATTGTGCCTCATGGCACAGCCTTACTGAGATTTCAGCTGCGGCAGAGCCATTTTACTACACTTTTTATTCAATATTAGGGGTGTTGTGCAGTTTATAATGTCCCATGTCATAGCATAGCTCTCTCAAGCAATACCTACATGAGAGGTGATTTTTTTCAGCTTAACACAGTTTTATTTTCTCAAGTTGTTACACAATCCAGGACAGCTGCCTTCCTGAATCAACTAAACAGACAACATAAACCAGCTTCCTCCAGTGCACTGATAATCACACCAATTGCTTAATCATTAGCTTAAAGAAGCTTGGAGATGTCCTCTGTTAAAGCATTCAAAAAATTTAAGACATGGACAAACATTTCCCTGTGTTCTGATCTTTACCCAGATTAAATGAGAAGTGTCTTTTAACTCTGTTCAACTACAGCTTCCTTCTGCACATATGTTTTTCTCCTATAAAGAAACACCTTAAAAGAAAGTTTTCAGACATCAATTTGTAGGGAAAAAATGCCATCAAAACTGCTTCATATGCTGCTTATAAATAAAATTCTCTCTTTACCAGACTATTCATCTATCTTCTGTTTTCTTCCTAGCTGCCATCCAGAGCTCCTGACACATGATTTGTGGAATCCCAATTATTCATCTGATAGCACACAACTGCATGCTCTCAGCTATTACATTATATAAATTGTGCCTTTGTGTAAATTACACATCACAAAAATTTCTGTATCGTGCATTCAGACAGGCATCTCTTGATTCACTGTTTCTTTGATTTGAGTGCTTGTATGATACTCTGTTCTCTCTCCCCTAGCTGGAATTTTCTTTTTTTTTTTCCTTCAAACTTGTCCTGATTACAGTTTTATTTCTCTTTTCATCTTATTTGAAATTTCCAGAGCAAGAAAGACTATGGCTTGGATGATTGAGCGGTATAATGAAGAAAAAGGGGAGAGAAAAGAGCAGACAAGGTTTGGATTAGCAGAATTTTAAAGGCTTGAACTGATATGCCATCAGCTTTTGTAGTGGTGGTACACAAGCAGCAACTTGCAACATTTCCTGAAGACATTTATTCTATCTTCATTGCTTTTTATGATCCAATCTTAATCACCCTTAAATACATTGGCACAGAAGCCCTGCTCGTGTGCTTTCCTCCACAGTAGCCCTGGTCTGATGGTAGTGGGGCAAAGCACAACTCACAAAAGGCCCTAAAACAAGTGTCAGTTGTACATTACTACCTCCCAGCCCACCCTCTCTTGTCTATCAGGTCTATAAAACCATGAACACCAGCACGCATAAGTTCCAGCAAAGTCAGTGCACCTGCAGAAATGCTGTGGACTGAAACGTGGTAACAAGTGCGGTGCTGGGGATCACAACCGTGCTCCAGACCTGGCACCAGCACCTGACAGAAAGGTAGCTCTGGAATCACCCTGAGATCACAGCCCAAACCCTCACTACCAGCTGCTGGGATTAGCACACAAGGGGATTCCTGCATTTTCTTTCTCTCAGATTCCTCTAAACTGGGCTTTCTACTGCTTTGAAAAACAGTATNAAAAAAGCAACCAAAAAAAAAAAAAAAAAAAAAAAAAAAAGACCCAGCCACATGATGACAGACAATGATGCTTCCCTGTATGCACTGTAATTCACCTGCACAGTTCTCTGTTTCCAGGAGTTTCTCAAACAGAGCCTGCTGTGGTACCCCCAAAGAGCAGCTCTGCCAGAAAGGTGTTCAGCGGCAGGAAGGGCTCAATCAGCTCCGCTGGCACAGCTCGTTCTGCAGTGCACACACCCAGCTGGATGGTCACTGCCAGTCATAAACATAAGAGAAAAGCTCAAGGTTTTTTGGGGGATTTTTACCCCTAAAGAACAGCAGTTTACTCCAGGAGTCATGTCTACAAGGCAATCTCTTCCTGGGCAGTGTAACAAGCTGCTACCCAGTGGAGGCACACCTTAAAATACAGTACTCTATAGACTGCTAAGCGCTGTGGGGTGACAGAGGCAACACAGTGTTAAGTCATCAGCTCCTCTATTTCTTCAACAAGAGCTTCTTATAATACTAAAACATTATTTAATTATTTCCCTTAAGGCTATATAACGAAACTCAACTTGTAGAGGAACTATCCATTCAAGTTCACAAAAGTATTAATTGTGCCAATTATTTCTCCCTAAATAAAAGTGTTGATAAATATGTCACGAAAAATGTTCTTTATAGTGCTATTTCCCTGAAAAAAAAATTTAAAAAAAAGGTAGCTCTATTTCTAGTTGTATGTTAATAGTACAGGTTTTATTTTGCCCCACCATTTTGTTAACAGACCTTCTGTAATTACGAATAATCAAATGTCTGTTAGCTACATCCCTGACAAATCATTTATGGTACCTGGAGAACTACTGCAGGCGACTCTCCTCCTCTCTATGATACTTAGTTATTAAAACAAGATTTCTTTTTTTTCAACAAGTGCAGAGGAAGGGAACAGGAGCAATTTCTCATTTACTTCTTCACTTTGTGGGGAATATTTCCTTCCCTTTCCTTCCCGGGAAGGGCCATTATTTATAGCTATCTGAAGCATCCATATTTCCACCAGTAAAGGACAGAATTTAGAGCCATTGCTTAGCTGATAATATTAATAGCATTTGAGATTGAAGCTGAGAAAGCTGAAAATAACTTATCCCACTGATGAAACAGCAGTTAGAAGGAGTAAAATACTGCAGGAATTTGCACTGAAAAGGAGCAAAGAAAGCTTTACACAGTTGTGCAGAACAGGTATTAAAAGGCACTATTTTCCATGCTATTTCCCTATTCATATTTTTCAAACAGTTGGCACTGAATCTTGCACAGGATAAATATTGAGTTCTACATCAATTGCTTTAAAGTTTACTTTTTTTCCTAGTACTCAGAAATCTTTCTTAGCATCTCTTTCATTACAAAGACAGCTCATTCATAGTCTGTGGATTAACCACCACAGGCTGAATATTGTGGTTGAGAACATAAGCTGGTTTAAATCAGCACCAGCCTTGTGAAGGTGTTCAATATTGCCAGTTTTAAGAGACAAAACCCCTCTCATTAGGTGTGTAAAGCTGCTTTACCCTTTTGGCACTGTATCATTAGAAATAATAATGTACAGTGCTGGCCAGCTAAGAAACACTTTGCCTGCTTTTAATATAGGCCATACATTTTGGTAAGAAAAAAAAACTTAGTAACAGAGTGTGCTGCATTAACAATTTCATTCCAGGGAACAAAGCAGGCCCACATCTCTGGTCACAAGTATTGACTTTCCTTTTCCTCAGTGAGGTGAGTGACAGCACTTGAAATGCTAAGTGCCACTCCCATGGGATGGGACGAGGACACAGTGACACAAACAGAAGTGCTTCTCTTCATGTGAGTGGGATTGCAGTCCCTGGACTGAGTGAGGATGTCAGATTTCACTGGCCACCTGTGAAATCTTTAGCTCAAAAACTGAAACTATCTTGAATTTACTGTGGGTCATATTTTGACAGCAAACTCAAACGTAGGTTAAATCTTTCCAAAAAACATTATTGAGGTGGCATATTGATAGCTGGTTTGAGTGGGTTTTCATCACTGTAGAAGTGCCACAGATACACAAACACAGAAATTGGAGCAGGGCAAATCATCCTATTTTCACCATAAACTACAATTCCTCCTCAGAGCTGATTTTTCATGAAACTGAAGCAGGTAATTTATTTTTTTTCCCAAGCAAAATAAACATAAGCAATATTTGCAGTAATAAACTTTTTTATCTCTGGAAGCACAGTATTGAGAAATGCATTTCTTTTTCTGCACTAGCTGACCCAACAAAAAGTTGCAGTTATTTATCAAGTAATTTTGTGATGTTCAAGTGAACAAAAGCTCAGAAAATATGCTGCTAATGAAAGAGAGGAATAATTCTCTTCATGAAACAATCTTATCCTAAATGTATAAAAATGCACAAAAGAGGCAATAAGTACACTTTTCTACCTGAAAATATTTTGATCAGCTATTATAATCACTCCCTTTGAAAAATACAAGCTTGGATGCCAAACTCAGGTCCGCTTTTTCTAGAAGTGTTTAATTTTAATTGTTTGGATTAATTGAGGAAAGCAGAGATAAGTAGCAGCATGGCTTGGAAAAGCTGTACTAGTCATACATACCAGCTGTACCTGATACACCCAGCCCATTAAAAAAGTCGGTATAATATTAATGCAAATGTTGTTGTGAGAGCCACCATTTATCATGCACACAAGCTACTGCTACAGGCTGCCAGGAGTCACTGTCAAAACAAGGAAAGAGGGCACTCCAGAGGGCTGCAAGAAAAGCATTCCCCACCGGAGAGCCAAGTGGACTTCTGGTGTCCCCTGCCAACAGCAGCAGTGAACGGAGTTTGGAGGGTTTAAGCAAACAAATGCAAGATACCAATTAAAGTGCATGCCAAGGGAGAGGAATAAAACACTTTGCCCTCCTTTGGGGTCAGGAATCCCTTTAGTCCACTAATCAGACTGTTGCTGATGACACCTCTTTTCCTTGGACACTTCCTTTTCTGCCCATCCCCAAGTGACAAAACGAACTCCATTTAACCAGGTCCTCAGCTGTAAGGGCAGGGCTTTTCCTGTGGTATCAGTTACCACCAGAAAAAGCTCATCTCCACACCTGACTGCCAGGCTGGGAGAAAATGGCCTTGGAATGAGCTGGGGGCAGAGGAATTCCCTCCTCTAGAACAGGGACATTAATTATACTGGCTCCTGCAGCTCTAAGATGGAGATAAGCAGAGACAATCTGATCATCTGACTTAAACTTGTCAGCTGAGAAGTAGAGTTTGATGTTGGTAGAGGGGAAATAAATATTGAAAATCTCCTTTTACACATACAGGCAAAGGCAACAGTTATACAGTTATTAAAGTGAAGCACTTGGTCTCAGTATCAGTGGAAATTAATGAGCTCTGCAGCCATCCTTGACCTCACAAGCCAAAGAAAAGTTTCTGACTTTGAGGCTGTTTCTTCTGGCTACTCGATCATACTCCCATGGAAACTAAAATACAAAGAACCCTAGACAAAGCTCGATTCAGAAAAAGCAAGATGTCAGATTTAAAGACTTGATCAGAAGATGTTCTTCTCTGCAGAAACTGTAAATATTTAAGAACTTATCTACCCTTAAATTTTATTAAATCCTTGACTATCCCACCACAATGGCCTTGTGGACAAGTGCATAGACAGAATATGATAATCACAACATGGGCAGGGTATGCCACCTTTTGCAGAGTATTCTCCAGTACCAGACTGAAAGGAATAGTTTTTTGTGGCGGCTTTTTTTTTTTTTTTGAACTAGAAGTAAAATCTCATCCTCACTGAAGATTCCTAAAGAGCATTCTCACAACCATTCCAAGTCTGATTATTTTCACAATATAATTCTGGAAGCGTTTGCTATAGGAATCCTTAGAACAAATAAGCATGAAAGATTTCTATTTATTTCTAGATTCTACCCTTTGGAATTGCAGCAAAAGCCATGAAAACAAAGTGTCTGTAATGCATGCTGTAATCTGAAGGAACAAAGGGAAGAAAAGAGGATGCCATAGACAAGAGGTGTGAGCAACGTCAGAATGCCTGAGGTAACAACATTATAAAACAAGCATTAGCATGAACAAGTCAAGGCAAGTGCTTCACACTTACGTTCCTTGAAGCTTGTGTCAAATTGGAGAGTTTCCCAAGGACTGGTGCTTCAAAAAAACCAAACATTTTAATTCTAGAGACCTTTGGTCTTAGGTCTACCCTTTAACTCTTCTGAATCTGTGGCTAGATAAGTACATTAAATCAACTTTGAGGGAAAAAAATAATCGTCCATCTATTTCCAAGAAGTTTGATATCTTTTCCAAAGCTGATTTAGTAATGGGAAAATTAACCCTTACAGACAATCATGCTCCAGACAAAACTTAGGTCCAAGCTAGTTACTGTAGTTCTATTCAGACAGAGAAAAAAGATTCAGAGAGATAATATTACAAGCAATGTCTCAAAGGCAGTCAAGGTTTCATTATCTGTTTTCTCAGCATTCCATTCTTACATGTTTGCTATTTTTTTTGTATATAAACACATCTAATGAATCTGGAGAATTTAAAGTTTCACAAGAATACAATTTAGCAGTCAGAGAAAGATACCACATTACATAGAATATCACAAAAAGAATGGATATTAGCTCTAAGAGACATGGTCAGTGGAGTTATTACAGATCTACACTTAGTATACATCTTTGCTTCAAATGAAGAAAAGAAGACATGAGAAAATAAGTGTTTCAATAAAAGTTGCTAGCACTACAGACCATGAATTTGGGGGAAAAAAAAATATTGTAGTCATCCTACAATACAACACAAGCAAAGCCAAAAATTTCTTCATTATCCTTTCCACACTTGCACCTCAAATGGGAAATAAAAAGAAGCATCATCCCCAGAGCAGCCCCACCCCAAATCAGAACCCTGACCTTGGGTCCCTCTCCTCACCCAGTTTGCTTGTGGTAAGTCACAAAAGCCACCATGATAAGAGATAGAGTACATTTACGAATTTCTCTAATCTCTTTAAAGTTTTTCAACGGTCCTAAATTAAATCCTTTTCACCCTTATCGCTTTATCCATCAGAAAATCCAAAGGATATTTGGATTCTGACATCCATTGCACCAAAGATCTTTCATTACAACACACAAACAAGCACTTTTATTGAACAAGAACCCAATTACTTAACCCAGTTTCAGATTTCATTCTACCCTGCTGCTTCCACCTTGACATGGACCTACTAATCTCTTCTGACGGGCATTGCTACATATCAGTTCTGATACACAGAGATGATTCCTAAGCCTCCCTTGCAGAGAGCTACTGATTAAATAAACTCAGATGCCCATCTCTGCTTCTTTGGACCAATGAATAACAATGAGGAAATAAAGTTGGGAGATAGAGACCTTTTTCCCTTTAATATGAACAGCATTCAGAAATAGACAGAAAATGAGGGAAAATAATTCAGTAAAAGAAACAGGAATGGAAACAGCTAAGTGTTTATAGTGCCCTGTATAAATGATTCATTTATTATATCAGCTAGGGGTTATGCTTCCTCCTTTTGTTTCTCTGCAGCAAATTAGTAAACAGTTTCCTTGCTACTGTAATGGATAAGTGATGGTATAACTTCAAATTTACCAAGCTGAGGGTTATGAATATTGGAACACAAAGACTTCAACCTGTTCTGCAGAACTCCACAGCTTAGTTAGTCACAGTGATACATTAACTCCTTGTTTTATTCCTTTCCCCAAAGGGTGACAATCATCCCATGCTCCAAGCTTATATTACCCAGATCACAAGCATATGGATAGAAATTTGTTGATACTGAAGTTGGAAAAATAGAGTAAGTATATATGGAAAAAAAGAGGGCGGTCAACTACATAAACAAATGACCTCTCTCTAAATCAAATCAATCATTAGAAGAAAATTGTTAGATGCAGACTTCTACTAAATTCAACAGCCCCTGGCCTCAAACAGTGTTTTAGATGCAGAACTCTCAATAGAGAAACCTGCAATTCACCTGCTTATATAAGCAGCCTGCTGTCTAAATCAGACAGTGGCCAGCACACAAAAACACAAGGATCTGAACAAGGACAAGGAGCCATTGCAAAGTATCACAAATAAGGACATTGATATAAACACAGAAAGTAAAAAAGAAGAGCTCGATAACAACAGAATGAGAGAGGGGAGATCAAAGCAAGCAAGCCAGAGAACTAAATGTGATCAGAGCTAATGTAATTATACTGAAAAAGTAGGAGAGCTCTAATATCACTTATCTCAATCCATGGGGAGTTATGAAATAGACACCAGTGAGAGCAGGATCACAGAGCCACTGTGATCCATTCCCTTCAATTACTCTGAAATTCATATTGCTACACTGTTTCTTTCTAGAAAGGACAAAGATTCTAATATTTGACAATGTGTTTCCAAAAGAAATTTTAAGACAAGCTTTAGAATTATAAAAAAACACAAACAGCTGAAACTAAACTATTTTACCTATTAAGTAATTTCTTTTGCCTCTATCAAAATATCTGCTTATTATCTGTGTTACTGAGCTGCTTTTCTTTCGTACAATTGTGTATTTCCAAGAAAAATATCATAAAGGAAATGTCAAAGTTGGTGTTGTTTCTACATTTGGTATTTGTTGACAAAGAACTTGTGTTATGTTTTTTCCTGCCTCTGTTGGGTTGTTGTTTAGTGCTGACTTGTTTTGTCACATTTTTATCTCTGAACTAGGGAGAATTAATGACTTTCTATATTTACTTAGAATTACAGACAAGTATTTTTCATGGAAAAAAACCCCTTACTTCAACCAATGAGCATGGAGTAATTTTTAAAGAAATACTTTTTAATCTCAATATTATTAATAATTTCTCTACAGAAGGAACTCAATCTTTGGAACAACTCCATCCTCTGCCTTGAGTTTCTAATCAAGATCTTTTCAGGTAAAGAAAGCTGCACAGAAAAAACAGTCTTGTAAATAATGCTTTAACATGATAATCTCTATCAAAAGATCATTTCAAAAGCTACTTGCTGTCTTTCACCACTACACAAGACATTTAGACAATTATAGGTGCATTTCAGACTATCTTCTGTTTACAGTATTTTGACTCTTTAAGGAGCAACTAACACAACTACAGCAATAAGACATTCACATTATCATCGTAGATTTGGCTGCCCCCCTTCTTCTGACCCTACAACAAGAAAAAAGTTTCTCCAAAACAGAGCTTGGTGTATGTTAATCACAAAGCTCCTCCAAAACAGAGCTTGGTGTATGCTATCACAGATCTCTACTCAGCCTGTATTGTTTAAACTAAGTATTACTTGAAGCCACGTTTATTATTTGCCCTCCTGCTCCCTTGATGCTTTTATCCATCATGTAGTCAATGGCACAACTATTCTTTTATTTGCAGAGTGGATACACACTGCATTTTCTCCACATAGTAGGGAATTTATAGTAGTGGACAGAAAGGAGATGTAATGAGAATAGCACTTTTGGAATAATTAAATTGCTAAAAATATGCCTTCCTCCCCATAACACCCCCTTCCCCCCAGTTTTTTCTTCCATTTGTCTTTGGGCATGGAGTACTACATCTTTTATCATTTTTGGAAACAAATTACAGCACTTGATTATATTAGTTAAACAGAGGTTGATTGATGTCATCAATGCAAATTAACCATGTCTAGTTAATGTTTCCATGCCAGATTCCCTCAGCTAATAAAGTGATAGGTAAATGAAGTGTCAGAAAGGACCATTATCTTTGATTTTCAAGGTCAAGTTGTCAATAAAGTTTCAACATGAACTCACTGGGCAGGGATAAGACTCGCTGAAGGAGGTCTTTTAATCATGTTTATTATTTCTGCCAGCATAAATGTATTTCCTAAACCTGTGGTAATAATCTTCACAGGCAAACGTTAAGCCAAAAACATCTGCTTGTTATCGTTGCAGGTCAACGTGAGAAGCCGCAGATCTATTTGTGCATTTACATCATCAAAGTTCTAACTTACTTCTGTTTGCAGTGTCAAACATTAGCCTGAACAGGTGACCAGAAATGTCACTCATGTTCCATCTTTTTATGACTAAAATGTCCTACTTACCCACATAGAGTGCAGCCAACCTGCACGTAGGACAAACACCTCCAGTGGCTTTGCAGCACTGTCTGTTGTATCACATTGAGAGGTTTTCCTTTGCGAGGCGTAACTTTCAGAGTGGGCATAAATTTACTTAGAAGTCTTAAAAATAAGGTGGGTGAACAGAGTTCATACAAACTATTTTTTCCCATCAATAATAGAAACTCATTAGCAAAAACTTACAGGAACCCAACAATCCGTTTGTGTTAGCACATAACTCAGAACTAGCAGTCTCTTTGCTAGATGTAGAAGTGTTCAAAAGTCTCCTGCTCTGTTGGCTTTATAACTTCAGGGGGAACTTATCACGTTTTCACACACTGGAAAGGGAAAAAAAAAAATCGGCAAAATATGTAAGTAAATTCACTAATGAACAAACCCTAGGATGATGTTTAAGTGCTTAACTTTGCCTGAACAACAACTGAGGAGGAGTCTGACGTCTGAACATTTCTGAAGTGCAAAACTTGAATTGCTGCGGGAAAAGAAGCTGAGGGATCCCAGGGTTCTGTCTGCATCCATGAGGCACAAGCCTGGCCAAGCTCAGAGCAGTCTGTGCACTTTGCAGCAACACCTGGGCTGTGCAGCTGTGAGGGCTGTTCTCTACTGCTCATCCCAGCAAAGTTCTCCTTGACTCCAACACAGTTTGTAACAGCAAGAGAATCGAGTAGCTCTGGGAACAGTGTACCAAAAATACTGATAGTGCAGCTACAAAAAGGATTACGTTGTTATTTGGCATATTTGCCTGCAGGAAAGCCTGTCACCTGATCCTCCAGGACTGAAAGATAGGTGAAATGAGAGAAATGCTCTTCCCCTCATAAAAGGAGAAGCCAAGTTTAGAGCTTCTGCCTTGCTACGAAGCACCATCAGTATGATAAACAGGCAGAACCTATTAGGTGCTCAAAGAGAAACAGGCAACAAGAAAAACACGCTGAACAAACGTCATTGTAACCCACAGCACTATTTCATGTTGAAAGACAAGCACGGCGCCCCCTACCAACATATGGCCATACATTACAAATACACAGACATGCATCACACACAAGACCCTCATTTCTGTCCGCCAAGATTCAAGCAAAACCACTGAAACATATGAACATTTTTGAATTTGCTTTACAGTATCGGCACCATGGGGCTAAATTCACATATTACACCAAGAGATCAAATGAAATATACTTTTATTTATTATAGAATCTCTCCTTAACAATAAAGTAAAAATCTTGAAATAATTGTAGCTAATAAAGACGTAACAGGTCCAAAGAATACCCTCCAGAAGAATCTCATCGGTTGTGTAAACAAGCAAGAGGAAGCCACAGGTGAATGTTTCACCTGACTGCAGTCAGTGCATTAAACACAACACAGAACGCAGCCTCATAAATCTGAAGCTGTGGTCACATGTTCACTTCAGAAACAGCCTCACCAGTTAAAGATGCAAATTAATTTCTGCAGCTGAGTGTCAGTCCAGCTCCTTCCCCAGAGCTGGAGCACTGCTGTGTGAGCACTTCCCAGCCTTTTCAGTGCAGTTACTGAGGTACCTGGACCTGCAGTGGGAAGCTCCTGAAATATCAATGCCTGGCTCGAGACTGCCAATGCCAACACCGTGTTCCCCAGCACACATCAAAGCAAGTTCAATGGCACATCCCTTTCTTGCTGGTCATTTGTGAAAATGCTGTTGATCCTTTCTACAGGGCAGCAGTCTCCCTACTTCTCAATTCCAGTGGATAAAAATAGACACTGTATGTAATTATAGGTGGCTTCATAACAATATTTTAATTTTTCTCATAATCAAAATATTGGAATTTGGGATATTATTAGCCTCAAATACTACCAAGAAAGTATTATCTATCTTCCTAGTTTTGACTTTGCTATTACTTTTTGATTAGAATTCAGCTGACAATACAGACTGAAATAGTAAGCACACTCAGATCCTGCAACACAGAGAAGTTAAAAGAACAAAAAAGGAAAGAAAGGAAAAAGTAAAAAACCCCAAGCCTTTGAGGGCAGAACATGCACACATACAACTCCTGAAAAAGGCAAATATAGCACAATACAATATAGTCTTTATGCCAGCTAAGAGTTTTTCTCCCATTTAAGCAGTCACTTTTCTGCCCAGTGCTGCACTTTTATTTCGAACCATCCCATTGAAAGCGTTCTCTGATATGACCCTTTTAGGAATTAATAATTCATAGAGGTATCACTGGATGGTACAGTTCTAAGATTAGATAGCACTGAGAGAATCTATTACAGCATAATGTAATAGCCAGTAAAATATAAAAAAGTTACACTATCTTGCTTACAAATTTAATATCTTCAAGATGCATTTTTATACTTCTACCCTGTTGCAAGAAGGCATCAAGAAACAAAAAAGGGAATAGGAAAAAGGGCTTTCCCTACTTGAGCACATTTTAGCACATACAGGCTCCCTAGCAAAAGCCTATGTACAAATATATGTCCTATATATGTATATACAAACACAGAGCATATCAGCATTTTATCAATATCCCAGCCCTCTGGCTTGTTCAAGAAGAGGCATGCAACGAATGCAAAATTTAGGCATCAATAGAAGGGCAACAAAAGAAAAACAAATACTAAAGTATTTTCACTTTTGTATTTCTACTAACACTTTTTAGTAATTCTACCTATGGGGCTGAAACAACAGAAGGCAGTTTTGCCCAGAGGCTGACAAGCTGAATGTATTTTTTTGTTTTATTTATTTATTTATGGCTCAAAGTGCTCAGAACAACTCAAAGATCTTACTAATACCTCTCCCTGCCTAGTCGAATCTTATGGTGTATTTTCATTTTTAATAGGAAAATTATAGGGAGAGAGGATGACACTTACTTCATTGTACATGTACTTCATTGGAAACCTGTGGGTACCACGTTCAGTGTATTGCTGTCACCATGCAGCTCTGAAATACTGCGTGTTTTTCATTTCTCCTGATTATAAAAGACTAACTGCCAGAATAAACCAGTTGGAAGTAAACTGAAACATCCCTCCACAAGGGCACGAGACCTCACATTACTCTCTCTTGGTGTTTCCAGCAAAGTAAGAAAAAAAAAAAACACTGAGTTGTACCTTTGCATCTAAGGCTGAGAAAAAAACAAATGGAAAACAAGATACTGTGTAACTCTGTTGGCCCACTGTGTGTTTCTAGCTCTGCAAAACAGGTACATCAATGTCACTGAAGAATTACCACATGCCATAATCACATCCTTCGCAGTACTTTTCCCTCTGCTGACATCACTAATAGCATTGCCTTCAACGTACTAAAATTGAAAAACCATTTTTCATCCTCTGGAGACACTAATGTAAGCTGGATCACAGGAGGAGAGTCAGGATTTCTTAAGGGGTCCACTTGCCAACAGCCACAGTACCCAAACCAGAGAAATTTTCTGTACCAATGAAAACCTGCACGTTTCTCCCTGACCTGTAGGCTCCCCTTGCTGTAGCACAGCCACTCTGTAAGCTCCTGCCTCTCCCTGCTAGGCACTTCAGAGCAGGGATTTCCCCCTCTCTGCTGGACAGATCCATCACAGCTGGCAGCAGCGAGGAGCACAAGCTGCTGCTGCTCTCAACAGGGTGGGTGGGCACTCTGCAAGATCTCTTGTGTCTATTTGTTTCTATATATTGGGTTGCTTTTTTCTTTTTGAAATTGATTCTAACCCTATGGCTTATCCTAAACTAGATTCAGTTCTCTAAAGTGGTGCATTTACATCTTGGTTTACTGGCAAAACGTCCAGTCTTGAGCACCCACATGGCTCTGGGTCTGCTTTCTCTGCAAAATTCACCATATGAATGCAAAATAGCATCCAATTTGATTTATTTACACCTATTTTTTCTTTCTTCCGATGTTTAAAGCACTAGCTTTGTACACCTATTGTTTGAGTTCAATGACAACCAAGAAAGGCTAGAGAGCACTCAAAAGCTCCTAAAGAAACCGAAAGACAGACTCAGTTGGAGTATTTTTCTCTCTTTTCAAGTGCAAACTGGAGAACTACAGTAGTTTATCTTCTTTTGTTAACTAGACAAAACCCAAAACTGAATATATTTCCACCAAATATCCACTTTAATTAACTAGAAATAGACACTCGAGGTTATAAGTTCCTTCCTGCTCTACTGCCTGGTAATACTTGCTTTAGCCCAGAGGAGGAGGTGCAGAAGGTATCCCTGTCCTTGGATAGATTAAAAACTTGAGGGACCAACAGCCAGCCCCAGTCTGAAGTGAAACCAGCAGGAAAACAAGTCAAAGAGCAGGAAAACACCACCAGTCAAAGACCTTCTGTGGCAGTGGAAGGGGAAGAGCTGGGCAGTCTCCAGCTACGGCTGGACTAATAACAACTTAATATGGGAAACCACCGGGCATTGGGAATAGTAAAGGAAGCATACAAAAACAAACAAATAAGAAAACCCTGAAAGGCTTCTTGCTCTTATTTGGTTCTTTATGCTATGCTGCATGTGAGCCCTCAAAGAAAATGGATAATTTGACCATTTGAAAATGAAAAGCATTTAGAGTCAGGGTCTTTAAAACTGGATGCTTTGGTTATGATATTTTAACTTGAAAGATTAATTAATATTTGGAGAGTGGAAGCTTCTTTTTTTTTTTAAAGGTTCAGTGCTCAGCTGCTCATTAAGCACAAAATTGCATCTTCAGTAATTGCTTGCAGAAGCTGAGCAAAATGGTAAACATTTCTGTAGTACAAGCAGGAGCACACTGCAAAGCAAGGTACGAGACTGCCTCATTTGGGAAATGAAGTGAGAAAGACAACAAAGCAACCCAATATTTCTGAACTCTTCCACAATTCAGTATAACCTTACCTCCACTTGTACATTCCCTGGCTGAGGGATGAAGCTCTGTGCAGACAGAGTCCAACAGCAGTGGATTTACTGCAGCATTGAGGTTAGGAGGAGAGGGACCCCAATCTCTCCCCACACCGTGTTCAACCATTAAATGACAGCACAGGAGAGTCCTTTTGCCACACAAGGTTAACAGCAGCCCTTGTGCAGCTCTGTGGAGTTCTGGCATCTCCAAGCCAGGAGAGAATGGAAGGGCATTCCCAGGAGTCTGACCACCTGAGAGGCACAGAAAGGTGGGGCAGCCTACCCAGTGTCACGTAGGAGCCTCACGTCCACATTTCTAACTAAGTTCCAGGTGCAGAGAGAAGCATTTCTGAGACAGCAGAGATATGGAATTCAAACAAGGTATACAAGAAAACACATTACACACTATATTTCAAATAGTGCGAACAAAGCTGATGTTCATACACATAAAATAATTTGCATTTTCCTATAAGACGTTTTGGAAAAAATAGTAATTCCTGCTTCACTATGAAATAATCTGTTCCAGAAGGATTTTTTGGCTATGAAAACCAAGTGACCTTTCATATTAACATTGATTCAAAATGATATTTTTATTTCATTTTGAAATGTCATTTTGGTTTTTTTAACCGCCAAACCAAAACGAAGTGACATTTTAACTTTAAATTCATTGAAAAAGAACTGTTTGCATTTAAATGCCAAACTGAAATAAAAAAAAAGAATCACTTCTCATTAAATTATTTCTCTCCAGAACTTCAGAAGCTTTTGTTTCATACCTCAACTGAAAATAGTTGTCCTAGACTTCGCTGCAAAATTTATATCAGAAAATACTGCTTTGTCCAAGCATCAGTTGTTTTTACTGTAATTTAAAGTTACGGATCAGAGAGACAAGAACATTATTTTCGTTCCTTGCTTCAAAGTTCAATCCCCAAACAGGCCTATTCTTTTTCACCTGCACTGAAATTCACTAAAAAAATCCTCAGACAACTCCCCTTCTTCCACCTTCAATTCAAGGGAAAGGAGAAATTTTAGGATTTCTTCTGCACTTTGAGAAGTTAAATTTTATGTCTTTTGCTATTAAATTGATAATCCTATTAAGGTTTATGTCTCACATGAAATACTTCTTACTCATATGCCTTTTTATCTTATGTTCAGTAGCAAAATAGCAAATAAATCAGAGTTTAATGGCAAAGCTACATCTGTAATGGTATTTCTTTTAACTACTCATCTTGCCTTTTCTTTTGCTTTCCTTTTACAGGAATATTTTTAATTTCTCAACTAATTGCTTATGTAGCAAAGACAATCCAGTGCATAAATGGATATGGAATGTGATTGATGCAAAAGCCGAAGTTTTAAGATTTCCAAAAGCAACCTCATAATGGAACATCCCCCAGTAATGGGACATCATCACAGTGTTCCAAAATCAAGCCAGGATTAATATCAAAATTCTTACACAATTTGAGTCCCTTTGCCTTGGAGTACACAGGAAGTGTTTTCTTGTTTGAGAGTGGTCCAAAGTCTCTCCCTTACACTGCAGGTTTTGGACACCTAGGAGAATAAAGCCAAACAAGGGAATTGTTCAATGCCACAACTTTTGATTCTGAGAGCAGTGGCCCTGCCTCTTATGGCTTTGGGATGACTGGTTTAATGCAAACTGGTTCATTTTCTCTTACGAAATTCTTTGTAAATCTCTGCCCCACACACAAACTGCACCAATGTTTCACTTTGGCTCATACTGTTCTCCCTAAAGGAGGGGCCACAAGCATTATAAATGTTTTGGGAGAAATAAAAAGCTCGGTAAGACAGGGGTTGCTCTGTGTGTGTGCATGATGCTATTATTCAGTGATGATGCAAAGGGAGGATTACGGATTTATCTCGTTTAAAAAAAAAAATCCAAGAGAGAAAATTGATTATAAGAGCAGCTGGGAAGGAAAGCAGGGGGACAAAAAACCCCAAATCCAACCAACCAGACAACTCCTGGAGAGCAAGCCCTCTTCTAACAAAATGCTGTTGAGTTTCATTAAGCCAAAGGAAAATCCAGAGAGGGGGGTTGTGTGGGAAAAAGAGGAATTTTTTGTTTCATGAAAAAGAATACTTTCATGATAAGTGCCCTCATTGGTATAGAGTGTGAGAAACAGAGTCTCAAAATATTATAAGTTTTATAATAGGAATTTATTTATATGATAAAAGCAAGCAGCGCTGGGTGACAGGAGGAGAGTTGCCCCTAAAGCCTGCCACCCCGAAACAGTGAATGTGTTCGGTATTTATTTTAGACACTCCATACATACTCATTACATCCTTTTACATAGCTGTTTCAGGTATTCAACATATATTTCTTTTGCAATTAAGGTTAATTAATTTGTTATCTTTTACAACAAGTTGCAAGTTATAAATTCCAAGATTACAAGTCATAAATCCTAAAAAGTTATAAATTCTAGGATTTCCCATGTCTAGGGAAAACAGAGGAGGCAGTGGCCTGTCTTATGTCTTTATGGGGGTGTAATTAAGTTTTACAAACTGTTGGTTTTCTCCTTCCTTGAGGCTGTAACAACCCATTTGTTTCTTTTATTTTTGTGACACGAATTTTAGCTGTCTATTACAAGAGGAACCAGCTACAGAAACAGGCCAGTTCTCAGGGCGAGTGCCCGCTTTGGTGCTGCTTCCTCACGCTGCAGGATCAGGAAGGGTTTGGACTACACTTCTTAGAGCTCGGTGACACTACAGTCAATCGAAATTATACCACCACCTAACCGAAAATTGCTCATCCTCGTCAGGGAGGGTGTGATCCAACCCATCCCGAGCCATTATCACATCATTCATAGCCCCCTTTTGTTTAGCTCTGACAGGACTGGGATGGTAAGTGGTGTAAACTCTTCATTTCCTTATTATTTCTCAAGGATTAAAGCAACTGGTCCTCACTCAATAGCCCTTCTTCCCACACTTTTAGTTATTCCTTTGAAATTATTAGTATTTTCTTTTATTAGGAAGCGTTTTTATGGAAGCCAATAATTGGAAATAATAGAAATCTTTCATTTTACATCAAGAATCATGAAATCATGTCAGTCTTTTTAAGATGGGATTTTCAAAAGATTTAATTCTAGAAATACAAGTTTGGTTTATAAACCTGCCCATCTGCTTGGCACATAAAGATTCTTCTTAAAAAGGCTCAAAGTATAAATCTGAATAGGATAACCCCAAAATTATTTTCATAAGTATGACCTGCATCTCTTGTTCTTCCTGGTAAAAGCACAGAACCCCGAACTGAGGGTAGTTGGGAAATTTTTGGCTCACGAAGAGTAGCAGACAAGCATTGCAGCTGTGTTTTACTTCTGGCCTTATCCTAGAAAAACTGGGCTGCTGCCAGGTTTTCTCAAAGGAAGGAATCAAATTTTTTTCTAACTGATTAAAGGAACTGAGAAAGAACTAAACACTTGAGCTTCACGTGCTGCAGTTAAGACAGATTCACCTACAACCTTTACATAAATCATACTTACAATTCTTGCGCTTGTAAACACGCGAAAATTCCCTCACAACAGGGCTATTTTCCCTTCTTCCTGCTGTTAAAATGCAAATGGTTTACAAATAATGAGGGAAGTACTTCAGAATCAGACCAGGGAGCAACACTGATGAGGGCACTGACACGGGAGAACTGGTGCAACCCCTTCCTTGACCCTTCCCCAACCCTACACGAGCATGTCAGACACAGGTACATAAAGTATCTGCCTTGATCTCCTGCTGGGAGCAGCTCTTCCTGTACAGATAAAGAAATGTCCACCAGAGGAGGAATATGAGCCTGGATTCTAACTAGGAAATGTCCCAGACTCTCCTGCTGATCTCACGAGTATTCACAGAGTTGCATTACAGGGGCTGGAACCAAGGACATCCCTATCAGACATCCCCACATCCCCCAGGAACTGCAGACAAGCAGGAATATGACACATCCCACATCCCACTGCTGGAACGCACTTGCCCTTTGCCAACGTATTCTGGGACAGCAAACCCACAGTTAAACATTTCTTGAAGTTGACAGTAAAATTAATAGCATCAAAACCAATGGACTTTTTGGGAAATGGACTTTCCTGAAAATGTTATTTCACTGACAGATTTTAGTTGAATGGAATTGCAACTATAGTTGTTTTAAGAAATATAAAGATTATCTAATATTAAAATTATCTTTCTTTTCTTAATTCTGCCCTTTGAATCTTCCTAATTTAAAGCTGATATATCTCTAGTTTGAAAAATACTCAGTTTAAGACTGTAAACACAATCATTAATTGTTTTGTGTAGTGGAAGGGTAAACATATCTATTTAAACAAACATCTGGACAAACAGGTGCTTCCTCATTCACTATCCTATTAATAATTCCACTTACTTCTCTTTCCTGCTGATGCCAAACGATTTGTGAGGGATTTAGATCACAGTGGTATAAAGTGTCACCTGCTGATACCAACTTATGTATTTGAGATATCCCAGGCATCTGAGTTTATCATGTGTCTTGAGCTAAACTTCTGTCAAATGCTGTGAGCTGATTTCAGTCAATGTCGGAGAGACCTCAAATCAATACCTGAGTAATGCAGAGGTGTATCCATAATTTAGCAGGTGATACTTTTTCATTTCAGACACAGTCTAGTCTCCAAGGTTGGTTTGGATTATTGTTTGTTTGTTTGGGGGTGGTTGGGACTGTTGTTTTATTTTGCAATTTGGTTTTTTTTCAAGGCAGAAAATAGGATCCCAACTCTTGGGCACAACAAAAATTTCCCCGTTTCATGCTTTTGGGAGAGTGTTATTTGACCCAGGCATAGTGGCCAAATGCTAGTTATAATAATTACATTCTCAGCTCTCTGAATTCTCAGTGAAGCTTCAGCTGGATATACTGATCATCTGAGGGCACACAGACCCATCAGTGCAGTCTGAAGCGACCACTGTGTATAACTTACACATTGGACAGAAGTGTTATGTCTTGCAGCCTAGTCAATTAATTGTTTGTAATAGGAGATCACTGGATGAATGATGGTGTAGGAGTACTAACAACAAGGAAAAATAATACCTATTGCTGGATTAGATTTATACATGTGAATACAAACCCTGTCACAAACTCACTCAAGGCAGTAGAAGACATGCTTTCCTGGACTACTTACTTTGGATGAGGAAAAAAAAGGTAAGAAAGACTGTTTTGTTGAACTAAACCACAAGAAAACAGCAAAAAGGTCAGTTTAAGTTCAATTAATCTGAATGTTCACCCATATTCAGTAATTCTGAATGAACGAGGGGTTCCTCTACACACTATTTCAAATAAGAAGAATATAAATGCTATCCCCACTTCTCCCTCTGCCACAAGAAAAGATGATGGTACTTTGGATACAATAAGGATCCTACAAGAAGAGGCAAAACAAAACAAATAAGAACCTGACAGCAAGGAAGGTGGGCTAGTGAGCGGCTACATATTCATCTGAATCTTCTGTTTGCTCATCCCCAGGATTTAGGTATATGAGGTAGGTATTTAGGTATATTAGACTTAACCGACAGCTCTGTGAATAGACTGAGCACAGGCAGTGCTCACCTCCTGGTGGACACCCAGCTATAAACCCAAATGTGTTCTGTAATATTTTTTGTAGAACAGAGCATAAATCTTTAATGTTTATCCACACGCAGAAACATAATTCCCCAAAACTTTAAATCAGGCACAAGGCATAAACTTTAAGCAGAAGGTTCTAATGCTAGAGCTACTAAACTTTGGGGGGAAGTCTTCCCCTCTGAAATGCCTGCTCTTATTGGATGGAGCTGAACCTTTTATGAACTACAGACACCATAGTTCAGACTGCTATGATTGATGGCCAACCATTCATTACAAATTAGGCTCACAGAACTGCACTTTGATATGAATCAGAGAATCATGGAATAATTCAGACTGGAAGGGCTTCAGGAGGTCATCCCCACAGACAACAGAAGGCAGCTCTCACCACAGACTGCAGTACCAGTTACGACACCAGAACTGGGTTGGTTTTTTTGAATAAATCGTCTGATTGTAATAGGAAGTGGGCATAAAAATAGAGTTCAGCAACTCAAGTCATCCCACACATTCATTGAAAATAAATAAATAAATAAAATCCTTTCTCCTAGACTGGCAAATTAAAAAGAAATAGAACTTTTGTTATCACCAGCAAAGAAAAGATGAAAAAACCTCCTCCCCCCGACCCCCCCCCACTTACACAGCTAAAGTGACGGGGTCTGCATAGGGTCAGCATTCAATTTTTCTATTTCTGAACAGAGGAAAAGAGTTTCTATAGATCCAGAAAAAAAAAAAAAAAAAAAAAAAGGCATTTTGACATCAAGCATTGTGTCTATTAATCCTCTCCATATATTTCGCTTGCAGCACTTTCAATTCAGTAGTAACATCCTATTTCTTACAAATATTTGCATTGTGACAGAACCACTGTCAACTTGTGAACTTTTCTATAATTCAGAGTCAGTTTCAAGGGTTGGTACATAATTTTCAGAAGGTTGTATTGTTTTGGCTTTGTTGTTTGTTTGCTTTTAAATCTGAAATGAGTTTACACACTATGCACTTCAAAGTTTTACAGTGAAATATGAGGGCAGGTATTTAGGAGGGGATAAGAGAATTAGGCTTGCAAATGTGAATTAAGTTATGCATTTAAGAATTGCTCCCTTCCTGTAGAACCACACATATGATTCACAGCTATTATATCTGTGCCTCTGTGATCCCTGATGGCCACCCCATACTCGAGTTCAACACTCCATTTATAGACATGGAAGGGCCAGAAGGAAGAGATGTGTCCTGTTCCACAATCGGATCTAGAATATATTCCTTCATGCTCTTCTGAAACAACTTGAAGCAGTAGGTTCCTCCCCTCTTCAGTTTATCAGTAGGAAAAGAAAAAGGAATTGTTATAACCGCAGTTCCAATACATCCAAGCAATTCTAAGAGTCAGAAGACATAAGGATTTTTGTTCAAACTCAGCTAGAGAGCAGAGCACAAGGAATTATCAGAAGAGGTCAAACCAGCCAAAGCACATCTGCTGCGTGGTTCTGTGTTGTGTAAAAAGCTATCATTTATTTATTTTCAGATAAGAAGGAAGGCTACATGCTCAAAGGCAGTTTTGTGGATGTGTCTTTGTGTGTATAGAAGCTGTTTCTCCTACTCAGATACATCATTCTCTTACCTGGAATAATTCAAATAGTCAGACCTCTAGTGTAGGTATTCAAGAATACGTTCACTTTGTTTTTTCCTAAGTGTCTTCTTACAATTGGAAATAAAACAAAGGGGATAAATAAATACAAAAAGAGAACAGAATGACAACAAGCACAACTCTCGGCCCTGAAAAGATGGATAAATAGAGCTCAGTCAGCTGCATAATAATCCATTGCTAATTTTCCATCAAAATTACACACAAAATTCATTTCTCAGTCAGCTTCTGGATTTGTAGAGCAAGAAAAGTGGCAAAGTGGTAGATCCTGATGTACCAGCACTACTTCCAGAGTCACATAATCCAGAAGTAATATTTGTTGTGGCATCAGGACTAAGTACAATAGCAGTATTCTACACCAGGACATGAAGTTGATTATCCAAAACACAGAAGGCAAAATAAGACAGAACTAGATAGACAGTGCTTTCAAAACTACCCTAAATAGCATAATTTTAATTAAAAAAAAAGTAAAACTGGTGCAAAGATCAATGAACTAGAAGCACAGCACACACCTCAAAAGAGAAAGGATGAAAAATCCCTGTAGTATGTTCTTTAAAATGGCAAAACACAGAAGAGTCAGTTAGGTATCTCCTGAACATTTTCCTTTTCCAGTAAAAATTCATTATTTTATTTGCCTTGCTAGGGCAACATGTTCAATTTTGACACCACTAATGATGCCAAAAACTTCACAAATTGAATAGAAACACAAGAGGATAAATAAAAGTAGATCTTGGAATGCCTGGATTTCACATACCACATGCTGCTTGTGAGTGTCTGAAATACTCACTGCAGAAAGATTTACAGCATTGTTCATGAAGTTGCAGAACACATTCAGAAAGGAGAGGAGACAGGAACAAAGGAATAAAAAGAATTAAAGTGCTACTGAAAAGGAGATGGAACTGTTAAATGCAGTTACTGAAAATAAAAAACAGCTGAATATGTCAGATTCCAGAGAACTACATTTTATAATACAACTTCAATAATCAGATATTCTTACCAGAAGGAGTGCTGTATTTGATGCACTCTGATGAGAACCAGCTATGTTTCTTCCTGAAAGAACATAAAATGAAAATTATGTCAGAAAAAGGCAGCTTGAAAATTCCCTGTCAAAACAGAAATGATTTAGATTGTTTATGTAGCATTAGAATGGATTCATTCAGGAATAGGTATTCTTAGTTATAACAACATAGTACAATATTCTTTTTAATAACAGTCTTACTCTGGAACAGGGTTTGTTTTTTCCACCAAGTTCATGTTAAGACAGACATTTTTACATGGGCAGAGCAGCTATTATATACCTGCTTATTTACTATTTCTGCTACAGAGTGCCTGGGAGGCACACAGCTGCAGGCAGAAAGTACTTTGTGATACTTCATACAGACAGAAGAAGGCATAAAAGGTTTGCCAAAAAATGAAATACTTATGATTTACATTAGAGACCTTAGGGCAGAACTAAGGAGAACGGGAAATGGAAATCACTGGCCTAAATTAATCTGACAGGAATTTATATTCCTGTTCTAAACTCGAACGGCTGGTTTGAAACATTTAATTCTATGTTAACGCAGGTAAGAGTTTCTGTGACCCTGGTTCTAGCACGCTGTGCAATAAAAAAAAACCCTCACTTGACAGGGTTTTTTCCTGTCAGCCTGAAATTAGAAAATCCTGTGGTATGGTCAAGTGATTGGCAAGATGCGTTGGTGTGTTTGAGCACTCATGACTAATTTACCAGAATTTGTACCTATTTTGCCCAAAAGTTGCTCTAAAAGCAGGTTCAGGCATGAGGCTCTTTCACAGTCACCAGAAATTGCCCTTTTGACCCTGTGTCCATCACTAAGTAGCAGCTTCCATCGTGAGATGGCACATTTCTTCTGTCGTGCCAAGGTGTTTAATGAAGCAGTGGCATGTATTAATGAAGCATTATATCAGGGTTCAGTCGCTGCCCTCACTAACGCTGAGGGTGCTCTGTTCTTCCCTTAGGTAAGGCAAAAATGAGCCCTTTTGTGTCCGTATTTCCCTTCTTCAATAGCAGCCAATTCTCCCCATGCCAGAGCCTTTTCCCACCTGAATGGCTGCATCAGGACACGAGTCTGCTGTCAGACAGTCTGGGACAAGCCACACATGAAAGTCTCTGCTCAGTATCAGGCACTAACTTTCTTCCACACACTAAAAGCAGAGTAATTTTCTTTTATTTTTTTTTTTTTAATAGAGAAAGGAGTAACAGGTATGAGTTACATTTTTCAGTCAGTAACTGGGGTTTCCTAAAGTCCATCTTCTAAGACTAATCCAACTCCTCCTCCCTAATACGCTTTTCACACCTTCACACAAGTCACTTGGACATGTTCCAGAACTAAAACAGACTCTCACCCCAACCACCCGTTAAGCTTTCACATTGTATTTCTACTGATTCTCTTTTCTTACTTAAGCCATCATTACTGATCAAACAAGAGAAGCACGGTCACAGGTCTCTCATGAATGTCTTCCTCCTGTATACATAAAGATGAAATTTAAGATAGAGACAGATGAGGTTCTTACAATAGTTGACGTTGTTCCTCTTGTGGAGCCCTTCCCTGTCCCACTGTTACATTGCACTGAACAGAAACAGCGAAACCTTTACCACTTCACAATCACTTGATTTTCATATACAATGGAATTAAGCAACCAGCTGTGCTATACATTAAATTGCATGGCAGTATGATAGGCAAGGTATATGTATTGAAGCAAACAAAGTATCCTTTAAGCGTATGTGATAGCAGCTGGCTTTTGTTGTCACTGCAGAAAACAAGACACTGGAGTACAGGAACTTACAGCACAAACCCTTCACCGAAATTCAAAGTAAGAAAGGTTCCTGACATGGAAATAATGCTTCTGAATGAAATTTCCAAGGAGATACTTGTTGAGTAATTCATACTCCTAAATGCAGACTGAAACACGGAAGAACCTCCAGTTCTACATGTCTGATGCAGCATTCTATAGGATTCAGAATCTGTCACATTTTATCATCTGGTACCAGTGGAAGTGGATTTTCAGCTGGTTCTGGGAAAAGGTCAAAACCATGAAAACTTTACGATACTGTATTTATTTGCAAACAGTTTTACACAAAGCTTTCATAGTCTGGTCAAGTCTTTACTTTAAAAATTAAGAAATAAAAAGGCCTGTTTAAATCAGTTATGGAAATACAACCTCGGTACACTGAGAGTACAATACTTACGGAGTAAATGTTACCTGATATATCATTCACATCTCAGTTTTAAGATAAAACCTCTCCAGAAAAAAAATGAGATGGGAAAGTCTATATTTCACTAATCCACTAATAAATCCAGAATTGTTTTCATTGTCCAAATATGAAGGGAAATAATTTGGATTATCCAAGAAGACATCAAATCCTCCAGAAAATAATATATATAGGCTTCAATCATTAGCATTCCTAAATGACCATCATGAGTTCAACCATATTAGGATAAGGATGGTAGCTCATAATATTAGGTTGAGTGTGATCTTTCTTTCCCTAAATGAATACTCTAGATGAGAAATACAGCCTCTAAAAATAAACTTTTTTGTTCTTTAAGGCTCTTTTGGACACACTTCAGACATTTGGGTAGATGTGGATAACACAAAAGATCGGTACTTCTTTTGACACACTACTTAGAATAAATAGATAATTATACTGTACTTGAATAAAATAATTTTTTTTAATCTGTTGAAGCAGAGAAATTACTATTGTTTGTGTTAGACTTAAAAATGACAGGAAAGCTTGCTTCTGTGCAGCTTCAGTGGAGTGGAATGCATGGAAAGAATTAAGAAGCTGAAATACTTGGTAGCTTCAGATTTCTAATATCTGCATGTATACTGTAATTAGAATCTAAACCAGAAGTGATATACACATGAAAATACAGCATGACATGCACCAAAAGAGAAAATTGTAATATGGTGTGCTGTACAGTCATTAATAAGTTTTCAAACAAATGAGTGCCAGAAGCCACAGCATCTCTTCTGAAGGTCTAGCTGGTTACCTAAGGAATTTCAAAATACAGACACATCTCCCACAGAATCCATATAAAAGTTTGTCTGCTTCCCAGACAAACCCTGCAGAAAGCTGAACACTTTCCAATTTTTCTTGGCAACACGCCAGAGAACGGGGGTCAGCACTGCAGGGTGGCCTTCAGGAGGTGGATGTAAGGAGAAGCAGTAGGAATGCTCCCATGCTTGGCTGGAGCCAGCTGCCCAGACACTGCTCTCCCTCACAGTGGGAACTCCGGAGCTGTGCTGCCATTCTGTGCCCAAGGCCATAGCAGAGTTCCAGTGGCTCATGCTGAGCTCAGGGATTCACCAATCTCTCCAAAAGAGTGCTACAAATCACCTTCAGAGTGGTTTTGTGCCAGCCTGTGCCCTGCTCTCTGAATCTCAGGTGGAACTAAGCCCACCCTGCTCCTGTGTAGGGCAGGAAACTCTTGGGGGACTGTATTTCACAGAAGCAGGGAAATATCTTGCAAGAGGTCTTTTTCAGGCAGTATCACACTACCTGAGGGTGCTTTTCCTAAAAAGACACGTGCCACACCACTGCTGAGCCCTTCAGACCATGCCCTTGTCCCCCAGCCTGACAATAGGAAGCAGTTTTACTCTGGAATACTGCGAGTCATTGGAGATTGCTGTGGGCTCTCACACTGGCAGGCCCAGGTGGTAGGAGCAGAGCCAAGACAAGCACACACTCTAGGACCCTACAGTCAGACTGATTCAGATTTGAAAGGAGCTCTAGACATCATCTCAAGTTTAACCCAAAGCCAGACTAGGTTGCTGTATATTCAGTAGAATTTCTCAACGTGTCCATGGATGGAAGTCTTGGCAATCTGCTCCAGTGGCTGACTACCTTCACTTTGAGATTCCCCACCTCCCCTCACATTCAACTGGAATTTCTCTTGTTGTAGCTTATACCTGTTGCCCTCTGCCCTTTTGCTGTACCCCTCCAGAAGTGTTTATTTCTCTGTAAAATCCCTGTAAGTAATTGAAAACGGGAATAGGATCCTCCCCTAAGTCTTCTCTCAGAACAAGAGATGCAGTTCTTCCAGTTTCTCCCCATATATTGTTCTCCAACCCTCTAAAAATTTTGAAGTTCAGCAGTGTCACCATGTCATCCTTACTACCTGGGGTCTTTCTCTACTTACTGGTGCCACTGAGTCATGAGGTCATTAATTTCTAGGACTTTTTTTTCCAGTTATTTTGCATCGCTACAAAGTCAAGACTAATTCTAAATCAGGCTTGGATTTGAGCCATATTGCTTTATCAGGATATCATTTACTAGTCTTCTCTTCCCAATACCTAACAAAATAAGAAAAGAGCAGCTCACAGAAGCACAAGACCAGGAAAAACACAGGGAAACATGACTTCTACAGGCACCAGTAAGAGCTCATTCATTCTCACTTAATCACAGGTCTGTAATATGAAATGGAATTACAGAGGATGACAGCAAAACATCTTGTATCTCTCCCTCTGAGTTCAAATTTTCTCTACAAGTACCAGCACTTTTTTTCCCCACCCTTATTTAAAAAAAAAAAAAAAAAGCCTATTTCAGACCCAAATACAAAACCTAGCAAAGTTAACCATCCACCAACATTAGAAAATGGAATTTCAGCCAGCTAAACGTGAGAAATCACAGGAGCAGCCCAAGGTCCAGCAGTTTTACTGACACAGCATTAGTCAATGCTCTCCAGTGCCTGCTGGGCCTGGGGTGAGCAGGAGGAACTAGAAAGAAAAATTAAAAAGAATAAAAAAAAAAAAGGGAGGGGGCAAGTTTGAGATCAGTCATCACAGCCTGTATCTGAATGAGCTCTATTCTGAATGGAGAGTGTGATACATGGGAATGTATCCCCAAATGCAGATGCTACTTAGCTTTCCTCCCAGCTGCTCATCACAGAGTGCCGAGCCATCCAGGGCTGCACATGTTCATTTTTCCTGACTCCTCACAAAGTGTCACAGCAATATTTTGCCTTCTTCCCCACTTTTTGCTGCTTTTGCTCTCCTATCCTCTCTCAGCTGAATCTTGCTTACATTGATGGGCTAGATGGCTTTGACATAAGATTGACATTCCTCAAGCTAAAAAATGAAGGTGCTCTTTGTTTTCTCTGAAATCACCTTCTCTGAGCCTCTCTTTCACTTAATTCAGACTCCTCAGCAGCTTTTGTTCCCCATGTGGTTCCGCGTGCAGGTGTGGCCAGTTCAAGCTGCTTCCTCCCCGGGGCTCTGAGTCCCCTGAGTCTACTACATTTACTCTTTTTTTGAACTACTATGGACAATGAGGCAGTATAAACAATGGCAGGGGAGAATCAGATGGGACAGATGTCATATAATACAGCTGTACTTTAAGATGGTCATGCCTGGAAAAAGCGAATGGTCTTTTGACAGAAGACGGGGATCTGAGTACGTCTAAAGAAAGTGACCTCATGAAGCTATAAACCACACATTAAAACCCATCACACACTCACCTCTGGAGTACAAGGAAAGCTTTCTACTGAGCAGAGGCTGACAGGATTAGTTGTCTTTTGAATCACGGTCTCAGTGAAGTCACTTCCCCAAAGCAAGCAAGGCAATATATTTTTTGTTTTCATCAAGGCCACAGGTAAGACAAGTTTCTCTGATTTCAGTATCGATTTGACAATGCACCAGGAGTGAGCACCCCAAGTACAAGCCAGTAATAAAAGCAACCTCAGCAGCAGATTCGGTTGCCTTTTAGAAAGCACACTGAAGGATGGTAGGAAAAGAGTAAATGCTGCCAGAACTAGGACAGGAATGCAGGTATCATTAATGGATCATTGACTCTGGACCACAACAATTCCTTCAGAAAATTCCACCCAGTTCCTGAGCAATAAATGCCCAGAGCTTCACAGGAAAGAATGTGAAAGTGATTTTAGAAATGGGCAGTTGAATTCTGGCAAAGCTGAGAAGATCTTGGTGTGAGCATTCAGCAGATGATTTACAAATAAATGAAACCCGAACAATGCCTATTTTCAAAGGACACATTTTCATAGAATATGGATTTCAGCTTGTACTCTGGAGTCCCGCTTTCACTTCTAACACTACAATGGTATGCATAATATTTCCATAGAATTAGTTTATTCCCATACTTGCCTTCAAATGAGATTTCTAGCATGAAAGTAAAGGTAGGCATGTAGAGAGATACTTTTCAATGTCAGACTGTCAGCACATCCAAGCAAAGACACAGAGTAAAGCTGCACTGAATGCAATGCAAAGTACTCACAAGTATTTACCCCTTTCTTGCTCTAGAAAAGAAATAATCAAGAAGTTTTTATTACTGCTCAAAAATACTACATTAAATATAGTAATCTTAAGAGTTATTAAAATAGTGCTACAAAAATTAAAGTTAATGTATTATTGGATCTAAGGAACATACTTCAAAGTTATGGGTTTGCCTCCATACTATAAGTGTTAGATACCTCTTAATAATAAAGCCACATAGGCTGTTGCTGGCAAAGTCTTGACAAGCCTTGCTAAATTCTCCAGAATGAATTTCAATTTTGTGAAGACTCAATGCTTCAAGTGTTAAATATATTTTGCGCTTTTGTGATCCTGATTTGAAAGAGCCTTCTCACAAAAGCAAAACATTTCCATGTGTCAATGTTCCAATACACAAAAAGATGATTTTTCTTAAAAATCAGCCCTTTAAACATGAGATGAGCAAGCAACATCAAGAAAAATATTTTAGTCTCTCTTTGGCTGTGAAGACTAATAATGATAAAAATCAAACTTAAAATGTCAGCGCTTCAGTCTACACCAAAACCCAACAGTTCTAATTGCACTGGTGTCTTTGAGGCAGACTAATAAGATAAGTATATGTGCATTTACTGTGCACTGTTGTATGTTTGTTGGGGACTAATCATAGTAAAATAAATCCAATACAGCAATGGAAAAGGTTGTGTTATGAGTCATAAATATTTATAAACCTGAAAAACAGTAAAGTTTGGTTTGATGTTCATGAAAGAAAAGATTTATTTTTCATGAATCCATGAAAATTAATTCTTTAAGAGCTTCAGCGTGCAACATTTTTAATCTTTATATAAATGACCTTGATAAAATGAATAAATTGAGCAAGGCTATCACCTAGTGGTCAACAGGAGCAATATTTTATTTTTTCTTGCGAGCTCTTCTATCTGCTAGGGAGGGTTCTGGGGCTTTTTTTGTCTCCGTGGAACTCCGTCAAATACTAAATCTGCACAGCAATATTACATAAGCAGCAAATGATTATATTAAGAAACCCTGTTGTTCCAATGTTTTATTACTTGTAATTTATTTTTGGCTCCAGTAGCTCTCTTAAAACATTTCCAATCTTGAAAAAGTTCTACTAAATCCTTGATTTCACTTATTGGTTTGGTTTTTGTCTGAAGCTAACCTTAACGTCTACCTTAAAACCTATTCCGAGATTTTCAAGAGTATGCAGTGTTGAGTTCAGGCAGCACTCCTTTGACCATGTTAAACAGAATGAAATACTGAGAAGGTATTTCAGGTAGATAGAAAACCTAGACTGAAGGAAAAATTAAATAGAGTAGTTCCTAAAATAAAACTAACAAAAAAAAATCCAAAATATAAATGGAAATAATCATTGCCTATTCCACAGTGAAAATAGGTTTGGGTGGGCTGGGCTGTATGTTTTGGCTTTGGTTAAAAAAGTCAAGCGAGCAAACACCCCTCACACACACACTCCAAGCTCTGCCACAGGATCAGTATTCCAGAGTTCCCAGGAGCTCTGGTCACAGCCCAGTGCCCTGGAGGCTACACCGACACAGAACAAAGGCAGCGCCTGCCCTAAGCAGCTTAGTCCTTCCACCTCCTCCCCGGTATTATTCCATGGCCATTGGAGAGCCTGCAGGATTACGTTATCAAGGGCACAGGGGCTGGAGCTCCGGGGCTTTAACCAGACAATCAGCACACTCTTAATTATTTGACACGCTGGAAGAGGAAACAGTTTTCCATCTGGGAGATTGCTTCCTTGTTTTCAGATAGTTTTCTACCTCATCTGAGGCCAAAAACTAGAAGTGAAAGGATGTGTTTTATCAGGAAGCGAGGGTGCTGTTTCTCTTCAAACCACTTGGGATAGTTATTGTAAGGAGACTTCACTGCTCTTTAAACAAAACAAAAAGACCCCAAAACTGGAACTGTAACCAAAAATAGCTTCAACTTCGAAAAGAAAAGGCTGTTGCTCCCTGCAGTCCAGGAGACCACCACGAAAAGATAAGGGCACATTGGTGCAGGCACAGCCCCCCAGCAGCACTGCTACGTGGCTTCAGTCAGCCTTGGCTTGTACCTGCCAGCTCTCAGCCAGGGCAAGAGGGTGGTGCACACCTATCCCAGCTGTCAGGAGAAGGAAGTCTGGTTTTGTAGGTGTCCTTTAACTATTTAAATAAATGATCATTTTAAATTTCAATTCACTTAATAAATCAATATTTAGATAAGGTTTACCATTTACTGCACCCAATTTACTCTGTCCTTTTACAAAAGTAAACCTATCCCAACTCACTATTCTTGACAACATATATACTTCTGAGTCCTGTGTAAGGTATCAATTAAACTGTCTCAGCATAGTTCATGCATCTCCATGTTTGAAGGCCAAGGAGGTAGCTCAGAATGTTGTCCCAGAGCTACAGTTGTTAGTTTTATTCTTTCAGCATGGTCCACCTATCATCTTCAGCAAGGGTAAAGTGTGATGTGAGAGGAGACAGAGCACTCCTGGGAGCCAACCTGAACTGAAACACACTACTCACTACAAAATCCTGCATTCTTACTTCTCCAAATTGATTTTGCCACACCGCTGGCATATGCACGTGACACTTCTACAAAGAACTTTGATGCAATACCCAGTTTCTAGAAAAGGGTTTCATCCAAGGTACCATCCTAATGGCTTTGTTTGGGCTGGCATAAGAAAACAAAAAAATTTCACACAGCACAAGTATTGAAAGGTTTTCCTTCAGGTGGGCATGAGAAGGGGGCTTTGAGGAGCAAATTCTACATCAAGTTATTTCAGGATGGTAAATGGCAGAGCTTCAGAAATCCACTGCTGTGGCTGTATCCAAGTTTCTCAGCCCATGGTCAGTGACAAATCTGTTTTCTCCACGGCACTACAGAATACATGGCAAGGAGTGATTTAACATTACTTTCAGCAGTAATACAGGAGAAGTTGACCTGAAATGGCGGAGAGTACCATTTATTTGAAAAACAAAAATATTTTCCCTTCAATTTGACTTATGACATCTTTTCCTCAAGCCCCCAACATTTTGTTTGTCTTGACTCCTCCAAACCAGCAGGGCAATGCAGAACTCCTGAGGAGTCAGGGAAAGTGACAAATCCTGTGTGCACGGTAGTTCACTACAAACAGTGACCCAACCACAGCTTGTGCATCAAAATACAAACCTGATAAGGAGCAGCATGTCAGGGATCCCTGGTGAATAATGAAACTCCACACAGAACAAGTGCCAGAAGTCAAAGGAAAGCATCAACAGTTTCAAATACTGTTCTCAGCTTTCCAACGCTCTTCTTTCTACATGGTGCTGATGAGCGATAAATGAGTTATCAGCTTCTCAATGGACTAAAAGCAATTATCTATTAGTTGCCAACAAATGACACCAACACTGAGAATTTGCATGTAATGTATCTGCATTCAATAAAACACTACAGCTGGGCCCTCACCTTCCCCATCATCATGTTTCATGTATTCACATTTCCTTGCTGGAATACATCCAGAACGGACACACGAGGAACCCCCACGTGAACATGTAAAGTGAATGGCACATCAGATCTGATTTCCTAGAAATTTTCACAGCTATGACTCATTAGAGGTCTTGTTCTTCCAAGTTTACAACTGTTTTCTGCAGTATCATTTCTGCTAAGTCTTGTTATATTTGAGAGCAAACCTGCCTGTCTCACCCCTTTCCAGGGAGGAGTACTCTCTCCTTAGCCTGAGTCCCTGTTCACTCCCACTGAGTTGTAATGTAAACATTATTTATAGTAATTGCAGCTTTTATCGTGACTTAACAAGTCACATCTAGAAATAGAAACAGCAGATCACAACTGTGCTGTGTTCCCAATTTTGTACTGATGTTTCAGATACAAAAGTCTAAGCCAAACTTCAGCATGAAATTGAGTTCCTCTTCTCTGATACCATCTCTGATCATATCTGCAGGTGTTAATTGCTCTTTTGATAGTACCAAAACTAACGACATTAAGGCTAACAGTAGGAACATGGACTACTGCAACTTATTACCAAGGTCCCAAAGCATAAAGACAGCCCTTGTCCCCTTTTACTCCTCCAAATAAGACAGTTTCAAATCAGCACAGTGTCCAATTCCCTGAAGACATTATTAACTCAGGCCTGCAGTGTTAAATAAGTCAGGTACCAGATCAGACAGAATTAGATTAGACAAATTAATCAGCAGAGGATGCATTGTACAATATCCAGTTCAACCTGCCTACATTTATATTACTTTTGGAATTTAGGGACAAGTTTCAGTTTTTAATGACAAATTCACTTTTTGCTTCACATGCCTGAAGTTGGCTGACAAATGTACTGACTGTGGAACTAGGAAAATAAGATAAAAATTTTCTGCACAGTATTAGCATATTAGGTTGCTTGGTAGTTTGAGATTCACAAGGCATAAAATACATTGAAACACACTTGCAAATTTGAGCTGTTTAGAACCTTACTGTTTTATCTGCAGTTCAACTTATTTAAATTGCACATTCTCTTGTGCTACTACATTTTCAAAAAGAAATAGTTCAACATCTTCCAAGAAAGTTTTGCCTCAAACTGTACTCATTTCCCACCTCTTCAGACCTGACCACTGCATAATCTGGTGGATCTAGGGCTATTCCAGATCTAAATCATTAGTCATCTTTTCATCCACCCACATCCTTTAGTCTAGGCACCAGAAGGGTTATTTTTCTGAGACTCACATTCAATTAAGTTCAACAGCACAACTAACAGTGATATTTAACATTGAAAATGAGAAATGGAGTAAGATCCACAACAAGCCAACCCAAACTCCAAAACAATGTAAATGCAACAGCTTCCCTCTTTCAACTCCTTCTCACAGTCATATTTTAAATACCAACAAAAACCTTCAGAAGAATTGACTAAGGATCCATAAATTATATGGAATATATACATATATATTGGAATATATTCCATATAATGGAATCAGAAAACAGTTGAGGTTCAACAGGGCACCTGGAGCCCCACCCCCATCTCAGAGCAGGGACAGCTGTGACAGGACACTCAGGGTGGGGCCCTGTTGATTCTGAACATCCCCAAGAACTCTCTCAACTGCCTCTGCCCATGGCCCTGACAGTAGAAGAGACCTCTCCTAGGCTTACACAGAATTTTTTATATTTAAATATAAAATCGACTCTTGTCCTGAAACTGGATACCTGAGAGAAGAGTCCTCCCTACATATATAATTGTAATCAATTTATGGCAGAAATCATAATTGTCACTGAGGATAATAGATTTTTTTTTTCAAAGTGAAATCTCCCTTTTGTTTTTTGTAGGATAGTAACAAGTTTGCATTTTAAAAGACCAGCTGTGCAGAAGATAATGAAATCTTCATGCTCCAGATTTATTTTCTGGGAAAGAAAACGTCAAGGGAATTTTTCCCCCACTGTGAATTTTTAACATGTCAAACTTCAACATGATAAATCACAGAATTTAGAAAACTTTCACTCTCAAACAGAACAAAAAAAAAATTAATAAAAATGATGTTTTACTGTTTCTCCTCACTGAAACATTTCCCTCTCTCCAAAATAAAATTTCACAAAAATTGACAGAATTTTTTCAAATATTGAAATGTTATCAGAATTTAAACTTTAACCACACATGTTAAAAAGCAGGATTTTTCAAGCACACTTCAACCAGTAGCAAACTACATAGTAAGAAGCTGCACATCACCATTTTTTTAGCAAAAATGGCAGCACATTCAAGATTAACTTCGCTTGTACTCAGTACAAGATCCTTGGTGTACTGCATGCACTGACTCAAAATCATGAATCAAAGTCTCCCTCAGAGTCAAAACAACTGTTTCTCTTGGCTAAATTCTGCAACAATTCTCACGGAAAATTTTTTTTAGCTGTGTTGCTTCAAACTTAAGAGGCAAAATCTATGAACATGCGTTGCTATCTGTAAAGCATTCCAGAAACGGAATAAAGGAGCCAAGTCTGTGCTTGGCTCTCTCTCTAGAAGCCATGGGACTTGGAAAGAAGGTCACATTGCAAGGTTAAAGTTAACACATATTGATGAGAGATGCAGTATAATGTGACGTCTGCTATGGGCAGAATTACAGAAGAGCACAATTTCATCCTTGTTATTGTTTTGGGGGGAAAAAAAGACTTTCAGGTGTTAAAATTCATGAATAATCTAGCCTCTACAGCTTTATTGTTCTCCCTGTCTTCCTTCTGGCTTCAGAAATCAGTGCAGAATGCTTAGCCCTGGCTCAATTTTTATTAAAGATGATAAAACAGTGCAGGGTTTGCAAAGTCTCAAGAAGGCAATGACACGAGAAGCAGGATCTGTATTACAGGCATTTGTATGGATGGATTGGACCCAACAAATGAATTAGCTCAATCCAGCGCTTCACAGCTAGCACAGAATCTTGGTTTGGATTAATTTTCAGGCAGTAGAACTGTTTCGCTCAGAAGATGAAATGTTTTGGAATGAGTTTGAATGAGATAGTTAGAAACATCACATCTAATCTCTTTTTAAATCACACACATTTAAACCGCCACAGCCAGAGAGCCCTGTTCACATTGTGCTTTCAACCACACCAGAAAAAGAAAAAAAAACAAGGGAAAAAAATACCATAAAAACCTTATCTGCTCTGTAATCTTTGGAGAACTGAATAATAATAATACTTAACAGTGATATAGCACTTTACCTCTTCAAAGCACTGCACAATCATTAACTGAAAAAATCATCTGACAGTAACTCATCTACCTCCCATCTGCCATCAGCGCTGCACTCCAAACGAGAGCACTGCAAAGAGAACATTCCTTAGTGCACCCAACACCAACCTGCTGAACTTGTTCCTCAAATTCAACCTGAAAACTCCCTCTATGGGGCAAAATGTGCCTCTGGGGGCAACCCCAGTGACAGGCACCCCAGTCAGACCTCAGCTGACAAAGTGCTGCTGATGCCCAGGGGGTGCTGAAGGGTCTGCTCACAGCATACTGCCTGAGGTCCACAGTCACCGTGGGACTCGGGCTCACTTGCTACAGACAGAAAATATTGAATTTTGATATTTGAATTAATATCAAACAAAACCCCACAGAATTCCTCAGCTGTCAACAAAACACAGATTTGTTGAATAACTAGGAAACTCCTCTGTCTTTGGTGGGGATGAGAAGGGCATGGGCTGATCTATCCAGGAATAGGAAACTCCCAAGCAAGTTTGATGATTCTCCTCCCCCAAAATGTGCAATTTAAAATCGTAAATGCAAGATTTCCACACAGATTGACTTGAGTGCTACAGATATACCAGACAACATTAAGTGCATTTGCATTCAGTTCAGCACAAGCAGGGTGAAGTAGTAATTTATTACCAACTGGCTACTTCCAAGTCACCTTTACCATTTGTCATATATGCATCCTAAAAAATTACTGTACAGAAATGAAAACCATGACAAGCAATCCAAAGCATTCAAGAGGTCACTTTCTGATAAACGCTCCCTGAGATAGGAGATAGACACAAAAAGGATCCCTTGGGAAAGCAGCTGCAGCAAATCAAACAGCTACACAAAAGACAGAACTTTCAGATTTACCTCTCCATCGCCCCATTTATTCCTTCATCTACATCTTCTATATAAACACTTGCAACTGTGCTGTGTGTTCTGAAAATAAATCCTTTATTTGCATTTTACCTTAATCTGGCTTAAATAAAGGGGAACTTCGAGGTAACTTTCCAAAAAGGACATCTCTCCCAAAGGCAGAGCAAATCTAAAAACCAGAACACAGGGATTCCTTTACCGGTGCTTCGGCTTCTGAGCACATCCTCCGAAACAGTAAAATCATTTGTCCAGGACAGTTAGGTTGGTTTGAGGACAAACATTGCAGGATCAAAAGAAAACCAATAATCACCCTTTAGTAACCAGATACAATCTGTGGAACACTCCAGCTTTCTGCTGGGATACAGCAGAGCTCACCTCATTTTCAGATCCATACAGCAAGCACCACTAGAGGCATGCTATATTCATAGCAACCCCAGCCACTGATGGCTTTACCAGGCAATTTTCAAATCCCATTCACTCTCAGAAATGCTTCTATTTTCAACTTATTTGCACAGCCCAACTGCATTTGGGCTTTATATGCTGTAAATGTTAGCAAAACTGATGACTTTAAAAGAAACCTTTAGTTGTTTTAGCAAAAGCAGCTCTTAGATATAGCTCAGAACAGTAAAGACATGGAAAACATCATTGCTTTGGGGACTAAAGCAAACAGAAAGCAACTCCCCTGAGGCTCACTATATATTATACCCTCATTTCTTTTGGGATTTATCACATATAATCACAGACATGCCTTCCTTCTTTTCTATCAACCTACATTATGTTGTTTACATCATAGTTTCTATTTCAACTTGTATTCTCCTGAAAAAGGCTCTTGGCTGTGCGTAAAACCACAGAAATAAAGTTAACATTAGAGGCACATTTACTTCTTTTTTTTCCAAAAGGGCACAAGCTTTACAGTTTGCTTTGCCGTAATTAATTTACAAAGCATTAAAGACATTAACATCATGTGAATCAAAAGCTGTAACAGGAGGAATAAAAGCAATGATGACAGTTTCTTTGTTCACAGGTTAAACTGGGGGGGGGTTTAATTATTATTTATAGGAGTGATTTTTTTTTCCCCCTTAATGGACTAATGCAGTAAAAAAGAAAGTTAGAAAGTTGATCTCTTTCCTCTTTCTTCTCTTCAGATCTCCCAGCCTGCAATCATTTCCCTGTGCTGTTGGGAGCTCCTCCAGGGCTGCAGAACCACAAAGGAAGCCAATATGCACATTGCCATTGGGTCATACACCCTGACTAGATGACAGTTAACCCCAGTGGCCAGTTTGCTGAGGAAGGGTCACAATGACATTTATAATTCATGACCAGCGTGTTTGAATGCATTTCAAACATTGTTTATGACCTGTGGCAGTTTTACAGCTCTCCACAGTAAAGATTACCTTCTCCTGAAAATACCTGCAGTTTTCACTGAGGAAAGCATCTCTCCAAGGTCCCTGCATTCTTCAGGTGCCCCTGAATGGCATTTCCACAAATTATAAACTAATTTACTGTAGCAAGTCTAAGCTACCATTCTTTTGTCAACAATCAACCCTATGACTCACCTCTATTAGTACTATAAAAGGCTGATTTTGTCATTCTTTGTCATTGGACAGACTTGTCCTTCAACAATGTTTGGAGGATTTTCTTCCTTGCAAAGAGATCTTTATGAAGCAAACCAAGTCACACCATATTTGTGCCCAGAACTGAGAAATGTGCACTTGCACACCCACTGCATTGCACAGGCCGACACACTCAGGATAACACCAAGGACAACACAGACAGTGTGCAGCTGTGGTAATGTATCTGCTTCATTCCATAAATTAGTTTCCTCATGATCTTCTCCACTTAGCTCATTGATCCATGAATGCACTATTCCATTTTGGTCCTTTAATACTGCTTTGTCAGCTCTAGCACTTTTTCCACAGAAAAAAAATGCAACTCTAAACCGTTTCAGTAAGAAATGAGATTGTTCCTGCTTCCACTGCATTTAGCAATAAGCAATTTTTATAAAACAGTGCATCAATGACTAGAGACGAGAGAACAAACTAAATTCAGATTCAGATCTGAATCAGATTTTTTTTTTTGGTTGAAAATTGGACTTGAATTTTGCTGAAATTTCAGAAACAAAACATAAAAACTGAAAAATAAATATTGAAAAGACGTGCTGCAGCATATCCCACCTCTCATGTGAGCCAAGTGAAAACTGTGGGCTTCAATACTTCGCGTGGTTTTGGTCCTGATGAAAGTATCACCATTTGGGGAAGGTTTTTTCCTCGGTAACCATGACCTCTGTGAGAAGAAAAACTCTGAAAAAAAATGTGATGGGGAAGAAGAGAGTTTGTCCAAAGAAAGTAGCCCCAGTCCCTTTTTCTCTGCCAGCACAGCATCGGCCCGAGCTGACAGCGCCTGCTCTCACCTGTACAGCCCCGCAGGGCTGCCTGGGGAGCTCTGTCCTCACCTGGCCTCAACAGCACCATGCCTTTCCAACATATGACTTGCAGCAGTTTTGTTAACAGTGTTTGGAGGAACTCAGTATAGAACAGTCATCCTTAGTATTCAGCCTTTTCCCCTGGGAGTGTCACTAAGGAAAATCCAGGCAAGGAAACTGGCAAGTGAAAACCTGGTTAAAAATTTAAATTCCCTGACAAGCGTTCATATTTGTATGTCCATCTTATTTGGCTTCAAAAAAGGATAAGGTGCATTTAGAAGCAGCTTAGATCTACACCAGCTGGAGTAAAAACTACTATTCAAGGAATAATTAATAAAATAAACTTTTACAAATGTCTGAGGCCAGTTTTTGTTAGGTAGATGTAACCATCCTGCATCCTCAGGCAATCAGACAGAAATCCCCTCTAAGGGGGTGCTGTAGATGAAGGTCAAGAGAAAAAGCATTCAAATAATATGTCACATACTTATGCTGTAGAGCTGAGTAAATAACTACCTGAAGTCTTATCTTCTTGCTGGTTTTCACTAATTTGTTAACAAATGAAGCAAACTTCATGTGCAACTACTGGTCTTTGCCAACAGCTCTCAGGAACTACAAAGTTCTTTTATGACTGTCAGTATTATTTTCAGCTATGTGACCCAAGGTAGGAATGGATAAGGATGTGTTGGGGGCAGAGGATCTTATTCACTGAGGCAAAAGACCCAATCTGGGCACCATGATGTTGAGACTTTTCAGGTGCTTTAAAGCCACATTAAACATCCCGTATGCTTCAGCAGCACACCAGAAGCTCCAGCAGAGCGGTCAGCAAGACAGGAGCCCATAAATCAAATCTGTGGCCACAATACGGGGACTGGTGGTTACAAGCACATTAAGGGAATTCAGAGATGAGATGGTAAGAAGCCAAGTCATTATAGTGACAAACAGCACCCAGATGCAGGAACGTCTGCTCACAGAGCCGGACACCTGCCCCTGCCACAGCCACTGCTCCGAGCCCACGGGCTGCACAGCCTGAGACTGGAGCAGGACAGCTGTGCTGGCATCCTGCTGTGGAGACAGCCCGTGCCCCAGCCTGCCCAGGCATAGCCCAGCTCAGCCTGGTGCCACAGGCACCCTCCAGTGCGGGACAGACTGGTCCTGTGTCCTACAGCAACAAAGGCAAGTATTATCTTACACGATGCCAGAAAAAAAAGGCAAAAAAAGTCAATTCCCCTTCTCAACTTCCACAATCAGTTACTGATTTCATGGAACCCCAAGTTTAACCAGATTACAGCAGAGGAAAAATCCCTACTGATAACAAATATGAAATCCAGGGACACGGAAGCAGAGTTAAGGGTGATGTGTAAGCAGCAAAGCTGAAAAGTAGCCTTTGGATGGGCTCAAGCAAAAAGCCAAGTAAAAGACAGAGTCCAAGAGTACGTTTAAGAAAAGGCCATAGCCCAGGACTGAACAGACCCCAGATGAGCACTGCTTCTGCCTAATCCCCCACAGATCACTTCCAGAACTGCATTCCTGCAGTCAACTTGCATTAGGGGACAGCTTTTGGTGCAGAGTTGAGCTTTAAGTTCCCATATCTATTAAAAACCAATACCTAAAATGGAATTGTCACATTTTAATGGAACCAAGTTATGCTTTCCCCCTCCCTCCCCACTTCATAAGTGTCAAAACACAAACTCAGTTGGTTTACTCATTTACAATAAAGAATTTTTTCCCATTGAAACTCACTGCACAGCTACAGTTCAAGGGTAGGTCTTCATCTATATAGTTTTGAGATCCAAAGACAAAAAACTTCACAAGGCTTTTGTTACCATAGGGAAAAAGCTGCAAATGCTGTAAATAAAAGAAACAAAGCTCTCTGATTGCATTTCCCTAAGACTAGCAATGACAGATGCCCATGTATCAGAGAAAGCAGAAAAAACACAGAGGTAATCTGCAAATACAATGACTACATTTTTGATATTTAAATGGGAAGCTTAAGCTGTAATGAATTAATGCACTAAATTAATTTCAGCTTGCCAGGTATATAACAGAACTACTCAGTTTGTTTCTAATTGCCCTATCAAAGTTTTTTACTCTGAAATGAATGTAAAGATACATCATCCAGGCCTGAGCATTTTGTAGATCTGCATTCCTCAGTCACCTCAAAGCACATTCCTCATAAATACTCCTTTATAAATCATAGTGCTTCATATAAACAAAGTCACAGAGGATTAAGTTGTATGTTAATTAATGTAATTTCTTTTCTTCTTCAAAATGCTACTCTAATGATTGACTAAAAAACTTAATTTTTAAAATATGATTACTTTGGAAACATAGTATCAAGTAGAAATATACTCAACAGCAAGAACTTTTGTACCTGTAGCAAACTCAAAAAAATTCCCATTCAACCTATAGTCTCATTTTCTAGAGTAAATCTGCCCATTGGGCTCATAGTAAAGACTAAACCTAAAATAATATTACAAATGGCTCCACTGAGCTTGCAGCAAATTATGAGTTTTATAGGTGCAAGGGGAAAGCAGGTTTTATGGTAACACTAAAATGACTGGTGCAAAACACTATAAAGTTTGCTGCTGCTTGATAAAGAAGTGCTCTGTACTTAAGTAGCAAAAAAAAAGGCGTGTGCAAATCTGTATAAAATAATGGAAATGGCTTGTGTAAATAGTTGGACCTACTTTGATGTGCATTTCTTATATTTGTTACAGGCTAATAAAACCAAAAAACCTCCAAGGTCTTTCCTACTTTTATGCTCACAAACACAGGAGTAATACAAGACATGCTGCATGTTGCCCGGTTTGAAGGCTGTAATATTGAGCTCCATCTTCAAACCTGGAAGGAAAGCCTTCCAGCTTGCCCAAAACCCTTTTACATAAGCAAAACTGAAAATCTTTAATAGTCAAATGGCAAGAATTCCTTACGTAGTCCTTAAAACACTATTGATCACTACCTAGAGAATGGCTGATTAAAGTCCTTGCGAATGGACAGTTTTCCACTGGTGCTTTGGAAAAAGTCCTCTCCTTGCAAATACACATTTTTAGAACCATATTTCACACACACAATTATAGTTCCGCTGGAGTTTGCTGGCAGCCAAAGCAAGCTGGGTCCAATTACAAAATTTTGAAAGCAAGTATTTTATACTTCTATTCTTTTAACCATTTTCTAACATGTCAACAGTTTTGCAGAAATCTGATCAGCAGACCTACAAAGGAAATATCCTCCCTCTCTAACAAAGATTTATGAAATTGGGTTCTCATAATTCAATACATGATGAAAAACAATCCTATTAAACAAAGATTTTAATCTCTTTTTCTCATCGTGATGAATTATCAATATCGTGCTTTATCAATCATACAATATTATCTAAAAATAAAGTAGATGAGAGCTTTTGTGCTGTATCCAAGTTTTAATCTTAATAAATAGCTAATATATACTATAAAAAATTACTGTATGAAGAGATGCCCTTCCATTTTTTTGCATCCTGTTAAAGAATAAATGCCTTGCAACTCTAAGAGTTGCTAAGTGCTAATTCAACCATTGCTAGCTCCATTTGTAATAACATCATCCTTCAAACACCAGCAGTGACTACTGCCTGACAAATGTTATGCTTCCCAGTGGGCTTGTTTGGGGACTTCACGTTTCTTTTTGTGAATCATCATTTAATCAAGAACAACAACAACAAATACAATACATTAACCAACTCTTGGACAAAAGCATAATATTTCAGGCCACTTCGAAGATTGATCCTACCCACGTTGCATGACCATCCACATTGTGCATGCAAAAACCAGCACTTGGTGAGTATTGTCCGTTTGAACCAGCAGGTATGGATTCTTATAAATACTTCTAAGCTTAGGTTTCACATTTTACACTTCCAGTTCACTACTACTCTTCTACCAGGTTTTCTACAGCTCCTTCATTATTAATGATAAACCAGTATTGGCAAAATTATTCAATCAATATTCATCTTACTTAACACCTAACTAATTCACTGAAACTATATGTTCCTATTTATCATGTATCAAAAGTTAGAGGTAAGACAGGCTCAAGAAATACAGCTGCAGAGCAGCCAACATTAAACCTTGTGGAAAGTAATAAATTAACAAAACGTGCTTTGATGTTACTTATCACAGAGCTACAGCACATTCACTTGAAAAGTGGGAAAATATCCTGGCACTTAAACAAGTAGAGTCAAACTCACTGATTTCAAATCTCTACATTACAAGTGACAGAATAACGGCAGAGTATGACACAAAACTAAGAACAAGCTCACAGTTTCAGAATGAAGCTCTGCTACAACTCTGTTTTTAGCAAGATACATTTGCTGGGTTAAGATTGGTAGAGGATATTAAGAAGATGAAAAATCAAGTGACTGGATGGTCAGGGTGCAAAGCCCTTACAACACTCAGGGCCGGAAAACTGCACAAAATTGGCTGTTCTCTAACTGCAACACAGTGTCATGTAATACATTTCCTAGTGATTTCATCATTATCTGCTTCTGGCTCTTTGGTAGAGCTACTATTCCTTTTTCTACTCAGAATAAAATTTGCACCAAGGGGTCTTGCTTGATTGCTTTTTGGTTTATCATCATTATTTTTTTTTAAAAACTATTTCCTTCTCATTGAACACACATTAACAGAGAAGAACTTGCATCTATGGCTTTTTGAAGAAAGACCAGCTTGGCAGATCATGCCACTTACAGGAAGTGAACTAGAACTTTACTCAAGTAGCTGTGTACAGCACAGTCAAATTATCCACAATAATCTAAAACTTCAGAACTCAAATTTTTGCAGTAATAAGAAATTCCTATCAAAAGTATTTCAGTTTTCATCAAGGCAGAAATCCACAGCAGTAAAGTGTGGCATTTGTGCTTTGTGGTTTCTGACTTGCTATTTGTGAGACAGTTGTTTCAGCTTTATTTACATCCCTTAGTGTGGATGCTTCAAGTTGCCGTGGTGCAACTTCAACTCTTATTGCCTGGGGGAGTTATTAAACATAATAAAACAAACTAGGAAAAGTAAAGATGAACTCACTACAACACCCTTCTGTCAACATCATGTCTCTTGGAAGAAAGTCTTTTGCTCTTTAGGATATATCTCACATTTTGTGAAAGTAATTCCTGGGGATTAAAAAAATGCTTCTATCAGGACTGCAGTAGCATACATGGCTAAACATACAATAACAGGACTTATCAGGCAAAGCATGGCCTTTCCACAGAAACCACCTACAAAAGTTAAAATAAAATTAGATATTTCTACAAAGAGAGAAGAATGGTGCCATATTTTGTGTAATTCGCATTGCACCATCTCTCCTAAGTGATAAAGTGATCACAAGTCAAGCATAAAAGCAATAAACAAGCCACCAAGTCGAGCTATTCACTCAACTTTTCACAAGTGTTCTGATCCCAAGCATTAAAGCTATTTTGCTTACTCTTCTTATCAAACCCTGCAGTATTAACGTGCACTACTGGATAAGATATCATACACTAATTTAATCTTTTTTTTTTCTTTAAAAATCCTAACAGTTAAGGTTCAAAGAAAGAATTCCTTGAAAACTGTATTTTCCCAGCCCTTTGTTTGAGGCTCTGTATTCATACCTTAGCTAACACTGCTAAAACCCAAAGCGAGAAAGTGATACTTGGTCAGTCACAGGGAAATCTGTTGCCATGGGAAACACAAAGATATCAACTCAGGAATTGGTAGCAGGAGTAAATGAAAATCCACTTTTCAAACAAAGAAAGTATAAATCAACACATCGGGCTATGCAACAATTGTGATCTAATCCTAATTTAGGTAAGGGCATGTGATTTTTGAGTACGGCAGCTCTATCTGCACAACCCACATGCAGCTGGAACTTCTTTTCTTTTAACTTAATACCCTTCAGAAACCCCTCTGTTCTGCCCATCTATGGTGCCCATCACCCATCAGCGTGACATAAACTGACCTGCCCATTCACCCCCGCGTACGTTTTTCTGTGAAATGCTTTTCCCATGCAGGTCCAAATGGGCTCAGCAAAATACACAGGAAAATAATCATTGAGAATTAACTCATTCTGGTACAGAATATTACGTTAAACTCCTTTTTAAGATCTGACACTTACATGTTACCTTCTAAAAAACCTAGAGTTTCCTCTCAGCTAGAATTCTAGTATGAACTCCTAAGCACTCACTGATAACTCAATTTAAGTGACTCATAACTCACTTCAAAGTTTTGTTATACACGCTAATTTCTGCAAATCTAATTTCAAAGTTGTGCTGACAAAGCAGCAAAGTTAAATAATTTGTAACTTGCTAATGACAAATGAGATGAAATGCAGTGATATCAATGTAATAGCTTCATAATTTACTCAATATCCAGAGGATTAAAACTTTGTTATGAATCAATAATCCATCAGCCATGGTGTTGTGAGGCAAATCTGTTACTGGTATTTAAATTTCTACTAAAGTTTCTAAGTGGAACAAAAGCTTGGGATGTCCTGTTCAGCTTTGAAAAAATTAGTGCATTGATCAATGAAAAAAAAAAAAATGCACCAGCAAAGTGCTTTGGTTTAGTCTGAGTTCAGATTTTAAGGTAGCCCAGAACAGACATAAAATCTCAATAGTTAAATGCATCAAGAATGTTACTGGTGAGCACTATAGTTCAATGCTGCAATTCAGATGAGTCAAATACTCTCAGATCATTTCAGATCAGTATGTATTTTTCTACCCCTTTACAGTTCATGTTCCTGACAGAAACTGTGCCTGAGGCTCTCCTAGACTCTTTGCCAAATTAAAAATAATTGGAATTTAATTTCATAAGGTATCCTAATCTCAAGTTATTTATTTTTGTGCTATGTTATTCCATGTTCTTGGCTTATGGCCACCGGCACCTAAAGGTGCTCAGTAGCATTATTCTGTCACTGGCTGCTGCCCAGAGCATCAAATGACTCAGAAAGCAGTTGAGACTTTGTTTACATGTTTGATTTATAGTTTCAAGGCTCTATAGCATCACATACATAAATGTCTCATTCTGTAGAGGTTGCTTATGAGAGAGTAACTTCAGATGCTAAATATTTAACTTAACACTACTAGTAATTAGACAGCAATTTAGACTCAATATTGTGGCAGGCCTCCAATTTTATTCTTGAGCTCAAAAAGAAAATGCAAGCACTATGCTGAGACCCTCACCCACTCTAATTTAATGGGCAGAGAACAAATCGGTAGGTTCCTTATTCACCTACAGGCTCCAAAGCGTGTTTAAACCAACCACCCCCCAATTAGTAAGATAGCAAAGCGTGTCAGGATTAGTTATAACTTTCCCTCTCAAAAAAGGCATACCCTGCAAGACAGGTTTTCACAGGAACACATTTATAGTCTAGACTACTTTGATTTCTACTTATTGGCAAAAGTCTCCAAGTGTTACATTCTCCCTAAACCGAAACACTCCCCTGGTAGGAGCAAAGTCACTGCTGCACAAGCACTGCAGTTGCCTCATCTTGGAATAAATAAAGAACATGCATTGAGGGGTTGCCCTCAGCAAAAGTGACAGTAAGTGTGCAAAAGTTGAAGTCTTTGAGCATCCTGTCTAATAAACACGTTTCCAGGTTTTCCCTGTAATGGGATGCTGGCTGGTAACTGAAAAGCTTTGCTTGCAGCTTGCATTTCAAGACATGTCCAAATAATCTGCTTGACAGATAATGAAACTTTGTGCAATTACCTTTAGCTGGAAGCAGAGTTCTTCAAATATCATTTTCACATTGATTTGCGATGAAATTAATTATGTTTTCCTGCAAGCTGGAACCCACAGCTAAAACCAGAGTCTAATCAAACCAACTGGGACTAAGACAGTGGTAAAAGCACCCTTAAAATACATAACAGAAAAAGAAATGATTCTTGGTCTTTTAGAGAGTGACTTGGCTCCCTGTAGGGGGATAAGGGTTAAATCTCATCACAAACAGCCAGAAGCCTTGCAGTCCACTAACAAGGGCGGGGGATTACCAGGAGCTCCACATCTGTTATTGACAATGCTGATGAGCCTAATTGGCAACATGCAGCTGATCCCCCTGGAGCAGCGGGGGAGAGAAACAAATAAAGAGCACAAAGGTGGGTAAGACAGCTTGAGCAATGCACTTCCCGGAGCGACTCTGGATAACCTGCTCCTGCACACCGCAGCTCACCAGCCCCTCTAGCAGAGACACTACTCAAGGCTGGGGGGCTGCTGCAGTCTGGGCACTGGTGCAGCCGTGGAGTTCTGACAGACACAAACAATCAACATGACAGCAAGACCTGTCCAAGAAGGCCACGACTTTCTGGTAGATCACACACACCCCACCTGCCTCCCACAAAATAATTACTAGAATTACAGTTCTGATTTCTCAGCAAAACCCTGGAGTCTGTGACACCGCTTTTTGTAGTAAGTGTATTATTACAGTATTTGTTTGAATAAAAAAAGTTAGCTGGATTTTAGTAGTTTAATTTCTGATCTCTTATGATTATGTTCTAACAGTTACACCACAAGCAAAGTAGGATATTCTTGTTCATTACCAAAATTTAACACACACACTCCCCAGCATGACTTGGCATTGAACAGGGATCACTCTCTGCAGTTCAATGGCCAAGATGTGCCATCATTATAGCAGCTATCTCAAGAGTTAGGAGAAAATAAAAACAATGTCATCGGGCCTAATGCCATAAAATTAAGTACAACCCAGGTTCCCAAAGCGACCATCAACTTTTTATTATCACTTACAAAATACTAGTCCGTGTCCAAGGAATTTTATTAAAAGAGTTTCTCCTTGCAAACACTAATCTACACAACTGGATTCTCTTCTTTCAAGCCTCTTTCCCCAGCAAGATCCCAGCTGCCAAGGCACGCTGTCAAAGTCCATGAAGCACTCTTAATTAAAATATGATTAGAATGCTGATGTCACCACATGCCAGAAATATGCCAAAAGGAGAGCCAAAGTGTGTAATTAGTGAGCAACTGCAGCTACAGAGAGCCTTCAGAAAAAGCAAAGCCAGGTGGGAAGTGTGAGTCCACCCTGAGTACAGCTCCCTCTTACAGCCTCAGACTGGCTCTGGCCACCACTGACACCCACACTGACCTCAGTTTCCTAATTAGTTGTAATGTGTTTGAAAGTCACTGGAAAGACTCTCTGGAGATTTTTTTTTTTAGGGTTTAAGCTTTTCATTAGCTTGTGAGATCAATACATTCTCTCTGTACTAACAGAATATAAAAGAAACAAATCAGGACAAACCAAACCAGCTTTTCACCCTTCTCAGACTTCCCCAGCCTTGATATGTACCAATTTATATCTACACTGGAAGAGATTGTCATTTAATTTACTCCCCTTTTGACTGAAGGTATCCATTAGAAAGAACAGTCAGGAGTTGGGTATCATAACCCACCTTAATATTGACAACTATAAAAGTCTGTCCAAACACTATTACAGACAGTTGGTCCCAGACATCCACCTCAGTTGAAGTCACAAAGTGTGCAGCAAGAGTATGATGATTCATCTTTCACCAGCAATCAATAAATCTTCAAGCAACAATCCTGTTTTCTGTTAACATGAAATCTCAAGATGACTGCCTAGTTAGAAATTACAAAGACATCCACATTAGGAAAGATAGGAGTATTAAACATGCCTTTCTCCAAGGGCTATCAAAAGCTAACAAGAAAACGATTCAAAAAGGCTCTGTGATTGAAAATGCACTCTTCAATGTTTTCCTTCAATGCTTTCACAGCCTTTTTTTATGCACACACTTCTCTCATTCTGAAGTTTATTCACAAATTTTGTGAGTTCATAACTAATATCCTTCCAGGTGGCATTTGTCAACACATCCCAGAGTGATGAACTGCTATGAGCTCTGCTTCACCATTTGGGATTCCGAACGCCCTATCCCAAACACCTCAAAAATCCCCAGATCAAACTTAAAACAGTAGCTGCATATAAAGTAATTTCCTTTCACTTCATATTGAAATGAATTAGTTATTTTTGTGAAACAAATGCCAAATTATTTGTGCTTTATGTTCAGATAGTAGCCAGACTTAAAAGGGCGTTTGGAAAAGGAGTCTTGGCTGAAAATCTCCTGCAAGCTTTGGTCTGGCACCCACATGAGCCTGGAGTCCAAACTGCATGAGCTCCTCAGACATCGTCTGGGGGTTTGCATGCATCTAAAATCCACAGGACACGTAGGTCCCTCTCCAGCCACATGAATAAAATTTCAAAGCAGGACAGATCCATTCAGCAATCCTTCAGTTTAGACAGGCTTTTCTGCTTCCACAAGGCAGCTCTCTCATTCTGCTTATTCTCACATGCCTCTAATAGAGTTCCTTGCCATTTCACGTGCATTACAATAGATCTGTTTTACATGACCAGGGAACAAGTTTTTAAACATGTGCTATGCATTAAATATCCCATATATTCAGCAAGGAAAGAAAAACATTTCTGGAGTAATTTTACAGACTCTGGTTTCTAATAAATTTTCAGAGCAACCCTAAACTGCATTAGCAAGTTCCAGTTTATTGTCAAGCTTGTGCACAACATCCCTCAGTGACATGTCAAATCTTTACCGAGGCAGCTGAACTCCTAAAGCTGTCCTCATTGGCAGCAAACTTGTCAGATTAAATTGCCACCTCTTGTCAGGTAAAGATGTAGGATCCGATACCCCTCTATTGCTGATAACACAAACTGTCCTTTCACTTTGGATGTATTATGAATCTCCAGTGTTTCTTACTATGAGGTACTATGTATCTCATGAGGAGAGAGGAAATATTGCTTCCTGACCACTTTAAACATGGTTTATTATAAATAAAGACAAAGGAATACAAAACTTGCAAGTGTTTTCAATTGTTGTGTTTAGCTTTGACTTTGTGTCAGGGTATTTGCTTATCTGTCTAGGGAACCAAAAAGTAAAAACATTTTCATTCATTATCTCGTCTCTTCGGTGCCACTTCCATAACATTGCCCAAACCTGTATCTGCTATTTCCAAATGTTCCTGAAGAGGTTGAAGAGGCAGGATGGACCAGATGACCCACTGTGGTGCCTTCCAGCCTTACCCATTCTGTGATTTCTGTGCATTATTGCTCCTCTTTACAAGGCCTTTGAAGCAGAGTTTTGCAAGAAAGAATTACCTGTCACAACATGTGCATTATTAGACGGCACATAGATAACAGAATAGATTATTGAATGGAACAGAATTTGGCTTCGTGTCGTGCCTTTCACAATCACAGCATGGCAAGCTGTTTCCCATTAAGCAAGAAAATCAGACAAACCAGTTCAGCTGTCAGCAAGCCCACCACCTCTGTGATCAGTGGCAGTGCAGGCACACGGAAGGTACCACAAACTGCTGGGCAGACCATTTCAAAGCCCCTGGGCAGTCAGTGGAAACTTGAGGGCAAAACCTAAGTCCTCCAGGATGATGGTAAGAACTGTCCCAGGGAAGCATTTACTGAGCTGGGAAGCAACCAGCATGAAGTCAGGAATGTAGAAATCAGCTGAGGCAGCTACACAACCAGCTGTCAGATGCCACGGCACCACCCCAGTCACTGGCAGTTCCACATCAGCTCTCTGTACTTAAAGCCCGGAGCGATGGTCAGAAGCTCAGCCCTTGCAGTGTAGAAGTGACTCTAAGAGTCCAACAAAGAACTCAAACCTTGTGGGGAGTTAGTTTTGGGGTCCTAGATCACACCCAAGACTTGAGGAACAGAAAAGAGCACAGCACCCTAAATTTCTGTGGCATTGACACTGAATTATTACTTCCATCAGCATTTTTCAAACAATTAGAGTGCAAAATCCTACTGTGGCTTACTTACTCAAAACATAACCACATAACTCTGACACACAGAATATCCTAAACAGCCTCCCTAAAATTGGAGGGAAAATAAAAACAAATATTAACAACATATTTCTGACATACCTGCACAGCAGAGTTTTGTTAGACTCCTTTATAAACTGCATTTAAGCTTAAACAAGTTTTGCATTTCCACTTCTCATCCTGCAAATCACCCCAAAACACAGAGTATTAGAAATGCAAAACAAGTTTCAGACAATTTTTTTTTGATTTCTTGAAAGAACAAAGCAACTATGTCTCTTAACTATTAGGGAAGACCTAAATTTTCACACCTCTATTTACAATTTTTCAGTCAGGAACAGGAATTTACAGATAATGCAACTCAAGACTTTTTAGGCAGGAAAAACAGAACTCTAGTGCTACCTCGACGACACAATTCTGTTGAGCTGCAGTGGTATAGTTTGAAAAGCTGATTCAATAGTCAAACCCAGAAATTCCTAATAGCAGGCAGAAAGTTTGCTAAAGTCCTCTGAAGCGCTAGTGCTGATTAGTACTTTATTTCCTCACCTGCTTGCAGGGACACAGATTGCTTACTCTGGGCTCATCACAGACCGAAATGGCTCCAAGCAGTGCCTGGGAGCATAATTAAAAGAACTGTGCCCCAGAGAAAGCTGCCGAGAAGCCTGAGCTCACTCGGAGAGGCATTCGCAGCTTTCCCAACTGACAGCAAGAGAGGAGCTGCATAGCAAGTTCAACAGACATCAGATTTAAGGTGATGCTGGAAATTTTCTGGGATTCTACAGAATTTAGCATGCTTCTCCAAGACCGTTGAATGGAAGTTCAAAATACCAACTTCAGAATTCCCATTTCTTCACTGAAAGTTTAAATTATGACACAATACTCAAAAGGGGATACTTTTTTACCCACTTTTATGTCTTACATAAAATAGACTCTTTCCACTAACCATTACTATGATCCTAGACCCCAATTTAGATGATTTCATTATCATCTTAAAAGAAGAAAGATATATTAGGAAAATGAAGCTATAGACTAATGTTACCTTATTAAAATCCTATTTACATAGAATTACCATAAATACAAGTTGGTAAACCATATGCTATCGCATCTGTTCCTCTGTCTATTAATAACAAGACTGTCCCCTATAGGGCTCTCAAATTAATATGTATTAGACTACAATACAAAGTATTTGGATTCTCTTGACAATGTAATTTGTAGCTAGATTATTTGTAGGCTTCTAGCTTGGAATTATTGCTGTTACACTATACCTCAGCTGTTTCTTCTAGTGTGATTAAAGTAAAACACTTGGCTCTTCTCATATTTGAACTGTATGGAATTGTGTCAGTTCTTACATTTCAAGTATTTTCAGTCTGAAAGTGTCAAAATATGCAGTCCTTTACTAACCACAGCACTGTTTAGGAGCTTTGTTTTCCAACTTCCTGGACACTTAATATATGCCAAACACTCAGAAGTCTTTACTAATTAGGTTAAGAAAAAACTCATATAACAAAAGAACTTTGAAGCTTAAGAGATATAAATTCCATTTCAGACACCAAACATTCCATAAATACATGCTTGCATCTTCCAATGAAACCAACAGATGCCTCCCTGCCCTGAATAAAGCAGGTGTTTGTATTTGCTCTTGAAGACTATGAAGAATATTTTGGGAGATCAATAAAGTGTTTTATGCCCTACTGTTTTTATACTTACATTTACTTCTTTTCTTTACACACACTGTGTGATTAAAAAAATACCCACAAACCCCCTCATTTTTTTCAGCTCAGCTACAAGGTTTAGTAACTAAAAAGGTTTAAGAACTAAATGCTGAAATAAGAAATTACATATAATTCATCTTTAGAACTATTAAGGCCTCTTCTTCATAGGGGAGAGACTACCCTCAAGGGCTCCCTATCAAAGGCTGCTCTCTGAATATCACTGTAAAATGCTTCCCTTATTTTAAAAGGTAATAAAAAAAAAAAAAGCTTTATGTTGGCAAGTCATTTAAAGAGCTAGACAAACCTAGAGTTAGTTACAACACCTCTGAGTCTGTTAGGAGTATCCACACCATAAGGTCAATACCCTGCACTATCATCCCTTATCTTTGCCAAGATATCAGCACCCAGCCAAGGAAAGTTACCTCATGGCTGTCTCATGTGCCCCTTTGTGGTTTGCTCCTACCATACTTTCCAGCCTCAAGATCTCTGGTGAGTTACTTAAGGAGAAACACCAAACAAATAAACCAGGCACTACCAAATCCATTACCAAAACTCACCTGGTTAGCCAGACCTGCAGCCAAAAGGCTGTTGATGCTCCCCATCTCCCACAGCCTCTCTGCACCTCAGCCATGGTGCAGAGACCACCCTCCCACATATCTCAAATGGAAGGTAGTTCCCTCACACACCTTGACACAGTTTATTAAAAGCCAAAACAGCATAGGAAAATGCCAACCCGTCTACTGAGGGTAGCTTTTAGACCAAGCCAAATACAAACAAATCAACTAAGACCATCCAGGTGCCATTTTTACCTTTTTTTTTGAGCCAGGGGAACCTAAGAAATTCCTTTCCCAGAAGCAGCTCCAGCACTCCCATATTGTTCCAGGCTATTCCTCACAACTCAGCTGTGGCAAAACATTGTGACAGACCCAAGCTGTGGACTCAAGGAGCCACAGCAGGTGGCAGGTCCCAGAGAGAGCAGGGTGGGTTCATGGGACAGGGGCAGACCCCACGCTGCCATGTGCTGCCCTCACCTTCTGTGGAGGACTGGCAAACTGTGCCCCAACTAATCCTTCTCACCGGAAGGCAAGAACATGTTTATTTGCTCTCTACCCAGCTGGTTGTGTAAAGAACTGCTCAGCTTAACTCTGGACACCTGCTAGTCCATGCTAACAAACGCCGCTCGACTGCACCTCTCTCAGACACCTGGGGCTTGTTTGCTTTCCACTCCAAGGCAGAGCTGGCTTTACTTTGTTCTTGTGGTCTCTGAAGCACTACAACAAAATGTTGCTGGAAACTTCTCTGTGAATAATGTTATAGTGGAGCTTCAGAACTTTTGAGAACAAGCAGATATTCATAAATCAGAATTACATTTCATTGCTGGGCTACTTTAGGGTTTAGATTCCTAGAATATTTTCCTAAGAAATGATCCTAGAGGCTTAAAGACCCTCAGTTGTTTGGGGTTTTTTTTCATAACTGAAATGCTCCAAATCAAGACCCATAGCTCTTATATTATGTCCACAATGCTGTATGGGTGCTCTCTCTGTTCACACCTGGGGAAACCAAGGCTCAGGCAAGTCACAGGAATGGCACTCCTGGTCAGGGAGAGCTCACTCATCCTCAGCAGGCAATCCTGGGACACACTGCCTTCCTGACCACCACCCACCACACAGGCTGCTGAACATCCTGGGAAAATTTTAAGAAAGCTAGTGATAAACGCAGAAGTACAGAAGTGTTTACGTTGTTTTTATTTTTATAAACTTGGATGGACTTTTGCTCTTCCACATTTCACAGGTGAGTTTATATTCATGCCTCAATGCCCCAAGACTAATTGCATGAGAGGTGCAGGGCTGCAGATGCAACTTATGAATAGATCCTGCCCTAATGCTCTTGAAGTAATACTGAAAAGTACATCTGAATTTTCAAGAAATGTAAAGAAAATTAATTGTGTGGAAAATATTACTAAAAGATTGTTCTTACTGCACTGGTTTACTTTCACAATTCTGGGGCCCGGCTCATTATGTTTGAATATTCAGCTTCTGCTAACACAGGAAAGGATCCAACATGGCATTCTTATTGTATCCACAGAACAAGGAGAAACATTAATGGAACAGTCTTTCCTCTCAGTGCAGGTTTTTCCTGCAGTTGTGTTCTGTGCAGCAAACCAGGCACCTGCTGGGGAGCCAAGTGACAGCGAAGGCCAAGCACAGCCTGCTCTGCTCCAGCTGCCTCACGGGGAGTCCAGAACTCGTCATGAGTCACAGCAGACACAGCACGTGTGATTCCAGGGGTTGGACCCAAACCGCACCTTTTCTGGGATCAGAGAAGCTTTAAAGCCAGAGGAAGAAATATAAAACTGAGCGGTCCTCAGCTTGTTCCACACTGGGTCTTCTTCTCCAAGTTTAAATCCACGTTACTTTTATTTTCAGGCTTACACAGTCTTCTGCCTGGCCCTCCAGTAACAGATGCAATGATGCCCTGCAGGAGACAGTGCGGAACGTGTCATCTCCTGGAATGAAAAACAGCCTTAAGAATAACAGATCATCATCAATTTTCACTGGGTTTATAGGTAACAGAGCGGGAATTGCAATATTCAAAAAGTAAATCAGTTGAGCAGGATGAGGATGGAAACCATGCAGACAGGATTGTAACTGATTTTTAAATCTGACCTGCAACTACTAGATTATTCTGCTTTATTATGTACATTTGTAAGGCTGCATTATGGATCAGATTGCTGCATAAGGTACTACAGAAATATGTGAGCTCTAGACCTTCCTCCATGCAATTTCATCCTGCCTGCAAAATTTCCTTCAGTTTTGCATATTCACTAATTGCTCGAGTTTTCACGATCTTAAGCTCTGAAGTGTTTCATTAATTTCCAACCTAGACACAAATATAATGATTTTTCCAGCCAGAGACAAATAGATTGGATCAAGAGTAATCCTATTGAGCTCTGAGGTTCAAAGTAGTGATCACAAAGGGTCTCTCTGTTATAGACCAGTGACCCTTTTGAACACTATCCACATATAATTAATATAAGCATGTCTTAATAAACCATATGCTCACTCAGCTGTTCTTTGCTGTATTAATAACAAGGCTGTCCCCTAAGGGACTCCAAAATTAATGTATATTAGACATATGTATCCTAATAACCAGAAGGTAACACAGTTGTACTTGTCTTACTTTAGATAAGTATTTAATACAGCATTATTTTAATGACTTCAACAGAACATATGTGCCTGTTGGCTCAAAAATGCAGTTTATGAGATTGAAGATAAGCTGAATATTGGGATAACAAACCTCACAAATGCCATTCTTTCCCATTACATATTAATAACAAATGGGATTGATGATAATATGTGTCTAATACCCTTTTAAAAAAAAGGGAAAGTGACTAAAAGGCAAAGTGCAGCGTAAGAAAACCTCTGAATAGATCATATCATTTCAGGTCTCATTTGCTGTTGTTCATTACCTTATGACACAGACTATAACAGAGTATTGCTCTTCACAGTATTAAAGTAGGCAAACCTATTTAAATAAAATAATCACCATTATCTCACACAAAGGTTCAGCTGATTGGAGTGATCTGAAATTTCCAACCACATTTTGTTCCTATCTGTTTTATCACAAGCAATTTATTTTGTAATATCCCAGCTCCCCCACACTTCTGAAAGAATAAGTGGCAAAATAAAATTCTGGTCAAAATCCAAGAGTGAGAGAAGATGTCTCTGAGTAGAAAATAGACAAATATTAACTGGAATAAAAATTTCTGCCAGTGTCTCTCACGTTCCAAAGGAAAAGGAAAGCCTGATCACTGAATCTTTTTCTTTTCTAGGATTGTTCTCATGGAAAGCTTTGACAGAAAGCAGACTGATCCTGGTGTGATTTATTAAAATCTAAATATGTCTTTGTGGAATGGGAAAGAGGCCTGATGGCATCACAGGAGGGCCATGAAGATGCTCAGAGTCTTGGAGCGCCTCCTATGAAGAAAGGCTGAGACAGCTGGGGGCGTTCAGGCTGGAGAAGGTTCTGTGGAGAGCTTAGAGCCCCTTCCAGTGCCTAAAGGGGCTCTAAGAGAGATGGGGAGGGACGTGGGATAAGGGTCTGGAGTGATAGGACGAGGGGGAATGGCTTCACTCTGACTGAGGGCAGGGTTTAATTAGATAATAGGAAGAAACTCTTGAATGCGAGGGTGGTGCAGGACTCAGGTTACCCAGAAAAGTTGTGGATGCCCCATCCCTGGNGAGGAGAGAATAAAAAGAAAAATAAAAGGTGTTCTTCTTGTGTCCCCACAGGACAGGAAACTGAAGAAAGCATTCCTCACTGTCAGGTTTTCTTCTTACTGGCCAAAAAGGATTGAAAAAAGGTATTTGCCTGCTTGTTTATCTGTAAAACTTTGTTGCCAATTGCTCCCTGCACACCTTGTCCTTCCTTCAACAGAGATCTTCTGTATGGCCATGATAAGCTCCCATATCTTGTATATAATACACCTAGATGAAGAATTCATGAATAACTTTTCCTTATACTGTTTTCAATGACTGCCTTCTCTCCCCTTCCATGTGCATTTCCACCCTGTGCCACTTTTTAAGTACAGATAGAAGAGTCACTCTTTTCTTTTTGGCAGGGGGGCCAGGGGTGTTGGGGGGGTTCTGCTGTGGTGTAGAATGACCATAGGTGCCAAAATAATACACTCATGTGGGATAAAAATGCAATTATCATTCTACCCCTTATATAGCTCTGCATAATCTGATACAGCTCCGAGAAAAGCTCAATGTTCCAGCTCCAGTTTCCTGAGCAGATGTGATCTCCACCTCACAAGATCCACTGATAGTTAACAATACACTTGTCATTTTGAGTCGGATAAAAAGCAGCTGTTCTTTAAGCTTTCATTTCAAAAAATTCACACTGTTCTGCAACAAATGGTAATTAACTGCTAAAAGGGGAATATTGAGAGCAGTTCTCCAGATAAAATGCTTTTGTTTATCATTAATTTATAACAATGCATCACAAACTTGAGAAGTAGATGCAAGAGTCACAGAATAATGAAGCCTGAATATTTTGATCAAAACAACTACAGCAGGTTAAACATCTCCACTGGGCTAAGTTAGCTGAATTGAAATGTCTGGTCTCAATTGCTTGTTGCCGTGTTGTGCTTTCACCAGCTGACATGAGGAAACTTCTTTTCCTGACAAAAGACAAAACATTTCTGCCAGCTGAGGTGACATTGTGTTCATTCAATAATGATACAAGGCCCTGAGGTTCTTCAGCAAGAAAGATAACAAAGAGAATCCTCATTAACTAACTGCAGAAGAATGAAGGTCAACCCACAGAGAGAATTTCATGCTTACATGTCACTTAGAACATTTGTTCTTCATTAATTCTTTAAACCCAAGCTGGGATATCATCTAGCAGCATTTTAATGCCCTGTACTCCATCAGAAATAACTCTCAAGATGTGGGTTTCTTTGCGCTATGCTTAGGAGGCTTTATTTATAAGCACTTGACTTCACATCGTTGGACAATAATAATGTTTTAGGATTGTTCCAAGACTGGATGTAATACAGGTAATAACAGTTCAGGTATTTCAAGATGAAATAAATGAGGTCTCACATAATATATTCCAAAAAGTTCACTATATGGACATACAAAAATACCACCACTATTTTTTATGTTTGTACACTACTTTGTTATTGTTGTATTTTTAGGTTGTCGTGAATCAAAACACCTTATTTCTGTCAAGAGTGTACTCCTCACAGATGGTAATATTATATGCAACATACCTGTATTTTCAAATATGCATTAGCAAATATTACTAGCAGAAACATTTATCATTGTTTCTTATGATAATAAAAAAAAAATTATTCTGTGTAAAGTTTCAAAAAAATTTCAAGATTCCGTAATTGTCACATTTTTTTGATCAAGTATTCATACTGGCCACATTCAGAACATTTTATACTATTGTTTTTCATTAGCCTTAATGCTTGTACTTCCTCAGTTTCACACTGGAAAACAGATAATGCAAATATTTTCAAAATATACTCACCTCTGTCAGATTTTATTTCCTCCACCCAAACTAAGATGATATATAGATAATTCAGTACTTAAACCAGAAGTCATTATTCAGAAAACAATTATGAGAGTTAAGTGAGCGTCATATTTTCAAATTCATGAAATTTGGATAAGCTTGGATTTGTTTTTTATTTTCTATCTGAATATGCTTCTTTAATACTGGGCAGAGTGTCTTCTTCCCCCAGACCACACTAGTTTATTGAAGCTTGAAAATAAAAAACTCTCTCTCCTTTTGAGACATATATGGCTACTGCTAACTCATTTCCAATTCTTCTTCATTTTCTTTTAATTATCATAACCTATTCATAGTATTTGTATAGTAACATAGTATTTGTGATGGGCTTCTTTGGATACAGATATATAAACAGGTTAATACATAATATAATACATAACAGAGGTCAGTGAACCTTAAAATTTTCTAAGATCAGCACTTTCACCCCGACGATTCCAGGTACATCTGTCCTGGTTTCAGATGCCTGTCTTTGAGGTTAAAGCTTTTTCATTTCAAAGATATTAAAATCCATCATTTGGTCTACACAATGTCACTTGCTCCAAGTATTTATACATGTAGTTAAAATAAACATTACAGATGCAACTATAAATATTTAGGTCTATTTATACCTTGAAAGTTTTGGACCCTTACTGTTTAACTGACCACTAAAAAGATGATAGCCACACCTTTGTTTTCATGGGCTTTACCAACAAAACCATCCACATGTCATCTTGTGGAATAATCTTACACATTTTCCTCTTCCTGTGATGGCCACAAAAAAAATCCCCCAAGCCAATAACCTTCTGGTTCCACCTGTTTATTATTCTTAAGTACAGCTCAGTTCTCACAGAAGTAAGAAAACATAAAGCACTATGTATATGTGTGTGTGTGCACGTATATATATATATATCTTTATTGGATACCTTTTTGAAGATTTAGTTCTGCTTCCTATGATTAGAGTTTGAGGGCATTCTGCATAAAAGAGGATGTTAAATAACTCTAAACAACTTCCTGCAGTTGTATGAGCACGAGCAGAGACCTTCATGGGGTCCTACCCAAAATGCCAGAAGATTCCACCAACACAGCACCACTGCCAAACCATAGGATCAACACATTGGGCTGCAATGCTTGACTGAGCTGAAGCAGCTGAGGAATTCCCAAGCTTTCCATGCCATCCATCCTGGTAACCTCCATGTACAAGAGAAAAACATCCTAAACCTTTGTAGCTCCTTGTAATTTTGGCCTCTCTCTATGCCATATGACTATTCTGATTTTAGCTTTATTTTAATTTACATGATGCAATTGGTAGTATCAGAGACATCAGGGGGATTTTGGGAGAGGAAACTGTCAGATCGTTACTGCTTCAAATGGCAAGGCTTATTGTTTTATCAAGTTTGTTCTAAAGCAGTCTGTTGTAACCCCACAGTATCTCATATTTGGGTTGTATTGGTCTTCTTTGGATTCTTGTTAGAAAAATAAAAGAGAAAAAAGATGATGGAGAGGTCACTGAAAAGCAAATGTATTTTAACTGCATACCCTTTTACTGTTTCTTCCAAATCCTCAGTGAGTTATCTTAAATCTCCCTTTTAGCCAGTGCCAACCTGATATCAATATATTATTCTATGAACACTGTGCAAATAGAGAAGCACCCTTGTCTCTCCCCAGACTTTTGTTTATGTGCTTCAGGTTTAATCTGCAGGTGACATTAGATTCCTGGATCAGCACAGAACCCCAGTGCTGTCTGCACAATGGCAGAAGGCAGCCTGTGTCAGGGAAATTTGATCAGCGTGCTCTCTAACCTAACTTTGAGACAGAGACATATGATTCTTTGCCTAGATCTTCAAATTAGAATCTGCTAATAGTTAATGTTACAACAGGAAAGCAGAGAAATAAAATTTTAAACCACCAAAACACTAAGGCACCTGAAACCACACAGCCTCAGATTTAACTCAGTTGTTGTAATCCAGAGGAATAGTGAAGCAAAGTGTCTATTTGTGTCCTGGATCACGAAGCAGGCTGTAGCCCTGAGTGGGCTTATCTAGCTGGCTTTTAAACTGTTTCCATCCAACCTTGTCCACTACAAAATCCTTGGTTCAATACCCTTGTTTCTGCTGTCAGGCAACGCTGCGAACATGACGTTTTTTCTACACTGCTGTGCACCTGCAGAGTTCTGATGACTGTTCCTCAGACAGCCCAGCAGACAATTGCTCTTCTCTTTCACATGTTCTTTTTATTAGGAAGGCAGCAAATTATAAGCTATTCTCTCTCTTCTGAAACTTGTCCTGATTGGCTTGAAAGGAGATCCCAGAGCCCACCTGCCACATCTGCCGCACAACAAGGCACCTGACACGGGCTTGAAAAGAACAGGAGCGGTACCCTGTGTTTTCCATTTCCTAAACACCAAGTGCTACATCAGTTCTACCTCAAGCCTCCTCTGCTGCTGCCTGTGCTCCTCATGGCTGAGGTAGCCTTGCTTTTGACAGGTGCCATTTCAGATTTAATGGCTACAGGACTCTCTTACAGACCACGACAGGGAGATAGTTGTTATTCCATCCTACTCTACTGGGGTATGCTACGTAAATCAAGAAGCATAAATGGTGGAAAAAAATCACCCCTACACTTAGGTCATATGTCCACCTTAGCTGGCTCTTGTACATTCCTCAAGTCGTAATAAAACTGACATATACAAATACTTCTCATGTACGTACTAACTTACAAAAAGAGAACTGCAACAGTGTTTGTAATTTAGAAAATGACCCATTCTGTTCCAGCTTTCCAAATTTATCCAGTCTGATGTTGATCAATGAAATGGCATTACCAAGGGGAAGTTCCTTACCTAGTAGGTAACACAGACAGTTGTCTGCGGCACAGATACAGAGGCTTTCTTAATTTCTTCTCTTGTGCTTGCATGGTTTAGAGAACAGGATTTGGTTCCCCATCTTCTCTGCTGAACAATTATGAAGTAATGTCTGGTCTACTTAGCAAATGGTGCAATTTCCTCTTTCATTTTTATTCATGTATTTATTTTATAATGAAGAGAGAGCTCTCAGAGTGAATGAGCAATTACCCAGCACCTTCCTCTGGGATCTCTCTGAAAGTAAGGAACAGAAGCACTCGAACATGATTCCAATCCACCTTTGCCATCATCCAGTGGCAGAGTCAATTTGAAAAGCTGCTGACATATCCAGAGGTCTCTCAGGCACTCACATGAGTTAAGTATGTTAATGCTTTCCTAATCAAAGCAAAAGCTACAAAGTTCCTATTGAACATTCCTGGTAATTACTAACAGATTATAAATGTCTGTGAGAAGTTCATAGTCCATCCCCTAAAGTTTACCTAAAAATAACGCTTTCAATAATCACCTAAATATCCTGAAATTTTTGTAACAAGGTTGCTGAACTGAACTGTGAAAATGCCAAATTTTAATGTACCTTGGACCAGTTTTCCACCAATGTCAGATGAAATGGATAGGTTTGAATCACTTGATCAGAATTTAAATGAAAGCAAGCAAAGTGGGAGTTTTTTTGGTTGGTTGGTTGGGATTTTTTTAGGGATACTGAAACATTATATTATAAAAGAAAGAGATTACAAAGTAATACTCATTCAGTTTCAGGAAGGTATACAGGTTAACTCTGAACCAATAATTTTTTGAATTCTATCCTACTATTGCACACCCACTGCAAAACACAAACCTTTCAAAAGTGGAAAATTACCCCTTCTCTTCTCTTCTCTGATAAAAGTGTTAGTGGAAATAATATTCTTTTGTTATTTTCTTAGATCATAACTGATATTAACTAAGTAAAACATAATCCAAAAATCTTCTTAAAATGTCACAGCATTTAATGTTATATTGCTGGATGGAAGCATGCACTTCATGGAAGTTACATATTGCATTAAGAAAAGTGAATATTTCTTTAATATACTAAGTCTAGTTCTCACTTATTTTCCCCTTTGGATAAAACTATGCAAAGGAGGTTTGAAATAGTGCCATCCAAATCTGCCACAGTTTACAACTTCCTGAGAGCGGCTGAAGAAGATATAAGATAGCAGAGTATCAGTTCTACTTCACATACATTTAAATAGACTGGAGGAATAAATTTAAAGCTTTAGAAAATCCTAATCAAAACAAGACTTTTTATACAAGTACTACTATCAGGAAAACAGATCTTTTTTCTCTTCCATCAATCTAAGTCTATTTATTTAGAAATTACTAGGTTATTAGAACTGCTATCTTGTCTCTTGCATTTAATTTTCAATCTGCATTACATTTAGATATCCTAGTGACAGAGAAAGAGGCGGATGGTTCCATTTCTGCAGCTTCCAGTTCTGCAAAATGAATCTCAGTGTGAAAAATTAAGATTAATGGGCTTCATAATCATTTTGTTCTGCTAAAGCCAATTTGAATAAAAGGGAAAAAGAGTTCAGATATGAAAACATCTTTGATATCTTTCAATAAAAATAAGCATTGTACATAATGTTGAGCTCCTGCACAAATTGCCATTTTATTTTCTCCCATGCCTGTGTGAAGCATCATTACCACACGTACAAGGGATTTCACAACGTTCTCTTTCGACCTGTTTGCTCTGTGATGGGCAGGAAATGGTCTAGGGGAACATGAAGCGTAGAGTAGCTGACTGCCACTCTGGGCATGTGATTTTAAGGATTCCACACACACGCTGACTTTTCAACAGCTAATTTACCACCTTCCTTTAACTGAAGGATGGAACGGTTCAGCCGGAGCTAGAGGTAGCAATTCTGGCCCCCACTTGCCTACCGCGGTCCCTCCCTGAGTACCTCATGTGGTTGCTCTGTAGCTATTTAAAATGGGTGCCACATGTCAAAGAGTTTTGCTTTTGGATCAGCTTAAGAATCTAAAGATACCGTGTAGCTGATGCAGCAACAGCTGAGAGTTCCCTGCACTGGACAAGGAATGGCAGAGAGAGGAGTGGTGAGACCACTGCCATCCCCATCATCTGTCAAGGTCATGAAACTGCTGGCAAAGATAACGGGCACAAATTTGGGCTTCTCCTTCCTTCTGAGATAAAAAACACTCTGTTGTATGACACAGAAGTGACATTTGATCAAAAGTAATCCAAATTAAAACTGCTACAAAACCGGCTGCATAATGCTTAACGCGTAATCCTTGCTGTTTTTAAACTGATAAAACCAGAACTAAATTAGTTAAGCTAAAGAGTATTTCATTCCTCACTGGCTGAAAATTACTGCACTAGCACTTTGGTTTTTTAGTCTTAAACTGTGGAGTTTCTTTATGCCTGATCTTATTTCATAGGAGAATAGACACATTTTAAATTCTTCAGTACAGGAGAAAGAAGAGAGCAGGTGATACACAATAAAGCATTTCATACCAATTCAGCTTCTTGTAGCCTCTCCAGACCAATGATCTTAAATTAACAGAGTGATTGCTTGAGAAAAGCCCTCTGCCACAACTCTGACCAAGTCCAGCATTGATTCGGGGACACAGCTTTCTCACTGCTACAAAGTCACTATAATTCATCAGCACCTTCTGCTTTATTTTTAACTGTGCCCCTGCATCAGTTGCCAGGCTGTTCTGGCAGGTTGAACACTGCCCTCCAGTAACCAACCAGGCAGTGCTAAATGGATGTGGTATTATAGTACATTAGGTAGGAAATACTGCAGCATCACCTCCTCCCTGAAAGTTTGCAAAATCCCCCTTTCCCTTCTAGCAAAACTCTACTGAAGCCATAATGTGCAATAAGTATAATTTAGATTTTTGTAACTGCTGGCTGAGCACCAGCCCATGAGAATGATAAACATTTTACTGTTTCCGGCATCTGGCTCTTGTGAAACTTTTATTTTTAATTTCTGTTGTGTGATTTGCCATCACCTCAGATAACCTGCTCTAACCAGGTGCTTCACTCTGGAATAGGAGCAGAGTGGATACACAGGTTTTTGAATGCACAAGAGGTGCTGTGATGTCCTGACTCGGAGGTGGCCTATTGTTAATCTCAGCTTTGGTTGCCTTACCTTCACAATTTTTTGGTACCAGTCTTTCACGTCAGCAGGGTGATAGTGCAAAAGGAATATTTGTATATTCATAAATACTCATTAATAGTAGCAGAGAAGAACTCTGGCACTGTATTTTGCAGATAAGGAATCATTTAGACTGGCTATATATAGATTCATTGTATAATTTGGACAAATCACCTAGTTTTTTAGAACTTGGTTCCTTCCTTGTATGGCAGAGAAAGTAACTTCTTTTCATTTTCTTTTCCCCATTTAACTTTGAATTCTTGGTAAGATGAGGGTCCCTCACTATGAATATGCAGAGATACTTTTAGAAAGTATACTATAACCTAACTGAAATAACAACATTGACCAGACAGTCCTAAAATAAAAGTTCCAACAAAAGTTGGGCAGATGCATGAGGAGGTCCCTAAGTCCATTTTCTCCTGCAAGAAAAGCTCAGATAACTCTTATGCACAGCAGCTTTGGAAAAGTGCAAAGCTTAACCCATTAATCATAGTCATTCCCTGGGTCTGTATTAGCCCTGGTGCAATATACTGTGTGGCAAAAAATTAATAGTTACTTATATGTGCAGACATAACGAGTACATATATGAACCTTCCAAATAAATATAAGCCATTAAAAAATTGAAAAAAACCTCCCCCAAAATTTAATTTGAAGACTATATGATGCCTTACAAAATCAAGCACTTGAGCCACGGTTCTGTAACAGCAGAGATAAATTGTGGCAGCCTTTGACCTCTCAAAGCATGACTATGATATCTGATAGAATCAGACCCAATGGCTGACAAACTCCTCAGGATAAAAAAATATCACATAAATTCAAAGAAATGTCAATATTAATGAAAAATGATTAAAGTAAACCAAGACACCACCTAGTATAACACAGATGTAGAATTATATTCTCACAGAGATATCTTTTTGAAGTTTTCCAGGAGGCAGCAGTGGATCAATAAAGAGCAGAATTAATCCTTAAAACACTGGGAAATGTGCAGCTCAGGCTTTCATTTATCTTGCACTCATGGTGCTGCACCACGTATATCAGGGGTCTGACAGCACTGTGTGATATTGCTGCTGCACCATCTGTGCAGCACATGCACACCTAAGCTCCAGGGAAAGGCTGGAGGAGTGCAGAGGAATTTTTTAACTCAGTGTTTCTATTTAAATATTTTATGGAACCTCACAGCTGACCCAACATTAAAATATTGCTAATTATTGGACAGTAACAGTAAATGGTAGAGGAGCCTCTTTGTAAACAAGATCGGCTTTGTGAAAACTTATAATGTGAAACCCTACGTTGGAAAGGACGAGTATGGCTTTGGCACTCACAGCATAATGAGACCCAAAATTAATCTGTCATGTTCTTAATATAGATGGTGTATTGAATTTATTTATTTTCACAGTACTCTGATCTTGGAGTGAAAATACACTTCAAAGTGGAAAAATAGCCTTGTAATACTCTGCAAGAGATTTTTTCAACATCATACACAGATGAGGAAGATACTCAGAATAACAGGGAAAACCAAAGCTCTGAACATAGAAGCTGATAGAGTGTCCTTCACAGAATTTAATATTTAAGCAAAATATCAAAGCATTTGCTCTTTTGACAAATACACTCTCTGTGTGTAAATAAAAAATAAAAGCTGGTCTGACTGAAACATTGCCCAATTAAGTTCAATTTACTTAATTAGTATCAGGAAGTTCCCTGGATGTCTGCATTCTATGTCATTTTCTTGCCATTTTCTGTATCTACATCCCTGCTAAATTCCTTATAAATTTAAAGCTGAAGAGCCTATTTGCTGCTTCCGTAGGTAGTAATTAGAATTCAGTTGTTCTCTCTCGTTTTTAAATAGAAATAAATTTCTTACATACTTATAAAGCCACCTGTTTCTAACCACCTTTCCAGTACCACAAGGACAGGTCTGTATCCCATTCACACAATAAGTGAATAATTATTGTAGGAAATCCAATTTTTGTCATCACACACACAGTGCTCTGCCCACTGTGAAGCTCAAGATTAAGAAAAAAAGATGATTTTCTTTTGACCCTCTCGTGATCAAACATACACGACTGGGGGCTAGAATTTCATAGGAGGAGCAAATGAAAGCAATGGCAAGAAGGACCCTGAAGAAGTAAAGACGTTTTCCAGCTGCAGTGCCTTTGGGAGAAGGCCACATCTGCCTGGCTACAAACACCACTGAGGGAGGGAAGAAGTGAATGGAATTATCAGCTGCTTGTGACGACAGTGCTTAGTTTTAGTAGGTTCTTCCACTCCGCTTGTAAAGCTGACAGACATCGGGATTTCCAAACTCACCTGGTTCTACCCTGAAAATAAGCTGCCTAATCTACACTCCGTTTAAACAATACATAGAAAAATAGTCAGAAAAATAAAATGTGGGCCCCTGATAGGTTTCAATCAATATGTGGCCATAAAAAAAGCTGTAAAACAATTATTCTTGAGCATGACTCCAAAACATGTTCTAAGTTAATCAGGAACTCACAGGCTTTCCTTTCTCCTTTCCTGAGAATAGTCCTTCAAATGATTTCCACTCTGAGGATTTCATTCTGGAATTTTCCATTACCGTAAGAGTTTACATCAACTCAATCTACCTCCTACCTACAAAAAGCTAATTACTGATCTCAGTTAGGCCCATAAACAGTGCTTTTACATTAACCAGGGGTCATTAAATACCAAGGGAAAACACTTTCTTCTCCAGATGGTTGGAGGGTTGTCTCTATGCAACATGTTCAGCACTTGTTCACCTGCAAAGAAGATTTTCAATTAACATGTTTCAGCTTGAAAAAAATATATACAACGTTTTAGAGATGCAGCTGTTGGCAGCTGTAGGCACTATTACTGATCCTTGCACCATTTTAATTCACTTACTTTAGGACGACTCAGTGTACTAACTCCATGGGTTTCATCACTTTACATTTTTACCTTCTATGCGTTTTTGGAAAAGTCTGGTAGGACTTTACAAAAGTAAATATATACTTACAGTAGCAATTTTACCTCCTTTAGAGGGATGGGGCTGAATACCCAGCGTGAATCCCTTGAAAGCCGCTGGTAATTAGTAAAACCACTTTGCATAGCATGAGCATTTAAAAAAAAAAAAATAAAATTTCTGTGCTTGTGATTGGAAATTCTATGGTAGCTGTTATGCACCTAAGACCCATTTCTGGACTGGATGAGAAGATCATGTCCCTGACATCTGTTTTTTTCTCTCCAGAAGGATATACAACAGAAACCAGTGTTATTATTAGAGAGAAACATGGGATTTCCTCCTACTGTGTAATCTGGTCAGGAACCTTAGTCCAAAATGTTATGTCTGATCTGAATGAATTGCTGAAAAGATGGAAAAAACAAACCCTCATGCAGCAGAGTAGCCTGAGGTCTGTGAATGGGAAGACAGGGAATCATCATCCAAATATCTATGAGAATACAAATACATAAAAATACAAAGAGGACACAGTTCCTTCCACTTGCTCTGGTGTTTTCCTTCAAGGTGAGAGTTTTCCAAGACACTCACTTAATTATTTTCCTATGTGTACATCACCTGTTTGTCAGCGAGTGCCTTCAGGTGCTAAAGAAGAGATGGATTATGAATAAACTAACTCTTGCTTTCATGGGAAGCATAATTAGGAGAGTGTGTGAGAAAAATAATGGGTATTTCATGGAAAATATTCTGAAAGTGGACAGAGGACTGTCCACTTATCCCTCCCGTGGATAATGCGGGGCAAGAACTCAGGGATTCTTGGAGCAGGTTGGGTTGGTTACTTGGAGATTTCGTTTCCTGCCTTGGGCTTTTATCTATTTTATTTAGCTCTAATTACCAGTAAACATTGAAATATATGTTTTGAGTATTCCCAGCTATAATTATTAAAACAAGATAGCTGTGATTACCAAAATTGCTGGACAAAAATTTTCAGATAAAACCACTGTTTGGCAAAAAGGCATACTAAGCCACTGCTGGATGCTTCAGAAAGTCATTAAATTTTGCAGAATTGGGAGGAGGAACCACTGGATTTTCTTTAAAAATATTCTTTTTTTTATATGAGACTTTAAAATCTTGGTTGTTCCTAAATTTTTTTCAACTCTCAATGTTATTTTTAATGTAAATATTTGCTGTATCACTTGATAATTTGTAATTTTTAAGAAAATTATTATTAAAGTAAATAAACCAATAAATTCCAGTGTTTTGAATCAATCTCAATGTTCTGTTAAACCCTTTCAAAATTATTTGGTGGAAGAGACAAGCCAAGAAATCTATTATTTACCTACTTGTAATCATGATTTCTCTGCAATCATAATCACAATGTAACCACTCATTTATTTTCTTTTTTCAGAAAACACAATAAGAAAAATTAGATTAGTTCATGATTAAACAGCAAGGTAACAGCTAGTGCAAAGGCAATAATGACCAGATTTGAGGATGTCTGTGAATTATTTCTTGCTACCAGAAAACATTCACTATATAATTCACAAATTATTTTTGGGCTCTTTCCCATTTTATGAATGGTCTATTCTTCTGTTTTTATTAATATTGTTGACTCGCTACAACAGGTGACATTTTTAGCCCCTTAGGCTGTCCATTATCCAAATGAAGGGCCATCTGGAAAGGGATTCTGTTCACTGAAAAATGTGACAGAGCTGATGGCTTTTTAACTGCAAGTCATCTATGATTGCTGGTAAACACTGAAAATTAGCATTGATTCCCCTCAAATGAAAAAAACAACAACAATAAAGTACTTCAGACAGGCTTATGGAAACACCTTCTCGGCAGATGTGCATGCTAATTAATAATTGTAGATGGCAACCCTTCCTCATTTTTGTAAATTAATGCCAGTTGAATTCTCTAAAACAAATAAACATGACTACAGATGGGGCAGCTACTTGTATATGCCCAGCACAGCATATGTAGATTAGGAAATGGGGAGGGACTGAAATCTCTGCCATGCTACAAACAGGTAGTAGACAAGCACCACTACCACAACCTGCTACACTCAGAAAATCAGGTAGTTCATCTCTTTGCCCACCAGGTTCCCTTCTGGGAGGCTTTCCAAGGCAGGAGGTGGATGCTGCATTGCCTCTGGTGTTCAGTACAGAGGTTGTGGCTGGAGGGACTCTTGCAGTCACACCCCCAGAGGTACAATAAGCCTGTCACCATTTGGGTACCCAAAACCCTCTAAACTGCGTTTTGCACCAACTGTATCAGAGGATTTGAAATAGCAAATGAAAACATACTCCACTCATCTGTCTTCCAGCAGTATCGTGTTTTCCTTCCAGGGCGATGAACACACACCTGCAGTGAATTCACTCACCAAAATCAACTGGAAACTTTTTGGGCTTTGATGGAATCAAACCAGGCTCTCTAACAGAAAAATCTCAGAGAGAGTCTGACATATCCTGACAAAGCTGTAACCCACGATGAACAGAAGCAGTGAGGATCATAAGCATCAGAAAAAAGTGTCATAGTTTCAAATATCCTCTCTGAACTGAGATTATAAGCATGTTTATTTTATTAGGCAACTGTGCCACGTTTAGTAATTAAAAAAACATTGGTCCCACTTAAAATTGGAAACAAACTCGTTATCTTTTGAGCCATTGATTGAAAATGTGTTTTGGGGGACATTTTTTTCAGAGACCAGAACTGTAACAATGTTTACTGAAGTACCTTTATGCTGACACTGAAAATACATAGAAAAAAATTTCTTCAACATACTTTGTCACCTCAAAAGGCATTAAGAATATAAATATCTTGTGTTAGAAAAATCATATCAATCAGAATCTGTAATTACAACAGGACTAACAACCCTTAATTTACTTCTGCCTACTTTCTCATACTGGAAACCATCTTTCTGCATCTGGTGCCATCCTGGTGAATGCTTGAGGAGCAAGTTTGGGCAGCATAAGATTCCCCACTCTTGATCTAGCAGGTGTGTGACTATCAGGCTTACACAGTGTTCATATATCAAACTGATTTCAAGGAAAAACTTTAAAGGGAAAAAAAAGATCTACAGCAATAATATTGAAGCTTTCCAATGTACCAACAAATAAAAGCAACAGACTTTATCACAGCACAAAACATGAAAGAATTTTAGTTTTAAAGTACTGCTCTGCACAAAACAGCAAACAGAACAATCAAATTATTGTCTGCTTGTCTAACACGAAGGCAGCATTATCCACAAACATCCTGCAGCTAGGAGATAAGATGCTGGAGAAGTACTGTAAAATGGTTTATAATGCAGCTAACAATGATTTGGTAATTTGGACATTTCATATTTAATGAAAAACTATTTAAATCAGAAATCATCAGACATGCAATGACAAGGCTTATTTATACTGTTTGTGTCCCCAATCAATGACTGAGTTCTCCCCATTTTTAAAAAGTACCCTTTTAACATGAAGGCAGAAAGTTAGATGCTTGCTATGACTTTTAAATTAAACCATACAACTGCTATGAGTAAAAGGAAACCTCCTAAAGCATTCCCTAATAACAGGGACAGCAACAGGCTAGCAGAACACTTGGGTTTTTTGCAGCAGATTTGAAGTGCATTGTAACGTAATGTATTGACAATTATTTCTAGCCATCCCTGATATCACAAATCACAACCTGGATAAAGGCACATGGGCAATCAAAGATCCGTTTGAGCTGATTCGTATGTGCATGTGCTCAGAGCTGGTGCTGCTCAGTGTTCCATAATCAGGCTTGCAAACATTTTTCATTAGTTTCCCTTTTCATTAAGGCTGTGAAAAGAAGGAAGAGATGGAATCAATTGTAAACAGGATGAATCTGCTATATAAGGCTAGAGTGATTTTTAAGGCAAAATTTTACCTGCTTTGTGTGTATGTGTGTGCATACATATATTGAGAGGCAGTTTCTGAGCAATATTTCATAAAGTAATCATGGAAGAAGTCCCCTGCTGCCCTTTCAAGAACAGGTTTCTCGATCTTCAAATCAAAATGTGCACCATCCTACATCCCACATCGGATATATATCATGATAATTAGGATTTTATTCTCCACAACATCATATTATGCAGAACAGTACCTACCAAATAGCATCTCTTTCTTTCCATTTGGATGGAATGGTAATTAATGCCACACTTGATATGCAGGTACACACAACGTATCTCTGTATTATTACTACATAAAAGACATAATTAGACCACATACCAAGATGTAGTTAAGAGAAGTTGCCTGCTCAATGTCTCTTTCAAACATGAGTGGAAGGTATATCTGGAATGTAGAACCATTGGAATTAATTATAAAGTCTCTACCTTGAACTGAAGAAAACATACAGAATTCACCTCTGAAGAAGATACATGAGGAATAAAAGTACAGATTGGAATAAGAAGCTGAGTTGGCTCCCATCATTGTCTGGATATTGGTTATTGATTAAAAAATGAAGATTGGGATGTGACACATTTGCTAAATGGTAGAACTATGATTAAGTGAAATATTTTACTTGAATTGGAATTAAAAATCTAATTCATTTCTTGAATCTTATCTGCAAAAAGCAGTCAAGACACTTTTTATAGCAATTGCAGTTGACATAGAAATGAAGGGTTAATGTTTACCATTTTCCTCCTTTCTTCCCATTTCTCAGAGGCAAAACTGAAAAGAAGTAGTATGAGAGGATTTTTAAAATGGAGAGCAGAGAGAGAAAAATAGTTAATAGCTTGGATAATAATTTAGCAATGACTTAGCAATAATTCAGGAATATCTTCGGAGAAGATAAATATATCCCTATACTCACATATTCCATGAAAAAGTAATTTTGACAGTAATGTTCACTTAAGGAAAGATTCTTTTCCTATTAAAAAAAAAGTTCATTAAGTCTTCTACTATAGAGCAGGAAGGTACCTCAAAACCTTAGGTGGGCATAAAATCCATCTCCCTCAACAGAGGAGGAGGATAAGCTACACTAAAATGATTTCTGACAGCTGTTTCCTTAATCTGTTCTTGAAAATCTTTGGTGTGTGGAAAAGACTGCAGCATCCCAGGGTGACACATCCGAGTGCTTAACTATTGTTACAGTTAGAAAAGGGGTTCTGGTTGCTTCTCTTTCCTAATGTCCAATCTAAAGCTCCTTCACTGAAAAAGAATCCCACTGCTTGCTGCCCTATCCTGTATCCTGACCCGCAATGGACATGGAGAACAATTTATTGCCTTCCTATTCGTGATAACCTTTATTCCTTTTAAGACTGGTATCCTCTCTCATGTCAGTTGTATTTTCCCATCTAAACAAGCCCAGTTCTGTCAATCTTTTCTAGAAGATCATATTGTCTGTGATCATATCTGTTTCCATCCCCTGGGCTGGCTCTGACCACTCTGCACTATTCTTCATATGCTTAAAATCAGACACACTGGTCCCGCCCAGAGTCTCCCTGTACGACTATGATTAGCAAACCCTGCGAATTTGCAATGAACAGACAGCAGCATTTTCAAAAATCCTTAGTCATTAAGAAGGTGAGGCACATTTTTAACCCTCGGTGCACATGTATCCAAGAAATACAATTTTCAAACTACTATGCCAAAGGTTGAAGCACATTAGGAGACCTACAGCCTGAATCCATGTCAGGGATTTATTGTAATAAAAAAAACCTTAAACACTGTAAAATGAGCAACAACTGAACCAGCCATGACCTCTCCCTTACAATAAACACAGTAATGACCAAAGGAAGAAATAGCTTAACACTACACCTCTGACACGCTGCTGGGTGAGGGCCAGCTATGACAGAGCTCCTGATGTAACTGTCCCTTCACACTGAAATAGTGAATCCTCCAAGTGATCAGCCCTCAAAGGTATCAAGTTTCAGAATTAAGAAAGCTATCTGAGTAGCTCCATAAAACGTGGAACTGCTTCATGCTGCTCTGAGGGAAACAAACATCATTAAAGAGTTACATCTCTGTTCTTCATCATAGAATCATAGAATCGATTGGGTTGGAAAAGACCTCAGAGATCATCAAGTCCAACCCTTGGCCCAACTCCAGTCCGTTCACTAGATCATGGCACTAAGTGCCATGTCCAACCTCAGTTTAAAAACCTCCAGGGACGGTGAATCCACCACCTCCCTGGGCAGGCCATTCCAATGCCTGACCACTCTCTCTGTAAAGAATTTCTTTCTAATATCCAGCCTAAATTTCCCCTGGCAGAGCTTAAGCCCGTGCCCCCTTGTCCTATTGCTAACTGCCTGGGAGAAGAGACCAATCCCCACCTGGCTATAACTTCCCTTCAGGTAGTTATAGAGAGTGATGAGGTCACCTCTAAGCCTCCTCTTCTCATGTTTCTGTTTAAAACCCAGAAGAAAAGAATTTGTACAAGCACTTGGATGTGCATAAGAAAAAAATGCAATTGCATTAAAGAAAATATAGTAAAGAAATATGAAATTTTTTTCTTTCTTATTGTTTATGCATAGCTCTTCTAGTCTTCATTACTTTAAAATCAAATTTAATACAAAAGTTCTCATCCCTATCTCAGCCATGAAGTTTACTATTAGTGAGGTGTTCCCAGGAGAAGTGTAGTAAACTCTGCGTTGATCCGTTGTTGATGTATTTATTGTAGGACTCCAGTTACACAAGTGTATGGCTACATTAATTTGTGTCTGGAAACACAAAATTAACATACACGAAACGGCCCCCTTAATCATCCTACCACACTGCTCAGCCTAATTTTAATTCAGGTACCAGGGAAGGGATTTTGGTTCTTGGGATAACTTTCCAAAAACTACACAGTTATTAAGGTAACACACCTGTAACACACACACAAAAAAAAAAAAGGCAAAAAAACCTCCTGATTACTTCAGGGTGCACGATGGCCTCTTCATCTTTATTACAGTTGGCAGCACAGGAAATCATGGCTTAATTTATTGGGGGATAAGTGCCCTCACTGAGTCCGTAGAAAAAATTAGGGCATTAAATTATTCTATCTCCAACTAACTGCAAAGATTAGTATCTTTTATGATTCCTGTGGTATTAACTAGAAAATTTATAATGCTTTCAATGAAGCAATCTTGGATTTTTTCATTCAATTATAATAATAACTTCTAAAGTTTTGATTTGTTATTGAAAAAAAATCTCAAAACACCTGAAATTTCAGTGGGATGGAAACAGTGGAATGTTTTGAAACAGCTTTTTCACCTTTCTTCCCATAGGAAAAGAAAGTGTGTGGCAAGACTCCTTATCACATCAAAAAAAATTCATAGACATAACAGGTATTTTCCCACTAAATGTAGTATATTATGAGAAAAACATTTATTATACCAGAATTTAATTTCATGAAAATAATTAATGTTAAATATCCTGCAGATAATACAAACAAATTTGTTAACTGTCTCTAAGTTTTTAACTTCTGATGATTGCAGAGAAAGCAGCAAAACTCTGGATGTTCAGCATTCTTCCTCTTATGACCTCTGGAGAGCAGGTTACTTTCATCAAAATGCCACTGGATTGGCTAAAGTTTTGGATACCTCATCACTACACCTGCCTTTTCCCACCCAACATCAGGTTCCTCTTTCTTTTGGCATTTCCTTGCAGAAACCTGCCCACTGGCTTATTTTGGTGCAATAAAAAATTAACCCCAGCCATCAGCTCAGTTCCTTGCTCGCCCTCCTCACTGCTGGGACTGGGGAGAGAATCACAGGAGTCATGGATTGAAACAAAGACAGGTTAACAGGTAAAGCAAAAGCTGCACACACAGGCAAAGCAAAACAAGGAATTCATTCACCACTTCCCACCTGGAACATCCCTTGGGTGAATTCCCCCCCGGCTCCCTGTGCACCCCCAGCCGCTCACTGCCGCGCTGGGGAGCAGAACAGGCCTCCACTGTGTGAACACTGCTCAGCAACACTGAAAACACCCCTGTGTTATCAGCACAGTTTCCAGCCCAAACACAAAACACAGCCCACACCAGCCACTGTGAAGAAAATCAATTCTACCCCAGCCCAAACCAGCCCAAATCTGCAAGAAGCAAAGGCCGCTGGAAGGGAAGGCTATTGTGCAATTGCAAGCTCCTGCTGTGCCAGAGCAGAAAAGCAATATGAGCAGCGGCCCAGCTGTGAGGACCCATCCTAGTGGAAATACCTTCTGAACAATGTTATTTTTGAGATCATGCACCTCTCACCATCTCACCACCTATTACTTTTTTTTTTTCTCATCCCTTTGGCTATTTACTCTGCCAGTCACCTGCCCTCCCCTTCACCAATGTATTTAAAATTACTGAGCACCCACCAAATGAACATTCACTAAACATAGGGCTGAATATATCTTAGAATGAAGATTTGAGGGTATAGTGAACAATTACAACCAAATTTAATCAAAAAAATTCATGCAAACCTATGAAGGCACAAAAGCCAGTGATATCGCTGTAATGTCTCCCTTTATTGCAACACTGTTCTCGGACAGTTTGCATTTCAGGGCTTTGAACTGAGAATCTTGAAGCACATACTTACATCAGCTTTACAGCCAGAGTACTGAATTCTGCCTAAATATTTCATGGACAAGGTTTTCCAAATAACAAACATAAAGTTATTGTATTCCTTTTCTCAGAATTCTACACAACTATAGCGTATGAATTATTCCACCAGTGTATAGTGTTACTAAAATTAATCCCGTGAATTAACAGTGTACATATCAAATGCAGTCCTGTTCATTCAGAAATATGACTGATCCTTTGCTCTGTTGTTCTTCCATCTAAATACCGCAAAGAGCACTAAATGCATGAGAACTATTTAGACATTGTTAATAAGTCAAAAGGTCAAATGGTTTGTGGATATGGACAGAGGGAAACCCAACAGTCTTTGGGAATTGTATCATCCTAGAGGATGCCAAAATGCATTCTGGATGCCAGGATGCCATTTTGCATTTTGGATGCTTAGGGGATGCCAAAATGCATTTTGGATGCGTAGAAGATGCCAGGATGCCTAAATGTTTTCCACTAGAAAAGGGACTGACTGGAGGGAGGGAGTGAGAGTAGGAACACATACTGCCTTCCAGTCTACCTGACAGGTTAGAGAGAATTGTTATCTGATCCTAGATAATAATAAAAGACTTCCTATTATCTCCAACACCATGGAAATTCTAGGCAAAAGTATGCAACTCCTCCGACATCTAAACATCTAACTCCATTTTCGTTTGGGATCTATCTGCGTCTCAGAAATTCTGGTGGTGGTTTCAGCTATTGTAAGAAAGCCGATATGTTTTTTAATCTGTAACACACTGTAACATACCGTATTTTTGTGCTGCAAACCCGAAAAGTATTCTTTTCCCCTTAGCAGAATGAGTCCCAAGATGTCTAAACAAAGGCCCGGGGCCTCATCACTCTGTCTTCCATAACGTCCTCAGTGACTCTTTTCACAGATTTAGTTATCTGGGCTCGCTATCACCACATGAAAAGATGGATGAGCAGCTTCCAGTGTAGCTGCCACAGATGTCCCACTCCATAGATCACCCACTAAGTTTTGCTGAAGCATTTTGCAGTCTGGACTCGCTGCATCATATCACATGTCATCCCCCATTGCCCGGGGCCTGGGAAACCAGACACTCTCCAGCAGCAGAAAGCTATGTCAGAATAATAATCAGGTCACATTACTAGTCATGATTGTGGGAGTTAAAACTTGCAGTAATAGTTTACAAAACTCCTAACGAGCTCTTTGCTGTCTCGTGAAAGAAAGGAGCCTGCTGACTCCAGGAATCCCACCAGCATGTATTAGACAGGGAGCTGACAATCGATACGTGGTGGAATAAGGGCTATTTGTGTAGTTCTTACAAGCACACATCAGACCTGTACAATAATCAAAAGTCAGCCATCCAAACTCGAACTGAAATGACAGATAGATGGAATATCTGAAAGGACACATGCATTGTATTCAGGCAAGTCTTCCTAACATCTATTCTGGCGTGACAAAATAGAAAGCTGCAGTCCTACTCCAGAGGGGTTTAGTGAACAGAACCTTGCACGTTTGCTTGCAAATTTGAACCTGACCAACTTTAGCCTTTGAGGGGAAATATCATCTTTCCTTATTCCTTTTTTTAGCTTATTTATCCTCTCTCCTCAGCACCATAATAACTACACACCCCTTCAGAGGAACTGAATAGCTTATTAAGTAACATATGTTTTGGAGAAGTTAGTGCAAATCTGCTATTTAGTTCTGATCATTAAAATCAGAGTAATATGCTGATAAAAAGGCAGTAAAGTTTTTGGACATAAGATTAAGACTGAAAGACTAGAAGTTTTTTTATAAAGAGCAACTATAAGAAGCTACTTTATTATTTTGTAACTGATACCCAAGGCTGATGATTTGAGAAGGCATCACGTTATAAAGCTGCAAGTCACAGCCCAAAGCTCAATTCCACCACAGGTGGATTGACTCTTTTGTGTGACAAGTGTAACTGATCTCAGGAGACTCACAGGATAACAAACAAGCTCTTTTAATTATACTACCAGATACTATGACATTCTCAAAACCAAAGAATTGCCAAAACAATGGAGATTTTATAGTCTCTCCAGATTTATCTCAAGAACAATCAATTAGGAATCTTTGAATTGCTATCGACATATGCCTTAAATTAAAACCAAGATGAGCTTATGACATGGGAAATGTTACTGGTATTAGAGGTTCAGGGATATTCAAGGAATTCAGCTGCAGATAGAAAGACTGACAGTACCACTGAAGTTTTCCTTTACAGCCAAAAAATCGGAGAGGAGAAATGACATTACAAATTGACAGATCTGTTATCGAGCCTGGTGAAAAGTTTATATTACAGCCTAACTGTCTGAATAACCCTACCCTAAGAACGCACTGAATAACAGGCAATTAACCACTATTTGGATGGTGTCACTTATTCTAATGAGATCCATGCTCAATACTTTAAAGATATACAAATAGAGGTATCAAAGGGATTCAGACGCCTAAATGTCTCTAGTGATGTATGCCATTAGCACCTAATACAGGTTCATACAAACCCATCTTAGTCAAGCAAACTTACCAGACTCTTAACCTCTGACATTTCACACCCATTTTTAATTTCAAATTAGAAACTCCTGATATTTCTTATTAAGAAGATTAAGAATAAAGACAAAAATAAAAAGAAGGTATGGCAGTTTATATATATATATATTAAAACATCAGTCTGCAGTTTCAAAAAATGCATGCTGATGAAAAATTATTCCCACTGTATTATTCATTACCCCTGTGAAACAGAAACCCCGTGTCTATGGTGTACTCTACAAACCAAGGTCAATACAGGAATTCGAAACTTTTCTTTGCTCCCTGTATTATTTTGGGTGATATATACCTTGAGTCAAACTTTCACCTCCTTATGTCTCCCACACCAGCCTGGCACGATCTTGAGCAAAGCCTTTTACCTGTCAGTAGTGGGCTGGCAGTTTGGACCTTAGCATGAAGGATGTGTTCAACTGCTGCTGGACAAAGTCCCAACAGCAATGTGACACAGCCCAATAGACTAAAGCTGTCATTAACCTTAAAACCATTAATACATCCTCCCCTTTGGATTTTTCTAAATTACTGTACGATAATGCTGGACTATCAAAAATACATCTTGAAAATATATTTTTTTTTAAAATCGACCTACTTAATTGAAAGCATACTTTGGAATTAAAAGCAAATAAATATTGGTATGTAAGCCATGGAACATTTATTTCAGATGTGGTTTTGTTTTATAGTTCTAGTTTGATTGTTTTTTGGTTGATGGCATTACAGGGAGAGAAAATTGCTTTGCTGCCCTTTCAAAGACATATCAGCACTTGAACAAAGTCTTCCCTGTCCTTTGAATTCTTTTGCAAGTGCCATCAAGTCCAAGTTTACGATCATTCATAAAATGTGCACCAGTTCAGTTGCCTGTCAGGCTCCTGAACGCAGGCAGCAGTGGGACAGCTGGCAGGGTGACTCTTGGAACCAACATGAGGAATGACGGCAGTCAGAGGAGATGCAAGAGGCTCTGGCTCACTCTGGGCAGCTGGAAGGTGTTCTGTGCCAGGTGGTACCTTCAGGGCTAAGCAGCACAGCCATTTGTACTTACAGGAGTTTGGCGTATCTGTCTGGGTGAACTGCATCTTCTAAAATCAAAACAACTGAGAGAAGTAGAAAGAAGAATATGTAATATAAGGTGGAAATAAGCCCAAGATACGTGAGGAAAATGTCTGTGGTAATTTTTGCATAAAAGCATTACTGCATACAATATACAGCTTCCTTGACCGAGCTGCATATTATCTAGAGAATTTAATTAGGTGATGTAGCAGATTTACTTGTTTATTTACTCCCCCAGCCATATTAAAACAAAAAAATCTTTCCCCTGGAACACCTAAGAGTATTGCCTAAGCAGTCAGTTGGGAGCTTCCCAGTGACTGATGCTCCTGAAAGCCTGAGGTTCTAATGTCCTATTTCTCCACTATACAGAATCCATGGCTTAGACAGTGAGGGCTCAGAATCATTTTAATGCAGATACCAGCTAATTTTAATGCAGGAGCTTTCTCTCTGCAGTGTTTCTTGCAAAATGTTGCTTTACCTGAGATGATTCTACGTGCAGGGCTTGCTTTAGGTGCACTCTCAGGTGTGTGTGCACCTGGAGTGTGTCACGGTCAGTGGCACTGCCCTGCTCCTGCTCCTGCTCCTGCTCCCTGCTTTCGGACAGATGAATGAAGTCCTGAGTTTTCCAGAGCATAGGAAATCTGAGTTTCAGAAATATATTCCTACATCAGCACAAAGTCTGCAAACACTGCTGTGTCAGGCCAGCCCACTGGTCCCTTCAGTCCCATCTCAGCAAATAGTTTGCTACCTGTTGTCTTATGTGGGGATGATGCATCTCCACCAATGCCCTGAGCCAATTATGCTATTGTGTAGATAAGAGGAAAAATGCTTTCCTGACTCCTTTTGTGGTCAGGGAAGGCTCTGAACCATGAAATTTTATAACTGTTATTTTAGTAGAAACTGCAAGTATCCTGAAATGATCCAGGCTTTTTAAAATTTCAGTCGCAACTCATTCCCCCCTGGCACAAATCCAACAGGCTTTAAATAAAATGTACAGAGAAATTTTTCCTCTTAGACTCTTTGTAATTTTCCTGCTATTATTTCTGAGGATAACTTGTCCTTGTACTCTAAAAAAGGCAGGATCATCACTAGGGACCCTAATATTAACAGTGAATTTGAAGAGAAACATCCTGTTTCCAGTTTTGCCATCTGTTTTGTTCCTACATGATGCTCAAAGAGAAAGAAAAAGAATCTATTAAGCGGAGCATCTATTTAATATTTCTTATGATATGAGATTTAAAGCTTTACCAAAATGTGTCTTCAAAAGCTGCAACAGAATAACGCAGTTTGAAGCCTGAAGCAAAGAAAGTGTTAATTATTACACATAACAGAAATGGTAATAGGACAGAAGAAGAGGAAACGCTGTAGTTCCTACTTTAACATTCTACGTCACACACTCAATCTGAGGGATTGAAGGGCATGAGAAGGGGGGGAACCTCACGCCCTACTGTGCCAGAAAGAAAAGGAAGCTGCCTACAGCAGATCCTCTGAGCTGGTCTCATATTTAACCCTCGGACGGTTTAACAGTCGTGGCTAATGGTCAGATCAGGGAAGCTGCAACTCTCAGTGCAGAGCCAGCCAAAGAGGAGGCTGCACAAGGCAATTAGCCAACCTTGCAATTTAGCTGGGGTTTTATAGCAAAAAATACCACTGGTATGGCTCACTAGAATCTTAATGCTGCAATTTGTTCTTTAACTTTTGTAACTGTGTTCCATTATGTAAATTTGTGTTTTAAGTAACTGTGTTTTTATTGTTAGAGCCTGTCCACTGAAAAGCCTCAGCTCACTGCAACACCAAGAGGAACGCAAAGGTCCTCAAAAGAGGCAAATTCTTTCCCTGTCCAGCACCACCACACTGTGTGGTCTCAAATCCCAGAAAAAAATTGCCAGATAGAGCTCTTCCCTAATTACCTGTTAAGGCCACTACCAAAAATAAAGACTTGTGATTTCAGGGGAGTAGAATTAACACCAGATGAACTCCATAATCCAGCAGATTGAAATACTGGATGTAACAGAACTAGAGAAAGCTTGAGGGAAGATATTTGATGGGTTAGAAGTAACTATCAGTGCAAAATTCATTGGATCATTTGGACAAAACCAGTCCTAGACTGAGCATGCTGCTAAGGTCCTATGTGGGAACAGACCTGTTTTGGAATGAGTCTTCCCAGCAAGATGAGAGCATTCGTTTTGATAATAAAGAAATAAGTCTGCAAAGGATTCTACAAATTACTCCAGTTCTACCCTTCTGCACATCCTAAGAAAACAGAACAACACAATTGCTTCTGCAACTGCCTGTGAAAGAGGAAAGACCCAAGAGTGCAGAGATCACAGGGGACCGTGGGGGCAAAGGTGCCTCTGAGACAGTTATTGCTTCAAGTACCAAAGTTGGCAAGTGCTTGATTTCTGCTACCAGGAGGGCCTGCATTTCAGCTGTTTGGCTTAAGCAAGCGTAAGAGGAACAATCAGGGAAGGCTTGTACCTAAAAATTGTGCAGAATCAACAACCTCACAAGCTGAGCTCTAAGCAGCATTGGTGTTGCAGCAAATCTCCCAGGGTAAATCACTCGGATAGCACCAGCATTTCCTTTCTCATCGATTCAGCTGCCTCGTGCTCCAGCACCTCTCCCTGTTACCAGGGCTAGAAATTTAAACTAAGGAGAGGAACATCTCTTTCCTTAGCTTTCTTTCTGGGCAAAAATAGTGGGTAACCACAGAAGGGGAAATGCTGTGATTTGTCCTTTTAGAGAGAGACTGCCCAGTGTCAACTCCACGTGTAACTTTTCACAGAGTGAATAACAGGTGGGACAGACTGACTTTCACAGTTTCTTGAGGTGGGATAGGATGCTCTTATGAATTTGAATTTGAGGTCACTAATTTGCAGAGTTGAAGAATTTGCCATCTAGGTGGGTAGAAAGGAAAAGAAGAATGAAGAGAATGATCTTTGCCTGGGAAGGTCACACAGGATTTTATCCCCAGTTCACCCTTCTCCTTCTTTGACACGAAGACTAAAAGGAGAAATATGAAATTCAAACATTTTTCTTCTCTCAGATACATAATCTAAATAATTAAAGTACCTAAAGCACTTGATTCCCATGTAAAACTGATCTCGTGATAGTTTCTATAGAGAACTCATGCATCATGATTACTGAAGGAGGTACATCGATGCATTATTCATGGCCATGAAGTGCACACACCATCTTACTCTCAAATGACCCTCATTATTTGGGACATTCCTCATTTTAGATTCACATTCATCTCTATCCCATACTGAGGTTACCATCTGGTCATTTTTTTCTTTACTGACTCAGCCTGTTACTTTTATATAAAATTCGTTTAAAGCCAAGCACTACCCAGTTCTTTCAAATAGCTTCAATAAATAAAAATAAATAAACTGTCTGTGATTACAAAGGAAAGTAAATTGGTAAGCATTTAAAGACCCTACAGTAGTGTTAGAAAGAAGCCAAGGTTATATAATCAGTATTTGTTTCTTTAATAAATCTTCACATTAACTTTTGATGCTCATAACAAACGAAGAAAAAATGAGATCCAGTAATAAAACATATGAAAATATAGATAAATCTACATAGGCAAACTTTAACCTACCCAAAGATGAACAAATCATTAGCCAAGAAAATGATAAAGAACAAATGACACGAAACCAAACTGATCCAGTTTTTTGAGACAGCAACGTAGAAGAAATGATACAATATTTATAAGTTAAATCCACTGTCAACAGCCTCATCTATAGAACTGCACACAGGGGAGGACCACACTAGAGATTGCTTTTTACTGCTCCAGGTAAAATACTCAGCTTATTTTTTCTTTTCTAATTTTTCTTCTTTCACTTCATCCACAGCAGCAGAACTGGGCCAACACTATCCGTTATTATTCACTTGACTGGAGGAATCTATTTGCTCTCACTGCATTTCTGCCCCTTTTGGTTCATTTTTTAGTAACTTTCTAGCTATCTGCAGGCAGGAAGGACTAGTAAACCAGGATTACGGAAGAAACAGAAACATTGCTAGTAAAGGAACAGTCCTAAGCAGAAAAATAAAAGATACTGAGCTCAAAAAAGACCCTTCTCTTCTTTATAAGAGCTACTATTCATGAGAGGACCCCCATCACACTGCACTGTGTTCAGCCCTAGGAGAACAGAAGTGTATTTCTGCATCTGGCTTTGAAATTTAACATACCTGTAATCTTGTGTAAACTGACACAGAAAGTTGAGTGAATTGCTGAGCCACAAAATATTTTTATAAGGGTTGAGAAAGGATTTAATGAATTTAATCAGGGGGCTGTGGTTGGAAGCGTCAGAATTTTTGTGATACAGAGCCGCAGGTGTCACTGCAGCTAAACAACCTCTTTTATAGCTGTGCTTTCCCATCAAAAAATTCAATGTGCCTTTGCTTTTCTTAAAATGTCCATATAATGTATCAAAGCTGAAATATTTTAGTCACAGTTTTAAAAGTGCATTAAAACCTTGTCTTGTTATGCCCTTTTTGCATCACTTCTGCAATAATACTAGGTCCTTCAAGGAGAAGGTATTTCCTCCTTAGGAGTGAGGGTTCTCTGATACCTTTGACAATAATCAGTCCTACCTGCCACTCCGAAAATGTTTGAGAGAGTGCGGGACTTCAACCTCAACAATCACTGATCTACTTCACCAAATGTTAAAAGCCTGAAAATGGAGAAAAAAGGGGCCCATTAGTACTAACAATAATTAATGCTGAGAACTGAAGCATTATTTCAATCAAAAAGTTGAGACTTTTCCTAAGCTCAAGAAATTTTCATGAAAGGTTGGTCTTAAAGGCCAATTTTCAACCAATTTTAATTAGCATTTCTGTAGAAATTGTTTCTTTTCAGGAGCTCTCCAAATTATGGCTGGGTTCTTGTATATACTCCATCACTGCCTCCTGCAGCATAATTCATCTTTTGTCTCTGCAAAATAATGAATGAGTGTTTTGGTCACCTTGCTCTTGCCTTTGCCCTTTCCATGCTCCCCTGTGAGAATCTTCAATATCGTTCAGCACTTGAAGTTCAAACTCATCTTATTGTTATAAGGAACATTATTAAGAGCTTTGACTGGGATTCCTGCTTTAGATTTCTCAGTTCGATTAATAGAAAATAATCACTCTCACACTCTTCCCTCTCTGGTGATTTGGTTAATTAACTGGTAGGAGCAGCACAAATAATTTCTACACCAGTGTACTTATTGTTTTTAAAATTATGTGAAAATTAGTCCCTTACTAGATGATTAGGGTTTTAGATCTGCTAATGAACAACAATAGTCTGCCATTGCCATCTTTCAATTTACTTTTAATCACCAGCTAAGTAACAAAGAAATGTCTTTTAAAATAATTAAGACTACATATCAGGTCTCTGTAGGACATCAACAATAAAGGGGTTAACGATGCATCCAATCATCATGGAAACAATCAAAAACTGTCTTGCTTTAAACAATGCAAAGCAACCCACTATCCAAATGCATCTGTGCCACAAAATTCCCACAGCTTTACAACATTTTTCATCCTGTAGAGATCACACACACACACACACACACGCACAGAGACACAAAAAATAATGGAAATCACCTACGTAACAGGGCAAAGATGTAAATTAAAATAACTGTGAAGAGCAGCCACTTTCCTCTGAGTAGACAGAACTCTCTCAGCATCGTAGCGTGACTTCAGCTGTGACAACAGGGCACAAAGAAGATGCCAACCCAAACACAGCGCTCATGGGCAGAGAAGGCATTTTCCCTCTCATAATCTTCCTGCACTTGTCTTCTTTAGATATTTTAAAATGAAAAATTTAAGAATTCAAAAGTAGTTTCCCCAATCTTTATTCCAAAGGGATTTATTAAAGTCTCTATGACACATATGAAAAAAACCCCTCTTTTGGGGTGAAAAATAGTAATAATTTTGCTTTGAATCCATTAACTTTTTAGTAGTAGTTGATATTTATGTCTGCTGCTATAAAATTAACTCACCATAATTCTAGGATGGGATTCTCATTGATTTTTTTTCACACAAATCAGGCATGAAAGTTGCGTGTGTCTGTTCATGCATGTGCATCTCTTTTGACCCAGCAGTGAGTGAATGTGGGCAGAAGAGAGACAAAACAAAGTTGCCGTGTCTTTTTGTCAAAAAAATTAAAGAAAAAGAAAATTTGGACAAAAAAATACTTCCCTTAAATGTAAATGTTTCACAGTGTGAGAGAATAATGACTATTAAGAGGTCCTGAAAGGGAAAGGCAGGCACTGCACTTAAAATTACCAGACCATCTGTAGCATTTAGAGTAGTGTCTCACTGAACAGTAAATGCAGCACAAAGTTCACTTTAATTCTTGACTCAAAAAAAAAGGAATTGTCCTAAAAATTCTCTATTATGAAGCATCCAGCACGTGTATTGGCACTCCAGAGAGCTACTACACTCTAATGCATGTGCTCCCTTTTAAAAATGGTCTTTTCCAGCAGCACATTTGGCCCATGGGAGTGCAGAGCGCTGTGAGGAGGCTGCTTAGAAGGCCATCTGTGCTCTGGCTGGAAAGACTTTACTTACTGTGGAAAAAAAGAGCCCATTTATTGCTCTCTTCATAGGCCCTATTTTCATTTGGAAATGAAAATGATATAAAAATGAGAAAGGGAAAACAATATTAAAATGAGAGCTGGCAATGGCCAAACAGGTAAATTCATCCACCTTCTTGTCAGTACAGGATGATTTTCAGCCAGCAGTAAATGACAGCAGCTAGAGAGACTGTCTGCTCTGGCCAGCTTTACCTTCCACACCTTCTACGGTACCAGTCCCCTCTTTCTGTCCTTCCTTCTTTCCCTTCTTTCCCTCCAAAGGTTTGCTCATTTTACATGAAGCATAAAATCTTCACGGTTACAGATCCCCATGACTGTCTATGTTTGTACTATGTCTGCAAATTTAGGCTGACTGTCACACGGGCTCTCCAGGGATGATAATAATAGTAACAAATACAATAATCACATTGGCCAGACCCGTGGAGACCTGATTCTGGAGGTCTCAAACACTGTGACAGCTTATTCCCTACTGTAATCCTCATCGGAATTTTACATTCACTGTGCGCATTGTTTTCTCACTTTCGTCTCATTGACTCCAATTAACGCTCTTTTAACCATTTTCAGTAATCCTCTACCTTGTTTTTGATTTCTCTAAAGACCTGTTAAATAGCCCATGCACAGTACTGGAGTCAAACTGATGTTCATTTTTCAGCAGCTCTTTGCAGAGCATCCCAAGTGCAATCTGTATGTAGTGTGTAAGAGAAGGCGCTTCACCTGTCTGTCACTTCCCGTCTCCACATACCCACACAAACATCATTTCTCAGATACGTTGCTTTATAAAATCCTTGTGCACTGACATCGGAACCTTTCAGCCTTCTACAGATTCTAGTGTTGGAGAGTTCTGATTTTTCTGCACCTCACTTTACATTTTTCTTCACTGATCACCTTTAGGATTAGTTCTATTCTGTGAAGCCTAGCATGGTCTTACTATTGTTGCCTTACGACATATCAACCACACAGAATATGTCATTATTTTTTTATGTGTCTTAAAACCTTTTAAGCTCATGTTTAATTACTTCATTAGTGAATAAAGCTGCTTTAGAGGAAACTGCTCAGCAATTCTAGGAAATCAAACTGCCTATTAGAACCTCTAATAGGCCTTCAAGATGCCAATTTTAAGCAATCTCTTCTGAAAATCTTGACTCAGACACTTGTTTTATAAACACATAAGATTACAATTGCAGAACAATATACACAGTAATGCTGAGAAAGGAAGCTTTTAAAAAAACTTTTTAATAAATACCGTGTGAAAAAACCTAGAGCAAACTGTATCTAATTTATAGGCTGCCTTGAAGGATAAAACAGGTAATTGAAAGAGGTTTCCAATACACATTTCACATAAAGATAGCTATTATTTTAAATGCAATGAAATACTCAGGGTTTCGTTTGTTAATTTTTGCTCTATACATACTTTCAAAATACAAATACAGTTAAATTTGAAAGATGAAACAAGACGAAAAACTTAGATACAAATCCCTGGGATGAAGAAGTTGACTTTTTTCAGCTCTGTGTGACACGTCATTTCTTCACAGACTTCAACAAGTGAAAAATATCAACTTTGCAGTTACGTGTATTTTGTCACCCTGTACAATTCTGACTATTCTGTACTGGGATGTCTAAGGAGCTTGCTCCTTTTTTTAATATTGATGAGTATCATTATGGTTATGAACCATTAACTTCACCCATGGGGACATCCCAGAGGTATCTGTGTCTCTGATGAAAGGCCACATAAATCCAGAGGCACACCGTCCACCATATGTGCAATGGTCCTCAGCTTTTCATTCTCCTGGTACAAAATGGCTCATGTGTATTCAGGAGACTTCAAAAGGGCAACCAAAAAGACTGAGACTCAGAGTGGTCCTTTTATGCCTTTGATGTACAAAGCAAATCAGCCTGAACTCATCAGAGACAACTGATGACAGGGGCTGGGCTAATCTTCGAGTGATCAAAGCATTCGAAGTCAGTGACATTTGCAAGGAAATTAATGATTCCTCCATAAAGGTTTTAACCATCCTATAAACAGGATAAATGTAGAAATCCTTAGATGGATAGGACCATTAAGTACAGCAAATGTTACTGAAAATAATCACAATGGTGTCTCATTTATTAAGAAACTGTTCCCCACATTCATTTACATTCCACTGAACAGATTGTATGGAAGCGGGGTTTTTTTTCAGTCTGGTTAACATTCTCTGAAATGAGAAATTACACACTGAAAAGTAGTACTTTGTGTGTGTCATGTCAGAGAATTACAAGGGATCATTATCCAATCTTGGAGACACAGAATTATTACAGATTTATCAATTGTTTCTACTGATGTAAAAGGTCTGATAATGGCACAACGTGCCTGACTAACAAGAATTACTATAATGAAGTTAAGTGCTTTAACTTGTTTAATGATTCTGGTGGCAATTATTACTTATCTAGGACCAGAGAAAAAATTGCAAAATATGCCTCTATCCTTGATACAATTAGAGGTTAAAGGATGAAACTGTAAATTCAAGGTTGGCTTTTGCTTTTTAGGAAAGATTTGTTAAATATGCTGAAGTCATATTTGTAGTGGCACAAGATAAAGCAACCAATCAACTTTTTTCAGTAGAGAGTCTCTTCCTGCTTCTGTAGTGTCTGTCTTTATTTAATAACAACGAGATGTGTGTGAGTGACCAGGTTCACTAAGTAGTTTTACAAGTATTTTACCTATTACCCTGTAGCCTCAAGAAATTCCCACAACAAACAAAATCCAGGCGAACAATTGCTCTCGCTGTGATTAGGCAAGATTTTGACATGTGGTCAAAAGAGGAGGAAATGGAATAATTTAAAAACCCTTTTGCCACTTCTAATAAGTAGTGATGTTGCTTTTATTAGTCTTGCCTTCAACTTTGTATGCAAGCAATTAGAAATGATTTGTTCTATTATGAGAGCATGAGGAGTATAAATGAGTTGGTAATTTTTGATACACAGCGTCAGGCAAATCTACAGGTTTAGTTAAATGCCCCCTACAAATACAGAAGTAAACACCACACACCATCTCCAGCCAATCTTTTTTTTTTTCCTATCATATTAAGAAAAATTTTTAAAATACTTCTGTCACGGATTGTCTAAATATTTAGGCTCTGTCCTGTTAGGAAAACAACAGTTCTGCCGTTATTAAAGATGGAATTTTTGGAAGTTTTCAAACAAGTTCTCTTTCTAATATGCATATTAATACCCTAATAGAGCATCATACGCTGTAGGAGCAGGCTGCTAAGTCTGTTGGCCCTCAGTCTGGCAAGTGGGCCCTATTTACCCTATCTCTCAGTGCCTGTGGGTGATAGATCAGTATCTATTTGTATGGAACATACAAATGTCAAAGTCCCTCTATGTGCTGAATTCATTTTTAACGTCTGGATTTCAGTCTATTCCATCAACCCTTACTTAGAATTCCAGAATTCAATAATTGAATTCAATCAAGACCATATTACCGAACATAATATTCTATCTAAATTTTCTACCATTTTTACAATTTTTCAATACCAGACAGTGCTGTAAGTAGACTTTTCAAAAGTGAATAGATTTTCATATCACATTGCTGTTCTGTGAGTCCAACCACCACTGTTAAGATTAAATCCTTAATAACTTTACTTGCACTCAAACATGATGCTTTGGTTTCAGGTCAGTGAAGTTCATGAGCTTTTGCCCTATGTGCTCATTTCCACATCATATTTCGATGTGATTTTATTTTTTTTTCCCCTCACACATATGGTCAGTTGCTTAGTTTGGTCAAAATCAGAGGATCACAAAATATTTCAGGCTGTAAGGGAGCTCAGGAGATCTGCAGTCCAGCCTCTTGCTCAATGCAGGGACAGCTCTGAGGTCAGCCCAGGTTTCCAGTCTCATCTTAAAAACCTCCAAGAACGCAGACTGCTCGACCTCTCTGTGCAGCCTGTTCCAGTGCCTGAGCAGCCTCAGCTTTGTCTTTATTTTCTCTCCTGTCTCAGTGCATGCCCACTGCTGATCTTCCAACCACGCACCACTGTGAAGATGACATATTTTTGATGTCCTCAAGGTACCAACAGGCTGCAATCTAATAAATAACTGATTGCCTCCAGAGCTGTGTCTTGTCCAGACTGCCAGCTCCCTGAACCCCTCATTGCAGGCCAAGTGCTCCAGCCTCCTGACCCTCTTGGCAGCCCTCTGCTGAACTCACTCTACTTTATCAACACCTTTACTGTATTGAGAAGCCCTTGATGAATTTTGCTGAATTTCTTTAGGTCTCAGCTGCCCATTTCTCCAGCCTTCTTCCTCAAGCATATCAATCGTTTCCCTCTTTTTGATGTCATCCAGAAACCTGGGAGTGCACTCTCTCACCTCCTCCAAGTCAGTGAAATGAATATTACTAAACCCAGTTTAAAAAAAATTAATTGTAAAGGATTTTTTTAATCCCAGATTTTTTTTGTCAGACTTGGTTTAAGGAGATCTGACAGAAAAGTAGCTTTCAGTATGGAATAGGAAAAACAGGCATATGGGAGAAATCTTCCCCTGTGCTCAACTGCAGCACCAAATTTGTTCTGAAAGCATCACTATCCTGTCCCTTAGTATAAAGCAGTAGAAAACAAGGGGCTTGCAAAGCATAAGGACATAGTTGTGATATTTAGGCAGGTTCCTCAAATTGTCAGCTCTCATAATCCAGCACAGTCTTCCCACAGCTTCAAATGCACCTGGTAGAACTTCTCCTTTAGCAGACCCATGGCCCTTCCCTCTCACACTTTGGTTTTTCTTCAAAGGTTGATTAAAGAAAAAATAATACTCTGAAATGTCACACTGACTCCAACTGTGCATACACATATGTTTGCAAGGCTCAGAACACGGAACAATCTGATCGGTATTTAACAGAACTCTCAAGATCTTTGCTCAGCTCCGAGTGCCATCGCGGTGTATTTCTGCTTCCCAAACCCAGCTGTTGCAGTTCCAGATTAAGCAAGTTGTGCTTTGCCCCATTTTAAATTGCAGTAAAAAGTACAATTATCCTATTTTTTATGCACTCAAAAGATTAAAAAGTATTTTGTTTCCAGTCTTTCTGGGGGAAGAAAAATAACCATAAATACATGAAAAGGGAAGGGAAGTGCTTTAGCAATTTTACCTGAGAACTCTGCTGGAGCTCTAATTGCAATGATCAGGATTAAGAAAAACAAAACCCAAAACCTGAGAAAAATGTGACTATTTTCCTAGTCAGAATCCATTCAGGAAAGCTAGGGCTGCAGTGACAAACCTGGTCAGCTTTATACCTTGCAGTGTTACTGCAACCAGGTTTGTTAACACATTGAGGTGTAAAATTTGCAGCCACACACATCCCACTAGTCTTAAAAAAAAAAACCAAACCCACAACAAAAATCAACTAAACCAATACAACTAACTGTACCTCTGTCAGTGAAAAGGACATAATTTGTTTTTCTAGTTATGAGATGTGTTGCTATACCTGCACTAGAAAGAGAACCAGGGCATGAACCTGTTTCACTGCTACCATTCTCTCCCTGCTTCAGCTCTTGCCTCTTAGTTCAGCTTCTACTTTTCCATGATGTTGTTTCTCCTTTGTTGAGACTGATTTTATTTAACTCTGCTTTTCTGCTGTCACAAGCTTCCTTCTCCTTGTTTATGGAAATATGTGAAATATGTCTGTAATACTCATTCTGTTCAGTGTGACTGATACACTCCAACACTGCAATTTACCAAAGAAAATATCAGGCTTACATTTACAAAATAAATATGTTTGATGTTAAGTTTAGAGTACGAATGAGACACGTGGAACTTGCAGCACTTGTGAATCTCACCCAGGTGATCTTGCCAGAAAGAAATCTGTGTGAACCAGGGAGCACAGACATGTGCTGTGCCTGTTATGGGTTATGGGATTTCTGCTCTTTTTGTTGGGCTTTGCAATTGGAACATAGAGAAAATGAAGCTTAAGCTGAATTAGTTGCAGTAAAATAATATACAAGTGTTTCTGTTATTTGTTTGCTCCATATTTAACTTACACCCTTTTGGTTACTTGTGTAGGGCACTCGGGAAAGAAAAGGAATATGAAGTGTAATTAACCATATTACCAATTGCAATATTTTCAATAAGTAACAATCCAAGGAATTATTTGCAAGAGAAATATGTAAAAAACCCCCAAACAATTATGTTTGCGGATTTGGCATTCATCCACATTTGGAAGTACAAACAAAAACCAAAATGAATGGGAATTAAATTATTTGTGAAATTATTTATTCAACTGTTGCTTTGCTATTTCCTTCCCTCTAAATCTTAAATACAGTTGATTTCATCCTAGAAATGGAATTAGCATTATAGCCATTCAGTAATAATCTCTGACAACTAAAAGGAAAACAATCACCTTTCTACAGCTTCATGAAAGAGTAGAAGGCTCTTTTGTTCTCATGTCAAGCTTTGCACAAGGACAGAAACTAATTCTGTTTGTGTGCAGTTGGGAAGTTTTAATCCAGGTTTTTTTATGGCACTTGCTTATCATATTGAAAGAGAAAACAATTGTAAAATTTTCCTCCATAACTTTCCTTAACAGCAAAGTTACTTCAAGAAGACAAGTTGAAGCCAGTGACTTTCCAAGTGCTGCCAAGAGACACTTCATGTGTGCTCACCAAATCAAAACATTCCTAAGAGGTAAGGGGTTGGTAACACTTGGGCTATTTAAATAAACAATATTTAAATGAAAACTCCTGCTTTGTGTAATCTACTCCATTACATATAAACCAGGGATTGCAGGAACAGCCCTGATATCTGCAGCAGGGCTCTGGGCTCGATCTGAGAAACATGTAATGCAGGACGTGCCGATAGGTGATAGCAATGTCCCTTCCCATGAGACTAGAATTAAAGCTGGGGAAGGATTTGGTTTTTATTGGTGGTGGTTTTGTCTGTTTGGGTTTTTTTATTAAAGTGGTTCATATGATAAATGGAAACAAAATTGTAAGTGAACCTTAACTTCTTATGATTTTCTTTAAATTTCGCATATAAGAAAAAGCAGGACCACATAAAATATTCTGAAACAATACTTCTGCGTTTAACTGTACAGTTAGTGGGAAATGATCTCAAAACCCCCAGATTTTTGCACACTAGTTTCCTAAGCAAACCAAGATATGATTAACTTCACTACCTTTACTATGGTCTAGTTCAGCCTCAGAACTCAAAAATCTGCATACATATTAAAGGTGCAAGATGTTGCATTTTGCTATGTATTCAAACTGACAAATTACTCTATATCATTCTCCAGTTTATAATATGAAGCACTTTATCAGTAAAATCCAACTCTTTCCATATATTAGGGGCCTGTAATAATTTAGCTTGATTTATTTTAAATGTCATTCCTGTATGAAACCTCCCTGTTCACTGAAAAGTCATCAAGACTGCTTATCAGATAAGAGAAATAGAGACTTTCAAGCCGGCTGCTCCTTGCACAAGGGAGATTGTCATATGTCATATTTTTATTAAAAGTTTTTTTATTTCATGTTTATGCTTGGAGAAAATTCTTCTTTGATAAAGATTTAGTTTATTCCTGATTTTAACATCCACTGCTGACTATTCAGTATTTTTCATATATTCTACTTCGTTTAAACTCTCCAGAAAGAAGTCTGGGATGTTACCTTTATTTTGTCATCACAATAGGAAACCTTTTTTAATGTTGAGAGTGAATTGTAGTTTGCCCTATTACTGAAGATGTGTATTTGCAGTTATGAAAAAGGACAGTGTTATCAGTGACTTCTCTTGGGTTTGAAGACTTTACAAAGTCTTCTAAAGAAAGGTTTCTGTTACTTTCCTAACAAATAAGCTCACGTGTGAATCCTTTATAAATGTCTTTATCTTAAGGCACAGAAGTCCATGCTGAAGTTACTTAGAGTAAAATTATCAAATATTTACAGGTTAAAGATGTTTCTGGGCACGTAGAGGGTCACTGTAATTTGTGATGTATGATACGTCCTGCTGAAAATCCCACTAGTTATGTCTCTTGATCCTATTTTCAAGGGATTTGAGCTCACAGGAGCCTAAAGGCATGTTTACAGTACTCAATGGAACTCCGGTTTGAGGTGTTGTAACAAAGCAAACATGACCTGGTAAATTCAATAGTGAGGCATAACTTGCAGTGGTGTTTGCTGTGGTGACCCATGATTTTGGTTCCAACGTTATCCTGCACTCAGCTCAGCTGTCTGTGCCAACTGCCGATTCATGCTTTGTGCTATTTATGTTTGAGTCTATATAACTTTTTGATAGTCGCTTCAGGTTTTCAAAAGAATTGAGAGAGAAAATTCCCAAATGTGTTGAATGTATGACTCCCATTTGAATGCAAATGAATGTAGTTCTCATATAGCCTAATTAAATTAAATGCCTAAGAAGATATTCAAAAGATCTTGGGTTCTGAGTCATTTTGAAAATGTAGTCTCAACTGTCAAGCATTAAGTTATACAAGTTATATAGAACTAAAGAGCTGTATTGATCTCCCTTTTGTGGGTATTTAGCAGAAGAGATACAGGGTCTGAAATATCCAAGGCCCAAATCAGAGCAGACAGTAAAGTAAACAATAATTTTACATGCTCTTCCTTTCAGCATTTACAAGCTCACACATTTGAATTTAGAGAGTTTTAGCATATTATTAGTCATGAATGCCAGCTCTGTCACTGACATCCATCAAGTCATTCAATCTGTTTATGCATCAGCTCCAGTTCTGCAGAATGAGAAATTATTTCCTTTGCATCACAAAAAATTGTGAAGCCACCACAGTAATGATTGTGATGCCCCCAGAGTACAGTTAAGCATTTAATACATTACTATTTGTTTTATACCTCCCACTTTACTCCCTTATTTTAATTTTCCTCCAAAAGTTTCCTGTCATCCACTTTGTTCATTCCTTCCTTTTATTTCATCCATCTACCGTTTGCCTCCCATATACTTTTTCCTATGTACCCTCACATGTACACCAGAGTGAGGATAAACTTACCGGCCAAATCTTGATATTGGTATTTCCCATGACTAAAGTCACGTCATTCCTTCCCATCTCGTTCCTTCCCTTGTTTGTATTGTGCATTTCACACACATTTTGATATCAAACAATGAGATAGCTGGGGCGCTGCAAGGAGACTTTAATATTTTAAACCATTCAGTGGTGACCTGGCCCACTGGAACAGCTGCTGACAATTTGCTACCATGAAGTGACACCTGTCTGCAATGCTGGTTCTGGGATCTCTGATTCAAAGAGCAACAGGATAAATGGCAGGATGAAGCATTCCAGGATTCTGAAACATTCACAGCTTTCTGTTCCTGCAAGTCAACACTGAGGGGGTGTGTGAGGGGTGTGGTTCTGGCATTCTGTAGTGTGGAGAGAGACCCACCGAGAGACCTGTTCACCCACAGCCAGGCTCATGCAGTACATTAACATCACGCAGCACAATCCAGGCTTACAAAGCATGCCAGAGAGAGGCACGATTCTGTTTGTATTCAAATAAAGAATCCTTTACACTACCATCTCCTCTTTACTTTGATTTGCCTCTTAGCCCACTAATTAGGGTGTGATCCCAGTTGTCAAGACTGTTTGATATGGGAAATTCACCATGCGCCCCTTTGCTGATAACCACAGTTAGCTGAAGACCTGACCTGGCTCTCTCCTCTAGTAGCTTATGAATCTTTTTTACATTTTCTTTCCAGCTTGTAGTAGGACAAAGTGATGCTCCCAACCCCACCTCTTTATGCCTTGCACAAATAGATTTATTATAAACATGACGCAAATCACGGACACAGAGAGAAAAGCACATCTTGTCATCCCTACATGACAATAGAACCCGACCCTCATTTCAGCTCATCTTCACACTAAATGACCAAATGATAGAAGCTCGCACATGGAATGTAACAGGTCGCTAATGGCTGACTTGAAAAATACAGGCTCACCTTAAGTCAGCTCTGCTGACTCCTCCTGGGACAACTGCAGAGATTTCCTGCCTCCCACTGCCGGGGGTTACCACGTCTTATGCAGCTGCTTATTCTGGCACCTCAACTGTGTAATTTACAGTACACATCCTCAGCTCCACCGGACTGTGAACCTCAGCATCTGAAGGGTAAATACCTGCCCTGTTTTGCCTTTGCGATACGCAGCCAGTGACCTCTGCAAAGATCAGCTGGGCCCGGAGCAGGGAAAGCAGTACTGCTGCTGTTCCAGTTAAGACTTGGCAGGCAGACTTATTTGCTGCAGCCCAAAGAATCACTCACATACAATGACACAGATCACAAATGACAGGTAGAAAAATTCTGCACAGAAGAAAAGAAACGTATTTCGCTCATTTTTAACAAAACTAAATTCCAGGAATTTGCCTTCACATTATGCACATATTTTCTGCAGTGTATTCTGAATATTTTTTTTCCTTTGATGTCTTCAGTTTACCTGAAATATTTTGCAGCTAAACTATTGGCATATATATAACCAGTTTCTATAGATATATCTGGTCTTTGCCATTTCATTGCAAACTCCACAGAAGATGAAAATAAAAGCCAGGTTTTATGATTGACTTACTGCTGCCTAATTATATGGAAACACTGGGTTTTTTATAATAATGATATATCAGCAGCTTGATTTACTAATCAGATTCAGTACCTAGGGATAGGAAGGGGTGTGTGAGCACATATGCACATGTATATTTGTTCCAAAATTTGCATTTTATCTAAGCATTGATTAGCAACTAAATTTTCAACAGTACTTGTAAGGAATAATTTGTCTCAATCATTAAATACAACATGGTACCTTTGCAAGTAGAAATTCACAGTTCTGTCTAGAAAACAAGATCATACCAATGTTATTGTACATTGAAATCCAATAGTATTGATGAAATGAGTTACTTATTCCCCTGAACAAATAAGGCCAGTCAGAAAACAGAAATAATAAAACTCTGCAACTCACTAATCATGCAAACTATACTGAATAAACAAAATAATTTGCAAAATGTAGACTGAAACCCATTTGTTTAACAAGTTGTTTAGCCTGTCCATCCAAACCTAGAGTCACTGCCAAAAGACTCTGGGTCTGTAACAAATACAATTTACAGCAAATGTTCACACTGCTATGCTCAGAAAAATAAGATATCAATCATTTCATTTCTATGCATCAGTTTGACTTCAAATCTCTCTTAGTAGCAACCACAATTTGGCCTTACAACCAGCAAAGTGTGGGGCTGCTCATTAGCAGGAAATCTACAGCATTCCAGGCACCTGAGTGTGCCACTGCTGTAAACTGGGACGGCAAAAGGCCACAGGCTGAGCTGCCCATCTTCACATACCTGAGCCTGGACATTCTGGGGATGAGAAAGCTTAAAACTGTGCTTTTTGTTCTATTGCAGTCCCGGTGCATGTCATGAATGGCAGGAGAGACTCAGCTCCAGTGAGGACAGTCCAGCTTTCTTAGGAAAGCCATCTTAGGGACTCCAGGCAGGACTCACCACTTTGGGATAACCAAAGAAGAGAACTCCCTGTGTATTTTGCTAAAAACCATTGACATACTGATTTCTATTACTCTACTGACCTCTTCTGAAATGTGGCTGAATTTGTTTGGTGTGACATCTGCACAGTTTGTCCTACTAATTGAAAGACTAGATGTGACTTATTTCCCCGAAGACTGTCTGCAGCCAGTAAGCAGGAACAAACTTCAGTCATTTCTGATTGGCCACATTTCAAAATCTTGTCCCAGACGTACCTGGGCTGTGTTTTCTATGTGCCACTCATTTCTTTTAAGCTGACATTTTGATTTAGTTACGTCTGATCAGCTAAGACAGGCCAAGAGATCTCTTTGGGTACAAGCCAGCTGCACTTGTGCCTGATGTGTCCCTCCTCTGGAGAGATAATGTACAAGTGAAGCTCCTCTTATTCCCAAATCAACCTGTATAGCCAAGAAATTACAGAGTTGATGTCAAGTAAGAAGAAACGGGGAAAAACATTCCTATAAGGACAAATGAACTAATGTGAAACATGTAATTTCTATTTCTACAGAAAGTATCCTGAATTTTAGACTTATTGCTCACCAGCATTTGTTTCTGGCTCATTGTTGGGAAAAAATAAGCAACGAAAAACCACTGAGGAAACATCATCATTAAGAGAAAATTGAGACAAAGAGAATTACCTTCTCCCACATTTGATGATGCCTGGGTCAGGAACAGACAAAAATTAAAAGTATTTTTAAAAATTGAAAGATGTTAAAATCCTACTGTAAAACAGGAGATCTAAAATTGCCCTTGGAACTGGAGGGGCCATGCAGTCTTTGAAAACTGTCCCAGTGATCAAAGGTGAGGTTGTCACGAGTCATTCTAGCAGATGAGCTTTTCTTCTTGACTCTGAAGACTGACAAACCTACTGGCAACCTTGAAGAAGATTTGCAAGCCTCTGCAGTTATCTGCAGGCAAATGCAGTACAAAGGGGACACAGACTCTATTATGATATTTTGGAGCCAGTATTACACTCATATTTCAGCTGAACAGAAAAATGGGAGTCGATGACAGATGGTAGTGGAGAATTGGCAGGAACAATTAAAAGCTGAAGAAGGCATGGGAAACGTATTTTTTGTTAAAATGCTTCTCTGTAATTAAGCAATATGTGTCTCTTGACACCATTTCAGTACATAGATATGTTTTAAGACCTAAGAAGGTAAGACAGGCCAAGAAATTCTTGGGTTTTAAGTCAGCTACTCTTGAAAAAGGTCCAGTAGATGTTTGTTAGCATAGCAGGTTTTGCCTGGTGAATTCCAGGAAATGGAAAATACACAGCAACATTCTTAGATGGTGAAAAATATACTTAGAGTATTCTCCCTTACCCCACTTCATCGTAAGTCTGATATATTTATAAAATTTATAGGATTTTAATACACATTTTTGCCATGTGAACACATTTTAAAAATCGTGGATCTTTTTTTACAAGGATACCTCTAATAGCTTATACAACCAGCAAAAACAAGGTGGAAATGTTCAGCTACAAGGAGTTCTTCCTTTTGCAATGACTACCCCTAGCAAGCACATTTGATGTTTAGAGTTCAATTCTGAGTGATGTGGATTCACACTTCACATCTTCTCTGAAAATGACTCACTGCTGACAGAGGATGAAGCTGAATTGGTGTTGAATATGGTTCAGCTGAAAGTATGGTGACATTAAAAAATACGGGCCCGTTTCAGGGACAAGTTTTAAGCTGATGTTTTTGAAGATGGTTTTATTTGGGTTTTTTTTGTCCTTGGCTTTCCACCCAGTTCAGTTTTGCTCAGCAAAATGACCAGTGCACTGTTGAGACATCTAATTCAGGTGTCAACTATGTCCTAATAAGGACCATCAGCAAGGATGCTAATTGGTGTCAGATGTGATTAGGCCACTGTTCTCTAAGAAGACTACTGATTTGTTTTCCTCTACTTCTTTACTGCTGAGAATTCAGCACCAGGTGACTCACTGCTCTCAGTTGAAGTAGGATTCAAAGGACTAAAGTCATTAGAGCTTATCATCAAACCTTCTATTCCATCTACTAAGGTTTTGTTTCTAAGAGGAGGTTACATATTGTTTTTGTCCTTTAGAAGTGACAGAAAATGTGGGCATCTTTTCCTGTAACTTTATGGACAACTGTAATAGAGATCAACAGAATTTTTACAGAAAACAATGCAGAATTGTGATGCATTGTTGATTATGCAATAGCAGAACATCGATCCAAGCACTTTCCCTTTTGTAAGCCCAACAAAAAAGGGGCACTGTTATTTTGCAGTGACTGCTTTTGTATTGCTTTTCTTACCCAAAGCACGTACATAAATAAATGAGAGACATCTCTCCTCATGCCCAACATTTAAAAGCATATGCAGGAACGGTGGGCTACAGAGCACTGCAGGTGAGTATTTCAACACTTAAGACAACCTTCTCCTCTCCTGCTTCCCGCACCTTTTCACGATTCAGTTGACACACAGAAACCACAAGCCTCTTACAAAAAGTGCTCTACAGGATATTCAAAGCACAATGCACACAGCCTTGAGACTGAAGGCTTGGAATTCAGCAGATAATAGCTGGAAACCTCTGTTGACTCGAACTTGTTTTTCTGAGAAAACTATATCCAAAAGTAAAATCAGATTTGTTCCAAGAAGTCTGGAGTCAAGAAGACAAATGTGGGGCTCGGGTTGATTTGTAATTCCAGAAGACGCGGGAGGTGGGGGGATGTAAAAAATGGATTGGATGGGAACAAAGAAGGTCTTTTTTTGGATAGGAACTATAAAGAAACCATGAAATGAAGCAATGGAGAAATATCCAGATAGTGAGATGGGAAAAAAAGGTGATAGAGATTGGTTAAGAAAGCAAAAACATGGAGGTAAAGGAATGAATCCCAGAGAAAAAGGCTTGAGTAAAGGAAGCTACCAGTAGAGTACTGGGGAGATAGTGGGAGAAAGCAAACCAATTAAGGGAGGAGGGGGAAGAAAACCCAGAAGGAGCTGGATTATATTAAAAAGAATTCAGACTCAAGTTATACTTAATCACTATGTACTTGTGTTGTACTGTGCTTTGCTTCACAGCCCATTTGATGAGTTCCCTTTGCTTTTTATTCATGGCAAAACAATGACTGGAGCTGGCACAGACAGATACAGGGTGGGTGGGGGGCTGTTAGAGAAGCTATTTTGATCTCTGTCCGTTATGCCACATTTTCAGGACCTGACATTGTTTAAACTAAAATACATTTCTGACTTGAAAAACATAAACATTAAAACAGCAAAGACATAACAGCTTAGAGAAATGTGCGAGGAGGTTACATCCTTAAGTTTTTCTTTTCTCAGAACTACTTTTCTGTTTGACAGAGAAGAATGGCAGGACAAAGGCAGCGGTGAGTGGGACATAACACTGTCATAACATTTAATGTCCCATTGGCTGTAAAGTAATTTTGGGATCTCTTTGGGTAGGAAAAAGTATCAGTGCAAATTCCTTGACAGAAATCCCTCAATGTTATATATTTCCTTGACTTTCAACTCAAGGGCAGTCCAAAGACTGCTGTCTGCACTCACAATGAATGCAACAAAAACGCCTGCTGGCCACTGGGACATGCCCAGGTCACTGAAAAATACCCGATGTAGTAAGCAGAAATTGTGAGCCCAATTCTCAAATGGAGCATAAGGTTTCTGAGCCCTTAGGCCTGGTTTCAAAACCTTAATGTCGGCCAAGCCCCACCCACTGACTTCAATAAACCCTGACCCACACCAACACATAATCACATGCACTAATTACGACTGTCAGAGAGGGGCTTTCAGCTGCCACTCGCCTGCTCCATTCCCACAACACATCATGCAGCATCTTCTGGCAGTCCTAGACGACAGTGCTTAAGGGGACTTGCAGGTTTGACAAAAAAGTTGCTGAAATTGATTGGTATTTAGAGTTTAGTGGTCTCCAATGAGTATTCCTGTGCTTCTCTGACTGATTTTGATGAAGTGCTTTTATTTGTCTTTCTACCGAGAGACTGCAGATGAATTTGCAGTAGAGCAGCATGGCTCCTGTTTAGCTTTGTCAGGCACCACTTAGCCGTGTTATAATTTATTTTCCAGGAAAAATTATTTCTCATGAGGGCTTCAGGCTAACACAGTTATAAAGCACCTGGCTACCGTTCAGCTTCGTGTCTGAAAGCGGTTTCATTTCCATGCATAAACAGAAAAAAACACCAAAGTGGTGAGGAGGAAGAACCAGGAGCTCCTCCAGGTACACGTGCTGTAGGTACACGGGTCTTCTTAGGAGTGGCATTTAATTAAATGAAACACCACCTTAGTACCACACTTAGCAGCGTCAAGGCTGAAACAGGACTGTGCAGGAACACAGACACTGCTGTCACTCGTGGTGATGCCACAGCAGGCTCTGGGCAGGGTTGTTCACTTAACAAAGCAGCCTCTCCCTGCTCATCCCGACGCTGAGAACTGACTGTTCTGAATTTTTGAATGGATTTAGACCTGTATTTAACTTTGACATACTGTGTAATAGAGCAATCTTTACCTTGCTTCAGCTTTATTTGGTGAGAGTCCCTTTTATCCAGAGAGCAATGATTGTGGTGTTTGTTGGGGTAGTTTTCTTCCTATTTTCTGCTGAATTATAGTGATTAGTGAGCAGTTTGAAAGCACAGAGCTCAAAGATCGTCTCTGCTTTGATCACCATTACTGTTATTCAAGAAGAGGCACAAGTCTGGTTACAGGATGAATGTAAATATCAATTCAGTTTCACTGCACTTACAGAGAATGTTGTACTTTTTTTCAGGTGTTTTCTTCCTCCTATTTATGTTATTAGAATGCAGGGGAAGAAATGTAGTGATGTACATATAATTAAGACAAAGTCTTCCTAGAACATGCCACTGATCATATAAAGTGATTCTTAGCGTGATTTATAATTAAAAGAGTATTTCTGTTTGTCTTAAATCTTGCATTTTAAGAAAGAGAGATGAAGATCTGATGAGAAAATGGAGCCTGTTTATAGGGAACTGCTCTCATTGCCAGTTTAATCAGCTGTGATGTTTCATTAGCAGTGACTTAACCAAAGCAGACAATGCTTATCGCAGCCCCCAGCCCTATAATCATTGCACATTACTTCTGTCGTGTGGGGTTTTATCAATTGTTCACTGAGTACTCTGCAATATTGACAACGGGAAACTGCAGGCTCAGGCTTAGATTAATCAACTTACAGCCTCCAAAATGACAACAGGGCAGTTTGGCAAGAAAAACCACCCAAATTTTGCAAACTTTGGTACAAAGAGGATGAAACGCCAATTCTAAAATCACGTTCAGGCAATGCACTTTTCATAGAACGCGTTGAGCACTCCCATCCATCTGTACTGAGTAATTACATTCATTCTGTCTCTTCTACCTCCCAGACACTTTCAGGAGTAATAATTCAGCTGACCTAAAATTGCCTGTTTATACATTGGTAGCATATTCTGCTGATTGCCACAAAATCATCACTCTTTATTTAAATTTAGCCTCGGAAAACTGAGAGACAACATGAAAAAATTGACTTCCCGATACTTTTCAGGGATTGATTTTGTGGAGCCGGATGAAGGGAGCTGGATGGACCAAGAACTTGTGTATGACCAAGAACTGCAAAGGCACAGTGTTGCCTTGATGCTTTGAGGGCTGGCAGGAACAGAATAGGGCGAGATTTGAAATCCTGTTTCCTAACAAACTTCTGGCAAAATCTAAAGCAGATCTCTTTTGCTCTATGAAGCCGAGTTACTCGTCTGCAAAATGACAATAACAGCACTTCCTTATCTCCAAGAATAAACAGTGGAAGGACTGGAAAGAAGTCCGATATCATCACCAGGAGGACAAGGTAGCACAGTGGCAGTGTAACACAAGGAAACAGTTCTATTTTTTTCCAAGTAAATTCAAATCAAACTGGAAAAAGCATTTGACGTCTCTGGGATTAAAATAGAAATGGAAAGAGGGTACTTGGGCATATTTTCCCCTCAGAAAATAGGATTGATATCATTTTGCTCTGACTTTATAATTCCCATAGCTTATTATAATGTAGCTGTCCTCTTTGATTTGTGTATTGGAATGTACAGTGCAACTGCATATATTCGTAGAAATAGGCTTATTATTGTAACAACTCAAGGGAATCTTCTGAATTAAGGGAAAACATTTACATTAGAACAAATTACATTTTACCAAAAAACTAATTGTTACACTGAGAGCTGTATACTGTTGTAATTGCACTGTCCTAATTACACACGTTGCATTATTTAAAAAGAAGAGCATTGTTTATTTGCAATATCCTCTGCTTATTTACAGTTGCATATTTGAACAAGGAGCAAGGAGTTATTCCTACAAAGCAGCAGAGAGATTGTTATCTGCACAAAAACACAAAATTAATTCAGTAGAGGAAATCTACTCTCAAACAGAGCAAGAGAGAAATTCCTCCTGAGGCAAGACATTCTACAATTGTTTCTAAATTTCTGTATAATTAACAAAGCACTTACCATCTGCAGTGATTGACCTGTCAGATCTGCTCCTCTGAGATAATTTCAGTGACATTTAAAAAAATTAGTGTGAATAAAAAAAAAAGACATATTCAATTTGTAGAGAATGGTGTTATTCTCTAAATAGAAATTACAAACACTGAAGATGGCATTAGTTTACGATGCCTGCTGATTAACACCAGTAGCCCTGACGAGATGAGTTCAGCTCAGGTAATAGTGGGATATTCCTCCTTGGCTCTCATAACCATGACCCCATTTCATCTCCTATCTTTTATTGTGCAAATGCCTCTCTAAAATATGAAAAGGCATCTTGAAAACTTCACCTGTTTAGACTAATATACTAAACAATGTTTACTCTCCATGTTAAATGGAATTATTGGGAAACTTCATTTTGAAGAAAGAAGAGGATGATTCTCTGTTGTTTTGGAACTTCACTGGACATTTATTTTGACCTAACTAATTAGTGTATGAAGTTGATATGATGCAGTGGCCACCTTTTTACACCAGTTGTGTGAATACCTGAGTATCATAAAATCCAGCCCAGTACTGTTGTGTTTATAGAGCGAAAACACTCTGTATTTTGTCTATAATTTTTAATTAAATATATTAATCCCAAAAAGCACAATTTTTGGATTATCTCCATCTCTTTAACTGTTCCTCCTTTCTATTCCCAAGTTACATTAAGTATTTATAGATGCTACAAAAATGCTTCTCCATTAACAGCCTGTTTCTTTCACAAACCTGAATTTCTTGCAAACGTTATTTAGAGACATGTAAAATACAACTTTATCCAAACCAATACACACTTTTCTCCCATCAGGTTTTCTAAGTGATCTTTTTAAAAGTAGCACAGAAAAAGAGATGGATGTTGTGTGGCATGAGAGATGAATGCATCTTCAGTTCTAAGGAACAACTATTGAAGTTTCAGATTGGTAACGATCACAGTCAAAATGATATTTTAATCTTGGTGCACAGTAGGGAATAGACAGTTACTGCACAGTTCACTAGAATTTTTACCCCCCTTGACACATGAAAGAGCAAGTAGTCTGACTTTTCATCTTATTTCAGAAGAGATCCCCTTCTGGAGGTGGTCTAGTCAAGTCCAGCCAGTGCTCCTAATACAGAAACTTTCAGTTCTACAGTAAATGTGACTGATCTTTTATCTTTGATTTAAGTTCATTGCCACAAAATCAAGATGAATTTGTTAAAGTGTAGGGTAAAAAAAACTGCATAAATGAGAACTCCTGCAGTAACAGTTGTTTGTAAATTATTGATCAATGAATTTTTTACAATATGAATTTTAAAAAGGCAATTAAACTTTCCTAAAGTACCTTTGACAATAAATAAAAAGTTCAATCTTTTTTTATTCATTTCAGAGAGGTTTTTTTAGACTTTTTTTTTCCCCAAATCCATATTGCTAGATGCACCTTCCTATTTTCTCTTGATTCAGTGACAAGGAAGAGAGAGAGAAGTGGATGTTTCTGATTTTTTTATGATCCCAGTTCTTCAAAAAGATGTGGTTTGGGTTGGTGGTGTCTTTCTTGCATTTGAATAATGGTAGTTAAAGAGAAAGCAGCGAGGGCAGTTTCTTCTTGTTTGCAAGTAATGGATAATGAAAGAAGAGATGAAAATAAACTCACATGGTCTTTCAACAAACAAAAGAGTACTGGCACAGACTGAGGACTCAGTCTTTGAATAGTATTTTTAAAAAGGCAGGTATAAAGAAAGAAGAAAGAAATATTCTGGAGGTAGTTGTACTACGACACCTGTCCGGGAAGATACAGCTGTGGAAACCACAACTCTGTAACTTGTAGAAATCCTCAGGAAAGCTTCCAAAGCCCCAAGTGGGACTTGCACTAACCACGGAGATGTTCCCTGAGAAACAGAAGGGAAACATATGGTGGCATCAAGAATACAGAGTACATCACAACATCAAAAAAGGGAAAAAACCATGACTGAATCCTGGGGAACTGCATCTCAGGTGCCTTAGAGGACCCATGAAAACAAGGAGTTATTCTTACAAGTTATTAATCTTCTACTGTGTAATCATTCTACTTCTACATAGACACCTCAAATCAGGCGAATTTGAACCAACTAAAGGGCTGGTACTTTCTCAGGACCCCCATACTGTCAGAGCACTGCTGTAGTCTGTCCCCAAGAAAGAACTACTTAACTCCTGAATTTCCAAAGAAAGTCTAAAACATCCCACAGTGGTGAGGATATCTTAAAAAGGGAACAAAACAAAACAAAAAACCAAACAAAACAACAAACCAAAACCAAAACAAAAAACCAAACCAAACCAAAAAACAAAACCAAACCAAAACCAAAACCAACAAAACCAAAAAACCAAAACAAAACAAAAAACCAAACAAATAAAAAACCAAACCAAACCAAACAAACAAAAAAACCCCACCACAAGTCAGAGAACTCAGCCAAAGGAATCTCTCTGTCTTAGAAGAACCTTAACCAGTTGTGACTTCCAGTACTTCTGAACGAGGACAGTATTCACTTAAAACCATACCTTGGCAAGCATTTTACAGACATGTTGTATGCATAGATAAATCTATTTCATATCATACTATGACTGCTGATTTTATTGCAGGACACAGTGATTACAGCTCACACTGAATTACTACTTTTTAAAATTCATTGTAGTGAGGTTTTACTGTGTGACATCTCCAAGCTAGTGAGCACCTGATTATTTTTAAACAGAAAAATGGAAGGAAACCACTTATGTTGAACTGACTGTTAATGTCTTTCATTCTCACTCAAGGTCAGAAGAACAAGCCACACAGTAAACCAAGGCTTCCTAGAATCCAGCTGGTTCAGTAACTGGGCTTTTAGGTGCTTACTACTATCAATATTAAAAATCCTTTAAACTGCTTATTTATGACCTCACACTCTATACAGCACACAGAATAAATTATACTGATGCCCACACGCTATACTACTTCCACAAGGCATAATTTGATTTTCAAGATGTGCATATATGCATACAAATGACGAACATCCATGAAAATGCAGACAGGATATTAAAATTGTCAGTGATTTAGCTTTGCTTTTAAGGTAATAATGCCAAAACTTCTGGTTTTAGCACAGCAAGGACAATGGTAAAATGTTGCTTGAACTTGTGCCCATTATTTCAAATTTTAGGACGTACACTCTGAAGGAAAATGGATTCTTTTCCAAGGGACTGTACAAAGATTTTTCATTTGTGCTCAGACAGAGAAATATTCTACACGATGACACCTTTTTAATTCTCTATTTAAAAAGCTTTTGATGTCACCTTGGAGAGTCCCTGAGTGTGCTTACTAAAGGAAAGCCTAAGAAGAAGGTGTGACAGCTGTGGTTTCTGACATGAAAATATCTCTCACTTATAGGCACAATAACATTTTATTTATCCTATTTTGAGGAGTATGTGCTGACATTTAAAAGAGTAGAGAAGGCAAAAAGCCCTAGTCCCTATGTTATAGGAGAAAAAGAAAGTCTTTCTGTGTTTTGGTTTGCTTTTGCTTTTCTTGAAGATTCTCACATATCTTAGCTGGTTTAAATGTTAACAGATGTTCAGCAGACTTGAGCACAGTAAAAAGAAAAAACTCACATATAATTCTCTGGTTAAAAATCAGCAAAAAAATATACGCTTGCAACTTTTTAGGGGATGCAAAAGAATTAAAAATATATTTTATTTCCATGTTCACATTAGAAAAGGGAATCTTAAAGACTTGGATACTGGTATTTTTTTCTTGATCTTTTCTTTCCAAAGTTACACATGCTATGGTAACTTACAGAAGCTTCAGAACATTTCAATAACACTGTACTGACATTTGCTGCACGACTATATGTCATGAGTTGTTTGTCTAGCTACTAGTGAATCACTATTTCATATTACAAAACTCATGACCTCAACTTACAGTATGGGTGGCAATATCAGTTAAAGAGATTAAGGCTTCCCCAACTGTGGAAAAATGCCTATGGCTGCTCTCATCCAACACTTCAAAGGGAAATATGAAGCAGTTTACACTCCTAATATTGTTATCAGGAACCATTAGACAGAGAACTGAAGGATGCACATGAGCACTAATTTCTTAAAAGCTTTTATGGAAGTTCATTCCATGAGCACAAAATGAATGAGGGAATCTATGAGTTCAGAAAGCGACTATGACATTTTATTTTGCTTAGTCCCTGAAGTGCATACAAAAGCTCCAATTACATTCAGCTCCAGTCTTACAGGAAGCAGCTTCCTGTGCTTTTAAATGAGAGAAAATATGTCATTTGGCTAAGTAACTTTCATGGCTCACCTCAAGGAACTATGTATTTCCAGACTGCAATTGTCTTACTAAAGGGATACAATGGATAGTATGAAAGATTTTAGAAAGTATGAAGAAAGGTTGATCTGAGGCCTAGTCTATAAACTTTTTTTTTTGTCTCAGACATTAAAAATTCAGAAACACTGTAATCCTATAAAGGTCACAGTATGGAAACAGCTCACTTAGAAGACTGTGTGTCCTCATCACCACAATATTCAGAAGCAGTCAGACCCAGATTAACTGTGCACATGAACTTTCAGTCACAGAAATGGGCTTTCTGCTTCAGTTAAACCCTAGAGAACAGAAGACACATGTTTAATACGCAACAAAGGCATGAAGTAGCCAAACTCTTCCGAAGATTCCATATTGCATCTTTCCCCTATAATCTGAATTTGAATGAAGAAAAGATACCCTGAGTGTCTCCTCTCAAATCTACTGCCCCCATTCTGTTTAGAAAATGTTCCTTTTTGGAAGATAGCTTCTACATATAAATGTATACTTTTAACAGCCTTTCTCTAATTAGTGACTCTGTCCATAAGCAGAATTGGACTTCGTTATGACAGAACTATTCTAAACTGAATACTAGAAAACATCCCAGAGGACAATAAGATTCCTCTATTATCTTTGCAGAGTAATAAGTTTGTGATAGCACTACAGAAGTTGGAAAGCACCTTATTCACCCATTTGCCTCTTATTCTTCCCTCCAATATGAATTCAGTAAGTAACTTACCTTGGCTTTCTTTTGAATCCTTTAATTTCCTGTCTCATTTGTCTTTGCAAATCTTTATATAATAGAAGCTAAGAGAAGTTCCCATTATGAATCTATATTGAAAGGGGAGCTTGCTATATTGCAAAAGGGAAAATCTAAAAATCATTGCTTGCCCTTTCCTCTGCAGAATTCTATGTCATACCCCTGTTCTGAAGCCCAAAGAACAAATCCTGTGTTAAAATATCACCAGGCTTTCTCTGAAATGGATTATTTTCACCATATCACTCTCTTTCATCTGATCTGTAATCTCTCACTCTGCTCCACACTGCAACCTCCAGCTTCTGACTATCAATACAGTTAATATAATTCGTACAAAATACTCCTCGCTCCATACTTCCCCCTGTTCCTGATACACACAGTGTTTTGAAAACAATTACTATGTGTATTTACCATGGAAATCTTTGAATTTTAGCCTGTTCTTTCCCCTCTCCCACAAGTTCCAAAACACAGTTTTCTAGTGTTAAAATATCACTGTACATAATAGTATTACACTCTACTACTTGGAAATCTCTATGTTCAGGAAAAAGGAAATAACAGGCAGGGAAATTCCTGCAGTGTTTGTTCAGATTGTTTTTACTTCTGTGTATTTGAAGTTCATCAGCACTTACAATTAAACAAGATGAGAAAAGTACACAGCAGACAGCAGGAACACTAACCATGGTGCATATCAAACCAGGTAATGTTTAGAAGTCGAAACAGGTCCTTCCCTATCCTCTCCTGGCTGAGCAAAGCAAAAAACTGTCCTATTTCAGACAGCTGGAGATCCTATGGAGGTAGAGGGAAGGTAAGGTACTTAGAAGGAGAGAGGATGGAAGAAGTCAGAGACAGATAGCGCTTGTAAAAATGGAGGTTGGGGTCATGGAACCTGGAGGTGTTGGCAGCTGAACAAGACTTGTAGCTGGATTCATGAAAAAAAATATTCCTGGTAGTTGGTTTGTATATATAATTCACACCTAAGCCAATTCTGATTTAAAAGACTGCAAGACACTCAATTCTATCAGTATTTTCTCCTCCTGACTGCAGTAATGAAAAATGGATTTCTGGCTATCCATCTGACTGAAAAAAAAAGGCTAAGTTTACTTTTTCATTCTTTAAAATTACCACATGGCCATTAATAAATAACACAACCTGAAGCATTATTTCAGGCTATATATGCATTTCATAGATGGTTTGCATCATCTCAGGACATTTTATGGTAGATTTTCTACAAACTGCTTTTTTTTCCCTCTATTTTTTCTCCCCTGTCTTTCTGAGAGGTCTGCAAAATAGTTGCTGACTCCATGTTGACCTGTTTTTCTCTGTCTCTTCAGCATATACTTAACTCAGTGAGTAGCCTGTGAAGTTTACTGAAGTAGATACCATCAGACCTGACAGCAAGAGAAAAACTCTGCCTTGTATAAGCAAACAATGGTACCAGTATATGAAGGGCCTAGAGGACAAAAGAATATGACTATTGCAATTCTGTTATTTACAGCTTTGTATTACAGCTTTTATTTCTTTTTCCTTCTTGAGATTGAATGGAGCCGGGTTATCCCCAGGCTCCTTTAAGTATTTCTTTCAGAATATACATCAATCTGCAGTCCCTCTACAGCCTCCATTACTTTGGCACCTGAGAACCTTACAAGCTTTCACTGTCTTTGCTCTCACAACACCTCAGATGCAGGCAATTTTTATGATATCAATTTACTAAGAGAGAATCAAAGCGCACAGAGATTTTTTAGGTATCTGACATCCAGAGCGAAATCCAAACCTCTCCCTCTGCTCTTTCTATAGTACCTAGGATCATTCATCAGCTCCTCAAAATGAGATTCAGGACAATCTGAATCCTGAGCGTGGAGTCACCCACAGACTCAGAAGAAATGAGAATAACCTTCTCCCAAACAACTGCTAAACCCATACTTGTGTTCTGAGCTGTCAGTACCACACCACTGCGTATTCAGAAAGTGTTACTACAAGCCCTGTTTAGAAGAGAGACACTCCTGCAGCTGAGCATAGATCTGTCTTTCTTATGCCTACAGGCATCCCTCCTCTCATTTTTATATAAAAGTCACCCACGGTAAGGGAAATTTGGGTGCAGTTCCTTGCTCTGCCTAAAGGGATTCAAAATTCACATTTTTCTCCTCATAGGAGAGTGAGTGCCACGGTCATAGGCTGGGGAGGGAAGGCAGGATGTATTTCCTCAGCTTCGAAAGAGCTGAACAAAATATTTCAGGTTCAGTGGTCTGGCAGAGTAAGGCAATGTGACTTATGACTCAGACTGTGAAAACATTGTCTGATTTTACCTGGATTTTACTGCTTGTGTCACACGTACACTACTGCAAGTCTAGATGCCACATTTTTTCCGGTAGCAGGACCATCTCAAAGAATTCAAGACATTGGAATGCAGAGTCCTGATGTAGGAGATCTCCAAAACAAATTCAATATAGGCCTGTACAGCTGGGAATTTCTATCTGAGAAACAAGGAATTAGAGCCAGAAATAATTTTATTTTCTCACTCTAAGACAGAAGTGCTAATTTCTTTAGAACAATACCACCAAACCTTCCTGTATGCTTGTGATGAAGTGCCAGCATCTTTTTATACCTATTGCTGGAGGAGAAGCTGCTATAACAAACTTTTACTAGCTTTTATCTGTTCTATTATGGTCTATTGAATATTAATAAATTACCATCTGCCAGAGTTTGCAGGAGCAGCTGAAACACTGCCTGCATTAAAATTGAAAATAACTCCTTCTCTCTTCACAAACTTCAAGTGAACACAAATTTTAAAATAATGCCTACTGCCTGTACTATTTCAGTGGTGTTTCCCTTTAACAAACAATGTTAAGATTTATGTGATACAGACAGCTTTGGGATTGATAATTAATTGTCACTTAATTACACACTTTAATAATATTTATTCTGAAGTTATAACAACTCTGGCTTAGAAAATGACCCTGAATCACTTTAATTTATTAATTCACTTAATTAAAATACTTAATCTTGAAAAGAGCTTTCAGGCTGTTCAAATAAAGGTAAACAAATCTTCAAATTAAATCAACACTTTTTTTTTCCCTTTGATATATGTAATTAATTTTCACTCGACTCAATAAATAAACCTCATGTAAGGTTGTTCATGTGACAACAGAAAATGGCTTGCTGTCAGCTTAATCTTCCTTAACACTGTAAAGCATTTTTAGTTATGCTGACAGGCCTGCTGAAAACCGTTTGCTGGAAAGCAATAAATATTAGCATTTTTCCCACTGGCACTGCAGAAAAAACATTTATTTGGAAATGATGATCATTAATCAACATTTTTGTACAAGCAATCACAAAACCTCCCAGGCTAAAGCAAACTTGATGCCAATGAAACTTCTATTTGCAATCAGATTTAACTTAAGCACACCTTCCCCTTAAATAATCAAAATTTTTGTTTTCTTCTGTTACTGGCTGTTGGTAAAGGAGTTCTGTGGGCCAAGGATTGCACTTTCTATCCCTCGTGAAAGTTTTGAGACAAACTCAATTACAGAGCTCACAGCACTGCCAAGATTTCACATGTTTAATGTTACTACTGCAATTAGCTGCACCTAAATCAAGGGCAGTGAGATGAACCACGTGCAGGAGGTGTCAGTGTCAGGATGAAACCTGTCACGGGAACAGGCATGTGAACAACTTTACAAATGCAACTTTTAAATTTAGCACATTTCCTCATATACATAGCACTGATTTCACATATTTCATTCCTGAAAGAAACCCTACAGTTTGAAAAGTTGGTTTCTAATGAAATTCTTCTGGAGATCTCATGACAGCAGATACTTGACTATACCCTCCTTTTACATTTCTGTTTGGCCTCTATCTTGAAAATTCTGCTACAAGAAGATTCCTCTTCCCCCTTATAACTTAACAGGACAAGAATGCCATGTTTTTCGTGAATTTACCCTCTCCTCATTGCATGTTCATAGCTTAAGCTGAAGTGATTCTGGTTATTTCTCTCTATCAGTTGTATTTGAATAAGAAACCTATTGAAAAATCTGGGCTGGGTATTTACAGTGTAAGTCTCACTCTCTCAGCCCAACTCAGCCCTGAAAAGCTCAAGTTAATTAACGACAGATCTAAGGAACTACTGTCATCTGGATGGTAATTAGATGGAACTAGATATGAAAAACCGAGGCTGCAGCTGATGTAGTTTTCCATCCCTCCTCAAGGACTGTTCATAGTACAGGTGTTTGTATCTGGCTGCCATGATTTTTTTAAAAATTGCAATTCATGAATGTCCTCACTGAACTGAAACCCGTATAAAATTCCTGTATGAACACACACTGTCATGAATTTTCCAGCTGCTTCTAGCACTCAAGAGAGCAGAAATAAAGCAAAAAATTCCAGTTGTTTTGAAAAGGGGGAATTTTAGACCCTTTTTGCAGTTTTTAGGTGTGCACAGCAGTAAGAAATGACTGCTAATGAGAAAATCGGCCTCCCATTTTTGATGCAGTATTTTTAGGTGCCAACCTGAGTTTGGTCTGAATTCTTAATAAAGTCTTCAGAGGATCTGTTCTTCGGCTATATCATTATTCTATCTCTGATTTTCATCCTGAATAAAAATTCATGAAAATACATCTGGGAAGACTTCACTTTGTTTATTTGGATTTGTTTTCATTATCACTGTGCAAATGCACCCCTTGTTCAGGAGATGGCTAAATAAAGCCAGAGGTAGTTTTCACACAATAAATAAAAGTAGTCAATTTTTTTATGCATTTTTGGAGAAACACAGAGTGATTACCATCATGGTTACCCTGCAAGGGATTCCAGGCAGTACAAATACATTCTTAAGCTTAAAAAGTAAGAGTTGTACCTACTGCACAGGAAGACCAGCTGGTGGCATCTCTGCTTACTCTGGGCAGAATCTGCATGTTCAAGTTGTTTAATGGAGTGGATTGCAAATTGCAATCAGAATAATTATATATCTATTTAAAACAACTTTCCCTGCAACGTAATGCAAAAAAACCACCGTTCAAAAATAGCCTGAAGAGATTTGGGTGTCTCTGACAAATTTCAGAGCTCAAGTGCCACTCCAGACAGCTGGCCTCCAGCTGCTCCTCCGCAAGGGCACAGGTCCCCTCCTCCCGTCCAGTCTCTGAAGGTCATTTGGATGCCTATTGCTGGGACTGAGACGCATTTCACAACCCTGCAGACATTTTGTAGGCTCCTAAACACTTCCTAAAATCTGGTCCTGTGGGACTGAGGTCCTCCCTGGAGTGTAATGGCTGAAAACTGTTTTGCAGGTGGATTTATTTTCCTGCTCTGATTTAAAAGGGTGCACAACCTCAATCCCAAAAGGTAGACCAGTGACCCTATTATGCAGCTACACTTCAGCCATAAACAAGTTGCTTTATATCTTGTGCTGAAGCTCACACAGGCTACAGTGCTGCTTGCAGGCAGCTGGTTACCTTCAGCAGTGACAGATCAGCTACGTCTCCTAAATTAATCTATTTGTATTAAACATCCCTGTTTTCTGTTGCCTGCTGCAGAACCAGGCAAAAATAAGATGTTGTCATCTTAGGAAATGGCATTTAAACATTAAAAAATATTAATTCATCTAAATGAAAGTGATGCTGGACTGGGACCAGTTCTGTAAAGCCCTCATTTTGCCTGTGAATGTAACATAAAATATATAATCTCTATTATATATTTTTATATATAACCACTGTAATTATACAGAATATATGCTAAATAAAAAATATATATATTATAATATTTACCAATATACACTGTAATGTAAATATAAATGTTATGGTTTTTAAAACTCAAAAGTATTTTCATTGCAGGGATTGGTAATTACTGACTCAGGCAGGAAATGGAAATATTTGGAATATTTGAAACTGGAAACACTGGAGAGTTTCTTATTAATTTCATTTATTGTCCAGCATCTCCCTCTGACAAGAAGCTGGTTCCTTTTGGTCTCAGATGCTGTCCAACACCTGCAGTGTGTGCAGAATGAGGAGTGTGCACAGCAGCAGAGGGATGCAGGGGATGTGAGGGGCTCCAAAAGAGCTTGGGGCATGATCTGCCTTTGCCACGGCAGCTGCGAGGACACAATGAGCAGCCTGGGGCAGGAAGGTGCCGGGAGCTCAGGGAACCGCAGGAAAGCAGGACAGTAATCAGTAGCACAAGGAAAAAGGAGAAAGGGTCAGAGGAGTCACACAGAGAGCTGGAACATCAGAGCACAAGAGCAAAGGGAAAGCTGAGGGAGTGCAGCAGAGGGGAGCTGGAAGCTGGATGGGCTCTGAGCTCCTGGGGAGCCGTGGGAAGGGCAGTGGGACAGCCCTGGCACTGCTGGCACTGTCCCAGGCCACTGGGGGCTGAGGCCACACAGCCCCTGCAGAGCCATGGCCCAGGGGCAAGAGGGAGTGGTGCTCCTGTTCTAAGGCATTAGGGCTTATTGCCGTCGACACTTTGGCAGCCTGTTTGGATGTGCCCGGTCTGATCTGTCTTGTCATTGCTGGGATCTGCCTGTTCATTCATTTAGACAATGATTAAGGCTTTGATCTGTTTACTGGTTTGTTAATAAAAGGTAGCAATGTAAAGAAATTACACACCCCTTACAAGGGATAACCCGTCCTATGAAACAGCCAGATGGCAGAAAAAGGCCCATTTTCACTGTTTTCTATGTAGTGAAACATGGAAATTGCATCAGTGTGCTCCCGTTCACCAGCAATTCCAGGCTGTAAAATGAGCCTGAGTCAAGTCAAATGTCAGATGGGCTGTGATGCACCCAGACACCTCACACTCACACTTCTCAAACCAATGCAAGGCTGGCACTGAGAGCCTGAAATAGCAGAGTTGGTTGAAATGAAGATCACAAGCAGCTAAGTTCAAACCAAAGGAAAAAACAAATTAAAAAGTGACTATGCAGGCTCAAAAATTCCTCAGTTCTAAGCTCCCAGTGTTGTTTTCTCTAATATCAGTGTTTGGCTACTGGGGGAGCAATGGATCCTCACAAACAGACATGTATTACAAGAGTAGAGACCTTTCCCTCCTTGACTTGCCCTGCTCACAGCTGCAATGTGAGAATACTCAGACTTAATTGATTTTGGCTGTCAAGTGCTGATACTGCCATGCAAACACAGCTTCTTCTCAGGACTGCAGAGATCTTTGATTCTGAACCATACCACAAACAAATAGACAGACTTTCAGCAAGCCACTTAAAACCCTGTCTGCCTCAGATTTCAACACACAGAGAAAAAACTTCCCTGACTAAGCAAGGGGATACTGGCATATCTTCAACCTCTGTGAGGCATTCATACATTACGAGAGAAATTGGACTCATCAGAGGTGTGTCTCCATGAGAGGCAAATAAATCTCTTTCTGAGACAGTGATCATGATTCAAATATCTATGATTTAGCTGCCTAAATGAAGCAAATGTAATTTTATGGGTGCTAAGTACCTGCAGCACCTTTTCTTGAACGTGACCAGGACCAGGCTGGGAACCAAACACAGTGTGAACATATTAAGGAAACACTTGAAGGGAAGGAATATCCATTGCCAAAAGATAAATAAAAATAAAAAAAGAAGGTGAGGACAAAAAAAGGTAGATGATTCTGCCCCATACTAGATGTTCCAATGCAATGAAGCACACAGTTCATTTAGTTTTGCAATTCATTACTCCAACTGTTGCTCTTGATATTCCCTAGAACAAAGACAGTAATCCCCATGTGGGAGACACCTCTGCACACAAACCAGTCTTATGTTAAACTTGACCTTTCAGCTTCAGAGTGAACAGTCTATGCCCCTACATTAAACAAGCAAAAGGCACAGATTTGCTGAAAATTGGTATAACTCAGGGTTTCCACTGCTTAAGGAAATCTACCTCTGTGAGCAACACAAACCGCCTGCCTGCAGTGCAACAGCCTTGCAACCACAGCAGCTGGGACTGGAAAGTTCTGTCAGCAAAACAGGATTTCACAGAATCAAAGTAGCCTTGGGAGGAGTTCTTGGGAGAATTACAGGATAACTGGAGTTTAACCAAGCATGATTCAGGTAATACATTGTCTGCAAAAACGCTTGGATATGTGTAGCCTGTAACACAGTGATGAATCACCGGTTCAGTGAGGATGAATTGCTTAGTTCTGCAGTCACAGAAACAACCAGAGACTTCAGATCTTGAAGATCATTCTGAGTGCTCTGACACCCCTATAATTTAGGTCCGCCTCTAGTGAAGGCAGTGACATCACAGCAACATTCAGCTACTGTAAGATAATGCAGACTTTTAGCTTTCCAGTTGCCTAGAAAATATTTTGTCTAAATACCATTTGGAAGTAAGAAATCCAGACAGAAATCTCTTTCTGCCAATGCCTCAAAATCACAAATGATTTTAAAAAGTTAGTTCAGTAGATGACTTACATTTGGGGTTAACTTTTACTTACAAGTAGTCCCAGTTTAATCCAGTTTACTCAGGTACCTAGGCATTTACTGGATCAGGTTCTAAGGACTCTGTTATATTCAGATAACCACTACTTCCTACCAAGGACTCCAGTTCTTCTAGATTTTACTAAACTAGTACAAAATCAAGACATTGCTTAAAACTATTACTTTTGAACCCTTGCTTTAGACCGTACTTTTTGATAACTGAGAGGACTTTTGTTTTGTTTAGCATGAGAATCTTGAATTTAACTAATAGTTCACATTGAGAAGGTCTGTTTCCATTTTCAAATCACAAGACCAACAATAGAATCACAAGACACTGAATCACTTTCCCCGATTTACTGAATGTGAGTCTGATTCTGAGCAAGACAATTCTTATGAGACATTCAGGTATGACCAGAGGCAAAAATTCTGGCAATCTAGTGTAAAACATTGTTCTTGTGCGATTCCAGGCTTTGCAGACTTTTCTTGTCAATGGAAGCCTTTTGATTTCTATGAAGTCACTCCTGATTTACCCCAGGGGCAGTAAGACAGAAGCTGGAGACACAGCAGTACATTTTTTTCCTTAGGAGCTGCCTTGAAGTCAACTGTCCTCTGTGATTTTTGATTTTGCAGGGTATCTATTACTGTAAAGAAATCTCTCCCTCCTTTCCCAGATTCTGACTTTTCCCAAAGTAATTATGGCTTAAAATTAAATAATATTGTTGCTATTTGTAAGTATTAAGACAAGTACCTTGAAAGGGAGGATGTGTTCAAAAAATAACGTCCAGTTCCATTGCTTGACTTTTTTCCTTGCTAGAATTTAATGAATTCTTCATTTGCTATTATAAACTAAATATTTCCTTTGAGCCCAATTAGCATAGCTGAAAGAAAAAGCAAAGCAAGGCAGTGTTCAGCATGCGTCAATGCAATGGAAAAATCAGTTCTTTTATTCGAGCTTTAATAACCGCAGCTTGATTAGACACTAAGAAAAAGCTATGAGAGAGAGAGGTGGGGGGGATGAGAAGGCCTGCCAAATTAGTTCTATAAGAATTCTCAACCTGTCTGCTCTCTGGCTTACTATTCAAATGCTAATTGAGCCTTTTTGTAAACAGAATGGGTAATCACGGAAGACAAAAACAGACACAGAAAACAAATGAAATATCGCACCTTATCCAAACCAGCACAGAATTGCACTGATGAGCTTTAGAAGTCTTAAAATTTTGTGTCTTTGGTCTCTTTAAAGAACATAGAAAAGCATATAATTAATATAATAGAGTAAAATATAACATAATGAAATAATAAATAATAGAGAGCAGTTCCTTTTGAACAATGAAACCAGTCATGTTATAATTAGATAAGAGGATTTATATTCTCAGCTATAAACATGAAAGTGGACCATGAGACCGGATAAAGGCAAGATTTTAATTCTTAAAAATTAATTACATGGCATTATTGTTATCTGTACACAGGATGCATTAATTATACAATTAATAATAAGATGAAAGGCAAATTTTTTTTCAACTTGAAATCACTTGGGGACATTTGGTTTTATACCAGAATTGTCCTTCAGGCATTTCTATAATCTTGTTACTATGCAAAGTCAAGCCCTTAAACCTGTTAGTGGAAGTAGTGGATGGAATTAATCTCTCTTAATTTAGACTTCGTACTTACGCATATTGCAGCAAATTTTAGATACCCCCTGTAATTGGGGTCTAAGGTGTAACAGATTTATTACAACCTCTCCTCATAAAATAAAGACTGATATTACTAGAAGCAGAGTACATCCAGTACACAATCAGGTAAAGGTGGCTTCTCCTACAGAGAGCTGACACAATCTCTTGTACAAAGCCACTGATAATGTCAATATTAAACTCAAGCTTTCCTATGAAGTTTTCCATTTCTGCAGAGAGGCAGAGCTGGGCTTTGTGCTCAGTAGAGGAGAAATGTGTCCACAATAACTGAGGTATCAGACCTCCACTCTTTATAATAATTTCTTAATTATTATATCTTTCTTAATAATACTTATATGCTCTTATTAAACTCCACTGTTTAATCTCACAGCTCCAAGCACATACCTTCTGGACCAAATCCCAAAACTGGACCATTTGCTAGTCCCAGCCTTGCTCAAATCAGATTCCAAACACCTGAAACCATATCATGTGCAAGAATAATTGCCATAATAATTTTTTTCATATCTACACACAACATCACAACAAGGCAAGGCCTCCCCAAGAAAGGCCACATTTGACTGTTAGCAGGCCATCAGAACACCAGAGAGTCTGGACACCACCAGAGGTACCCCAAAGGGGCAGGTATGGACTCTGAACAGAAGGGTGGGTGCCCCAGGGAAGACCTCTTAGATTTTTGCACAGAGGCATTGCAAAACAACTGCATTTCTGTTCCTGTTTTAATTTCTGTTAGTTCTCAATGAAGTAACCCCCTTACCATCCATTTTAACTTACAAAGAATTATTTGGCAAATATCATTTATCAGGAAAATTAATATTCTGCGCTCTGTATAGGGTTGATGACTACAATGTTTAGCAGTGTTTGACCCCATTAGAATGCACAGAGGGGTGGATGTCATAAAAACAAAGGTTCATCTTTCAGAGTAAACCTTTGAAAATGAAGACCCTTTAAGAACACAACCCTGTGTTACTACCACTAAGTAATTATTTCCAAGTGTTACATTGCACAGCATTTTGATCTTCATTTCCATTCATATATTGCTCGAAACTATGGCCAGCTGGGAGAAATGCACTTTTATCGCCAGTCATTTTCCTTTCAGGTGTGTTCACTGTGACACTTCCTCATGGAGGAGCTCACCTTCCTTTCATTTTGATCTTCCTCCTCCATATCCTGTCAGGGTTAGCTCTGTAGCTGAGGTACACCAACCTGACAGGCACCTATTGTGAGACTGCTCATTTCTACCGTGCTTTTTAATATAAGCTGTATTTTGATTTGTTATTATTTTTATCAGCACAGTCCCTTGGGAACCCAACGAAGGGACAAGCACCTCATTGTCCTCAGCACTGTTATCTATGAACACAGCGCTTCTATCAACCACACAATCTTCATCACAGAAGATGAAGGGTTTGCTTTTCTTTTTGTTTCATTGAAGGGCATTATTTAGTTAGATTTCCTGGAATATTGAACAGCATTTCTATACAACAGGGCCATCAACTTAAAAATAGAGTGAAAAAAAATGTGTCCTTTTCTATAATCAGGATATGCTGATATTCCTCTGGACTAGCTGGCCAATTGTCCGGTGTTCAAATAGGAAGTCAAGTAAGACAATCAAAGTTTTTCCTTAAAACCTTTGTTCTTTGTGTCTTGCTAATAAAAAAAGATCAACTTTCCATTTTCAAACTAGCTATAGTTATATAGTTAATAGTTAACCATTATTATAATTAGGTTGCAATATTAGACTAGCACCAAGTAAGTGCCAAAAGCTCTTTTTAAGTTCTGGGTAATAAGGAAAAAACCTGCTTTCACCTGAAAGAGTTTAGACTGCATACTAAAAGAAAGAATTCAGCATATAAGTATTAATAAGAATCAGCAGAATTCTAGGAGATTCAACCTTTGTGGCCACAGACCAGCAAGGTACATGACCATGGGTATAACTTAACTCTCAGAGCTGAAGCCTACGACTCAAGTGATTCTCTGCACTTTGTAGTATAAACCCATATGAAAGACAGTGGGAAAGAAAAGAAAGGTGACAGAATTAAGACAATTAAAATGGTTGCTTAAAAGAAAAACCCCAACCATTATAATGCAGCCCATAGCTATGGGGATTTTTTTTCTTCAGCTTGTTGACAAAACCTCTTGGGAAGTTGAGAATCACATAATATTTATTCCTCACTTGTCTCCATGACCTCATAGCCACTGTGGGTCCATCTTGAATGTTTGGTAATACTGCACATTCCCAATAATTTGTGCTGAAAGAAGGCATTGCTCGGAATGTCGCTCAGAACACAGCCCTGATCCTTCCCAGAAACTCACTTTTCAAATACAAAGAGCTTCAAGCTGTTGTGGTTTATTCTATTTTCCTCTCACTCGCCATCCAATTTGCTTACAGACAGTTGTTTGTGAACACTACATAAGTCAATCTTCTGAAAACTAGGGCTATCTGTTATTTCTGGAAGTCTTCAAGGCCAGCGGGAAATACTTGAAATAAAATATGACATCACAAACAGAGCAGAGAATTTAATAGGGATTTTTTCTTAACCTTTCTCTTGTTTTGACTATGACAACATGGAGCAAAGATTAGAGCTTAAAATCCAGCTTTGTGTGTTCATATATATCTCTGTGTGTGTGTGTGTTTTTATATGTATACACACACTTGGAAATGTGAAATGAGATGAAAAGCAGCATGAGACCAAGGCAGGGACAGGTCAGGGTTTATCTAAGCCGAGACTGGGCTGTGTTTTTAACGTAGCTTTTAGAGTTCTTTAAATTCAAGGTTTGTGCTCACTCACACGTGGTTTCACTGTGAATTTACTAAGCAACCAGATACAAATGAAATATTTCTAAACCTTAGTAAACCTTAGAATTGGTCTGAGTCTCAGGAGAAAGCTTCTATGAAAAGCTGGCATTTTAATTTTTTTCTGAGTTTAATTGGAACTATTTTGCATGTTACACTAATCACCCGTTTAGGAGAACAAAAGACAAAAACTCTGCCAGCAAAACTCATTCTTTTTTTGAGATCTTGATTTGTCAGATGTTTGTATTTGCAAGCTACATCACAGTTCCATCCCAGACCAGAAACACTAATTTGTGAAGTTCATAAAAATTCCATATTTCAAGCTAAGAACATGACACTGGTATCATTTACAGTAGAAAAAACCCAAAATAGCTTTGCTGAAATCCATGAGGTTACAGCAAAATATGACTGATGGAAGTGTGACATAAATCAAATTTTAAACTTCTGTAAAGTTGAAACAGTCTCACCTTCTGAAATAATTCATCCAAACTCACAAAATGCAGTGTTGTTTCTCTTCTGACTGTCCTAGAAGACAGGTACTCAGCACAGGGCAGAGCCAGGGGAGCACTCATTTCTCCTGTCACACTACTTTGGAGCTGTGCTCCAACTCTTCATCATTCCCTGTTTGTTAATCTCTGTGTGTCATGCAGTGGCCCACACAATAGGGAAGGCGAATTATGCTCTCAGTAATGAGCAGTTTGTGCGAATGGTGCATGACTACAGGAATTGTTAATGCTGAAAGTCAGGGAAGTTTGACTGACTGTGACATGGTACTTGACAGAACTGCAAACGTTCGGAACAGGAAATGAACAAAGATGAATACCAAATATTTTACACAAAACATGCTAACAGACAATCTCACACAGACAGTAAGATCTCTCCTCAGTGTGACAGAACCGACAACAGTAATAGACGTTTTCTAAATATTCATTTAAAGAATATTTTTACTATGAAGGGTTGGACTTGATGATCTCGGAGGTCTTTTCCAACCTGGCTGATTCTATGACTCTATGTAGATTTTTCATTAGAGAAAGAGGTTAACAATATAAGATATAGGTGTCTTGGCTAATCACAAGGCAAGTGTCAACAAGGTGTCTGTGACAAGAAATTTGATTCTGAAAGTTGTTCCCAGTAGGGATAGCGCAAGACATTGATGGCATGCCATCTGTACTACTCTGCACAGTTCTGATCACCCCAGCAGGAAAAACTCAATCTTTAATAAACTGGGCTTTTATTACAATAATAACAACGTTGTTTTGCATGGTAACAGTGTAGTTGAGAAAGGTAAAGTTTCAAAGAAAGGATGATTAGAAATACAACAGAGAGGATCAGTGCACACAGGAAACAGGAAACAATACTGATGTGTAAGACCACAAACTGGGCAAGTAACCTGAAATCTTATTAAAGCTAATCCAGTCTTGTAACAAGGAAGTAAATTCAAACCACTGAGGAGTAAACTTGCAAAACAACCAAACCACCCTCTTTTTGTTCACACTGAAAAAAAATAAAATTGCAGAAAATTTAAGAAGGACTTTATTCAAGTCAAAAGGAAACAACAATCAGTTTTTAGTCTTATGTTCCTATTTGAGTAGTCAGAACTCAGTTTAATACATCTGGATATTATTTAACAAATTTGAGTATTATTTTAGTTATAATTTTTCATTATTCTTTCTTCCTTAAAAATAAAAGCAGTTATGTTATGGGATGTGTCAGGGAATGACAGAAGACAGTTCAGAAACAACACTTTTCTGCTATTTTCTCCTGACTGCTGAAAAAATAATTTCAAATCACTGACCCTGATCCCAGTATTTGACCAGTATGTCATCCACTGGGGGTGAAGGACAGTTTATTTTCCCCCTGAATCCCCATTTTTTACCTATTTTCCTTGTGTTCTCTGCACAGCCTAATTTGGGACTCCCATGCAGTAGCAGACAGGTTTCTCCCAAATCATTCCATTTTTCTCAGCTACCACTAGTGAGCCAAACAAGATTCAGACATCCTCAGCCTTATTCATCCCCTTAAGAGAGAGGGTTTTATTCCTCAATAGCAGGTTTGGGTAAACACTGGAGTGCAGCCTCTCTTCTTGTGCTCTTCATAAATTGAAACCTTGCCAGCCTGCACTGAAACATTTCATTTTAACATTTTCTAGTGCTGATAAATACCTGTGAGGGATCACACCAATACAGCCCCATCCAGGCTCTGAGCGGACAGAGAGGTGCCAGCTAATAGAGTGTTAATACTTCTAATATATTTTTCCCATTTAGCAGGGTGATTCCAGGCTCTCACCAGAGGACTGCTGGCTAAGCCCCTCTTCATGGAACAGGCAAAGCTGTAAACCTCTCCCACACTTCCCAGCCAGCCGTCAAGGACGCCTGGAGCTGCAGGGAGCCTGCTCTGCCTGAGTGTGCTCTTTCGTAACGGGGAGTTCAATGCAGCCCCTGGTGACTGCAGTGACCCGAAGGAGCTTTTAACATCACACTCTTCCAAAAGTTATACGTTCATAACCACAGTGAAATAATTCATGTTACCAGTAATTGCTAGCAAAAGAGGTCTGAACAATGCACAAGGCCTCTCTAAAAGCCTCCGCTGCCATCACTGGTGTCAAGGGCTGGCCTTGCACTTACTTTTGCAGCAAAAGTGTGTTTTCAAAAGACAGGATTTTCCAACTAATGCTGTGGGCAACAGAGCTGGTAATAGAATAGCCCCTCGTGCTCGTGAGACATGGAGATGGCTTGGAAACAGCATAGCAACCCAAGTGCCGAGCACAGCTCTGTTGATGGAGGAGTCTCAGCACCCAGCACAGACTAAAATGTTATCCCAAATGGTTACCACAGAGGATGAAGACAACTGGGGTCACTGGGGCCCCACCTGAATCCAGGTGTTCCTACACACTGAGACTGGGATGCAGGAAGGGCAGTCCTTTTGAGAGACTGAATATATACAGTCATATTTGATCCCAGAAAATCATAAAGGCAAAGAAGAGCTGCACAAAAATGACGCCATCATTATGGTATCAAAGTCATTATGCCCTATAGCTGATTCATGTATTTATTACAAGCAAAGAAAGAAGACACCAAATCCTGACACTCTGAACAAGAACACAGATCTTTTTTGGTGTAGAATCAACAACGCTGATTTTTTGCTCAAGAGTTTGTTACACAAAAAAAATGGAGCCTCATCTTGATGCAGACTTTGATGCCTGCGCTGAAATCCAGAAATACATCCCTTCCAGCAATGAACAGCAAATAAAAGAGGAGCATTTGGAAACATATTTCAAAATTAATAATGTTTCAAAGGTTGTCTCTGAAACTTTTTACAAGATGAAATTTATTTAATTTTAAAAACTGAAGAGAAGAAAATGAAAGTTTTATTGAATTAATAAAATTATCTCCATATGAGCAGTTTCAAGCCCACTTTCAAACAATCTTATTTTGATGGGGAAAAAAAAAAAGGCAAATTAAAAGTCTTGGACTAATACATACTTATTTAAAAGCACTTTTTAGTTCAGCCACTGATCTAAAAGTCAATATTTCACTCAGCTCTAGGACCCAAAGAGAACTGTCTCAAGTTTTTTGCCCAAAGGACTAAACAAAATCAGTTGTATAATTAATGTGATTTTCTAAGAAGAGTAGACTCAATACATTGGAGAATACCAATGTCTCTTAAGACAGGAGGTTTCCTCACAAGCTCATCTTAAGAAGATTTCTCTGTACTTCTTTCCTATGCATATGTGTTCCAAGAAGCTTTTAATGAGCTTCACAGAGTTACTAGAGAAAAAAGTAGTCTAACTACTTACTTTCTAGTTCTCTATTGAATTTCTTATTAATTAACATTAATGCTCTGTTTTCTTAAATTTAACTTTAAAGAAAGCAAAAGAACTTTTCAAATTAAGTAATGAGACAAGAATGTTAACAGCTTTTTTCACTCTATTAATTCACAGACACACTAAAATTTCTGAGGTTTTTAAGAAGCAAGATAGGAAAGATAGCAATGACAGTGTTTGTATTTTTAAAACGAAATCCACTTGACAAACTAAGCTCGCTCTTTGCTGTTTCCTTTGGAATTTTTTATCCGCCAGAAATTGTCACTTTTTGTTTTAATCACACAAAAGGTTTAAAGCACATACTCAAACCAGTAAATCTTTATGGTCTTTTATCCAGCCACGTGTCCTTCACTAGAACAGCTGCAAGAGTCCTCAAGAAGGCTACTGGAATCCAACTGGGCCACCAGTCTCCTTATCACTTGTAGACATCTGCAGTAAGCATTATCCTTATAATTTTCTTCTTACTTGCTGTTTGGCTGCGACCTGCCCAGACTTTGTATCTCTCTAGTGGCTGCCAACCACTGTACCACCTTCCACTGTTAAAGACCACATACATTAATAAACGTGTATTAAAATCCTGTGGGCTCAACTGCCCAGAAATCCCTGCTGGCAGCTTTACAATTGTGTGGTTACTTCAGAAACTGCTACAGTTCCTCTCAAAACGAACCTGCACCCTTTGAAGTTCTAACAACAAGGACAAAGGATGCTGTAAATAAGATGCTCGTTGACATATTTTTATTTTTTCTTTCTAATTGTTTCTTAGTTTACACTATTTCCTCTATTTACCTATGCAATCTTACTTGAGAGAACAATCCTTGTTTCTAGACTGAATCTACTTGCAGAATGTAGGGACCAGGATGTCCCATGATCAGCCAGCTTGAGCAGATAACAAAAATTGAACACAGCCATCTCAACTTCCCTTTGCTTTTGAGGTTAAATTATATGCCCCCAACTTCCTTCCAGACTTAGGACAAATGACATGAAGCAACACCTTCTGTCAGCACAACACTTACAGATAAAAGAAAAAAGAAGCAACAGAGCATAAATCAGTTTAGGCTAAAGAGAAGACAAGTTTTTAGCTAAATGAAGCCCATGCACAAAATCTGTTGGGGCAGGAGCACCAATAAAGCATTTGGGATCTGGTTTCATATGCATATAAATAACAACCACACGTGAGGAGTCTTAAACACCCAGATTCTGACAAAGAAAATCTTTCAGGTCACCATACAAGCTGTTCAATATAAAGTTAATGTCTGTAAAAAAAATGTGTTTACATGATACTAAAAATTGAAACGTACCTTAAATGTGCTATAGTGCCTTGGTATAGGAAAAAAACAGATGGAGTTTTCTCTAGTCAAACCTCAGCTTGAAAGACACCAGCCTTGTGGAGCTGAAGCTTAGTTGGTGGTGCACTTCATGTCCTTCATGTAAAATATTCTGTCACTTTTAATTTTGTATCTTGTTTACTTTCTCTGTTACAAAAGAACTGAGACTTGTTTTTAGCAGCTCTGATTAAGTTTCTATTGATTTTCGAGATAGGAAATGGAACTTTCAGATTTCCCACATGAATTTAAAGCAAGTCAGATATTAACCTCGAGGTAAAACATCTGCCATGACATTCAAAGAATAGACAAGTACTATCTCACTGAAAACAGCATCTGTGCTCAAAGCTCAGTGCCTGGGATTTGGAATTTGAGAACAATAAAAGCAGTAGGACTACATTTTTACGTGTGCAAAACCACACAGGAACACGTCCACGTTTACTGAAATTCACGTTCCCTCAGATGTGCATTATTGCAATACATGAAAACCCTTTACATACATACACCTTAACAGTTAAATGATTAGAAATGGTGTCAAGGGGAATTAAGAAGAATGTGAAAGCCAAGCAGAGCTGGAAAGGCCTGGGTTTTTTATATCACTGTTATTGTATCTAACTACATAATGGGTATTTATTATTTTTGAGGATCAATATCCCCTTTCTCATCCTGTAACAACTGCCAATATGTACATACATTTTGTAGCTTAAAAACTTTCATTATCAAATATATCACTGCTAAAGACTAACATAAAATAAATATGCATAACAATCTGAAATATATGCCACATGTAACACCTACTGAGCTGCAAACTATTACCTTCAGGTCCATGGACTGGTTTTACCTACCATGGGAGTTTTCCTTAAGGCAGTTGTTTGGAGATGTATATGTGACATTGGTGAATGTTTCCAGACGAGGAACATTGGAATATCCTTTTTCCTATCAACACATTACGATTTTATTTGGTGATTGCCTTTGTAAAGACTGCAAAGCAACTGTAGTGACACAAGATCTGCTTAAGCAGCAAAAATATTTTAGGAAAGATGGTTTCCACCTGAACAGCTGTGTGGTATTGACATTTATAGAAAAAAAATCTACACCTTTCCATTTGCATACCTAATAGAAATCAGTCTTTGAGCAATGAGAGTCAGCCATTTTGCATTTCAAAACACTGGGAACTCCTCTGAATTTGCAAAAAAAAAATTAATCAGCATTTTTCCCACTACAGTGGAAGACAATCCCTGGAACATAATCTATATGTGTGTTACAGGAACGTACAGAACATTACCACGCCACAAACTCATTTTCTGCAGGAGACATATATTTAACAAATTATATACTGACCCAGTCATAGGCTTGAAAATAATCAAAGATGAAATCATCACCTCTTCCTTCAGCGTGTTTTTTGTTAGCAATGTCTGCTTGTGCCTATAGGTCCATCTTCCTACCACCTTTCTCCAGCTGCCCTGGAACATTCCCACTGTTTCTATATGCACTAGAAACACATGAGTCTTTGGAGCAGGCAGTTGGGTTTACTAGTTATTACTGGGATCTACTGAAGCTGAATAAATACAGCCAAAAGAAATAAATAAAAACAAACAAAAATAATGCTGGTTTAAATCTTCAAATGAATTAGTCTCAGCCACATTTGAATTGCACATGTGAGCAGCCCATTTATAGTCACTTCCCATGAGCATTCAGTTTAGAGGCACAGATGTTCAGGGAAAATACATTTTAATCTCAGGATGAGATCATTTAAATATGGCCTTCTGTGAACATTCATACCAGTCAGGGAACAAGAAAAACACCAATCAAATGATATGACTAATCATTTCTAAGTTGTGCACAGATACGTATTTGAATTTCAGATGTTAATCTGAAAAAAAGTGTCTCAAAGGTTTAAGGAACAGTCAAGAAAAGGGCTATGTGTTCATGGAAATTTTAATAATGGCAAAACAATCACCTGTGTTCACATGAAAGGCTCAAAGCAGATTATCAGAACAATTTGGAAAAAAAATATTTAGAGAAAAACTGTCATTAATGGAAAGCTTTAATGGAATGGACAGTTTTATGGAATCTCTGGTTAGACTAAAATACTTTGATGTTTAACAATGTTTCTAAAAAAGCATATATTCAAACAGCAACAAATGAAAATTTACAAAGAAATCACTTGATCTGAATGAAGATGAATAACTGGATCCACTGGAATTGCATCTTCCAAAAATGTTTTTCAGGCTGGGGTGATTCAGATGCTTTGACTTTCTAGTCTAATGAATCTCACCAGTAGTTGACAACCAACCCCTTTCAACAAAGAATTTCCTACAGAATGATCCTTTTCAAGGGAGCTCCCTGCTCTCCTGCTCTCAGCGGGCTGAGGTTACGGGTGTCTGCAGTTAAAATGGGCTGGTTCAGAGCTGCCACCACTGCCTATTTCTCCTCCGGGAGTGCAGCCAAACTACTCCGAGACCACTGCTTGCCCCATGAACTGTCACTCTGAAATCCGTAGGATGCACTGGAGTAATTTTAGATAAATGTCAAAAAAGAGACAGAAGGCATGAAAGTAGACAGAAGACAGCAGTACTCCTCTGCAAAAAGCTATTTTCCATGACACATGGCAAATATCTGTTTCAAGTGTAAAGAAGCTGGAAAACATTTTTAAAGGATCAGCATAGAATGTAAAGTGTATTTTGAAAAAAAAATATTACAATATAAAATACGAAAAAAATAAACAAAAATATGACCTCCTGTCTATGTGGAAGCTCATTTAGTTGCTTTCTTGAAACCTCATTCTGAATACGAAGCCACCAGAGCAATCCTTAGTTCATTTGCCTTTCTTTCCTGTCTGTAAATAGGCACAACTTTAATACATGAGGGTATTGTTAAGCCTCAGGTTTGGAAAGTGTTGTGTGATCTTCAAATTGTGATTTCCAGAAATGGTAAAACCGCTGTTGCTATTTTACCTCGACTTCACGAATTATTAAAATGTACAATTGTGCAGTGTACATCACTGTGCTAATTAGATGGAGGGTTGATTCTGATCAAAGCTAATTTTATACAGACTTTCATACTCTTCCAACATCTTCTGACAACTTTATTTTCAGGGAATACAGTAATGTTCCTAGGAATGGAAGATGTTTTTGTTGTTAATCACATTTATAGGAGTAAGTGCTGAAATACTGGGACACATTCAACTTGTTCAAATCACTGTAACTACTGGCACCATGCAAATTTTCACTCCAGGCATCATACTGTGTTTCTAAACTCCTTTCCCAACAAATGACATGGAGTGCTAGGGCCATCTATACTTGGGACAAAGACTAAATCTTTCCGACAGTTTGTAAAGCCCAAAGTTACTTGATTAATTCATCAGGTACTGTGTTCCTCCCCAAAGAAGGAACAAGATGCCTCTGCTGAAAAATCAATAAAGTGAAATAAGCATGGTACTAAGGAAAGCCAAGAATTTTACTCTTAATTCCATAAGGAATAATTTAGGCTTATTTTTCCAAATAGTCCCACCAAGACCAAAACACTTGGTGAAATGGGAAATCTTTTTGTGCTGCCTGTGGCACATTTTTGGCATTCACGTCCCAGAGATACAAACAGTAATTGAAGCTTCAGAAAAATCTGAAAAGTGTTTTAAAGTCCTAAGTATGAATAAGAAAAAATAAGCTGGATGTTGTTGCTTTAGTTCTTCCCAGAATGCTGCTATTTAATTTCATGCAAAGGAGGCATAAAACACTCTGCTCTTAATTAGTTCTTGATATAGCTTATCTGCTTTCATGAGGGTTTGTCAGCACAGCATGAATCAGAATCATTGGAGACCACTACTTAGCTTGAGTTTATGCATGATTTGTCTTTAAAAACAGATTGGTTTGAATTGTTGGATCGCAGAGTAATTGCAGACACTATTGACTTTGTGTAACAGGTCAAATGTGATTGGGATGCTCCCTTTTCAAGTGCAGTACTTATCATTGGGAAGACAAAGTTTCACATGTATTTAAGACGATAAATGGCACACATTTGCAGGGTTTTATGCTAGTAAGTTTGGAAGTCATTTATCAGTTGAAAACCAGAAATGGCAATCAAATACAAATGAGGAGAAAAACCAAATGAGCTTCCATTGCTGTGTTATTTTGTGGATTACAGATATTGCTAGCAGTAATCTCAAACTCCCAAAGTGCTTTTTAAAAGCATGATTAACTCTCCCAACACTCTGGTGGAGAAGGTAAATATTATCTAAACATTTTATAGGTGAGGCTGATGCTGGATACAAGGAGGCAAACTGGGTCAAGTAGTGCAACAGGCTGTTTGGGAATGCAAGAGGACAGTGTGTGTGGCTGTCACGCTGTGCTCAGCCAGGGCAGCCCTGCAGGTCAGATCAGCTCCGGCGCTGCCCACACACCTTTGCCAAGGAGGATGCTCAGCACTCACACTCAGCTCAGGGTTGAGAAGGGATCTAAGGAGTTTTACAGGATTATCTTTGCTTGCCTTAGGTGTGCTGTTAGCCTGTGGCCACTAACCAGCATCTGAACAGGAAAGTTTCATGCTCTGAAGTACCTGCTGTTCTTCCAAGAAGGGAGGAGAATGACAAGTCATGCTACAGAAGCACAACCAGGCAGCACCTCGCTCATCTGCTTCATCGTCACATCATTAGCGCTGCACATCTTGCCTGGTGTTGCTCAGGCTAACAGGATCTGCCCAGGATCAGAAAGGATTTTGCTTATTAATTCTATAGCTCATCTAAACAGAATGAAGAAAAAAATAGTTTTCCATTTATATTTTCCCAGCCACATTTTGTAAACTTTAAGCATACATAGGGGTTTGGAATATTGCAGTAATGGGAAAGGCATTTCTCTTGTGAGGGTTGTAGTTTCTTCCCAGGGAATCCTCAAGTGCTCTATATTCATGGGCATGATCCTGCAAGCGCTGGGCATGAAGAACTCCCTGCAGCTCCAGCGGGAGTTCTGCTTGAGAGGTTTTGAAGCTTTTAACAATATTAGACTGTAACAGCCCCCTGAGGAGTCTGTGAACATGCCAGCCGATATGGAGCACAGCAAACCACTGCTCTTACAGAATGTGTCACAGGCTCTTTTATCCACCCAGACAGAATATTAGAGAATGAGTCAAACTACACACACACACAACCACTGCCAAACGTCCAACCTCAGTAATTCCACCACGGTCCAGGGTAAGCTCTGACCTGTGTCATTATGTTCTTTGCCTGACACAATACAACCGGGATGTGAAATCGGGGGTGCCGCTAAGTGTGACTGCTTTTGAAATGAGAAATTAAAGAGTAATCTTAGCATTTGACTAGGGTAAAACTCCATAATAAAGCATAAAACTCTGGCATAAGTACAAGCACACTTGTACAGCTGTGGAGTGAGACCAGTTCCAAATTTCAAGGTGGGTACATACGCATTTCACAAAATATTACTGAAACTTTGAATTTAGATATTTCAGACACCAAAAATTAAATTATGTTAATGTAAGCTTTACAGTGCTGCATCATCATGCTTTGTGTTGTCAAACAAAGCATGAGACTTGAGGGAAAAGGACACTGTCACATAGAAAATAGAATGATGCCGTTATGTAATTTTGATTTATTAATAATACATACCTATTTGTTATGCAATTAAAGGTTGTATAAATGTGAAAGTCCAGGACAGATGAACTTAAATTGCATGAGCAACTTCCATTATGACATTTACCAACTTACACTGTGTGATTTTGTAAACCAAATAATTTTCTTTAAATTTTATTTATGTGCAGATGAAATGTAATATAGCAAAATATGCTCCAAACATGAGAAAAAATTTTGAAAATTAAAAAAAAATTAAAAAAGAGACAAATTTGCAGAGAATGAAAGAATATTTTGTCTTTTAATTATGAAATAACATCTTAAATTTACCATACTAGAAATCAAATTTGAAATACTAGAAAATTGGTTTGGTTTTTATTACTAATACTATTCTTATCAGTATTATTTTAACTTGTGGGGGTTTTTTTCCTCTCCTTGATCTACAAAGCAATCAGATTCATAAAATGCTGAGAATCAGGAGAAAAAGCATCTCACACAAAAGTTCAAGAAGACTCCTCCCCTGTTTTGCTTTAGAACTCTGTACAAACTGTGGAGAAGAAGACAAAGAGAGAAACTTTCTCCTGAGCTGCTCCGTGTAGTTTTCCAACAAGTTTGGAAACACGTTGGAATGTTCCAAACATGTTCCAACGTGTTTGGAAACATCGGCACTGAGCAGATGTTACAGCGACCATCATTCCCAGTTAGTGGAGAACACTCCCCAGTAGGGCACCTGCCCCTTCCAGTAAGAGCCAATCCCAAACAGGAGGGACCCTCACAATGTTGTCCCTAATCAGTCACGTGCTTGCTGATGATCACATCCTCAAGCACAGGACACTGGCGACCGATTTTTTTCCCCCCACCTTTGTGCAAGAGCTTCTTACTAAGAGCTGTTTAGCAACGAATCCACAAGGTCATCTTTAACAGGAAAATAACGGACTAATTTGGAAGCTGAAGCCCAAATATTTGCTTGTAAAAGGTATGTGGACAACTGTCAACTTTGTAGCTTTGAGATAAGGTATCTATTTTGATAGCTTAGTGTCTCCAAATTATAGACGAGCACTGAAAGCTGGAAAAAGCAGCATTTCCATTGGGGAGCTCACACAGAGAACTGGGGGCCCTTGCTGAGGCTCAGCCATTTTCCTTGTCAGGGCAGTATTTTGACAACTACATTCCACATTGAGGGAATCTGACAGAATTTACGATCTACTGTTGAATTTCTGAAATAAGTGCTCATTTCAGTGGAATCATGGCCTAATAGAAGAACAGCCTACACTGATGGAACGCGCTGCTCTGCGGGGATGCATAAAGGAATTACTGTTTTTCAAGGACACGGTGACAGCAACTTTGAAAAATCACACACATTTCAAATTGGTGCAGGTTTGGGCTCTTGACTACTGATCAGATTACCTGTCCATTTGTTCAAACTTGCATCATCCTTTTAACTTTTTAACTACCAGAGGGCAACAGTATGAATCAAGGCACAATTCACACTTCGCTATTTTCTGAATGGCTGGTATTTGTTAATAATGTACAGTCTGGCTCAGGGCATTAGTATTTCATCACATTTAGGTGCAAATAACATTGCATGGGCATGGAATTCTCAGAACTATGCTTTAATTTGGTCCACAAAAGGATCAAAAATCCCTGCAAATTGCTATATTCATGTATAGCTCATGTCACAACCTGAATGAAATACCCATTTCTGTAGAACACATAAACCTACCTAATAAAGCTAGAGCAAAAGAGCTTTGTAATTGTATTAGAGTATTTAATTGAAGTGTTATCTATTGTCAAAAGAGTAATGTTAAAAATAGTTCATAGTCTCCCTTAGAAAGACAAACAGCAATGCACAGAAGTTACATTTAGAAAGGATGGTATTTTTAAAAAGCAGAAAGTTACGGTGTAAGATGTATTTAACCACTGAGGCTTGATGCTACACTGCTTAGATTCATTTGTTTCATAATAAAGAAGGAATCTGGTTATGTGCATTTCTCCAATAATTGTGTAGAACAACACATCAGCGCAGCCAGTGAGAGTTTTCCTGTCAACTTAGAGCCAAGATTTTACCAGTTGTCTCTACAACTGGGTACATAGCCTATGTAATGCCTGTCTTTTCTAGGCAAAAATATTTGAAGTATTTCATTCATGGTCTGCCAGCTTGTCACATATTTGCCACAGAAACAGGAAATATATATTATTTACATTTTTAGCCTTTAGATCATGCAAGTACTCTGACTGCAGAATGAAGTGTAGGAAGACAAATAACAGACCTTCTGTTTTCCCTGACAACAAACTGCAAGGACATATACGTTCAAAAATAGATTACATTACTATATTTGACATGCATTATTAAAATATTTGACTCGGTATCCAAATAGTTAATGATGACTGCTGACCTACACTAAACTTCCCTGCCTTGTGTCAACTGGCCTTTCTACTGGTATCATGTAATATTCCTTCAATACAGCAAAAAGAATACAGTAATTTAGTGCCATGACAGTTCTGTCTGCAGGTACTTCTGCTGTAGACCAAAGACCTGCTTTTCATGGCTGTCATTATTTAGCTCAGTTAAAATCCTCACTGGTTTAGTAACATATATAGAAAATGTACCTATATGATGAGAAGAAAACTAACCACTGGCCAAATGAAGGCTATGTAATGCCAAGCACATCACAACTCACCCACTGTTCTATGCAATAAGGTGCTCCTTACAGACAGAATCAAAATATTTGTGCATGGGCATCATTTTGTGGTGAACTGGTGATAACAGCATTTTCCTTCTCCTGTAATGATCAAGGCAAAGTTCTTGTTACAGGTTAAAGTCTGTAAGCTGCCTAAATTATTCCAAGGAGTACAGGAAAGTTCTGATGATGTCCTTCTTGAGGAAGAACAGAAAATAACACAACTCAAGTGAACACATACATGTTATTTTATATATCTATTTATATATAAATTTAGATGTTATCAATGTGCTTGAGTCTGCAGTGTACACACACTCCTTTGATCCACAGAAATCCCATCTGCATTCTTGTATGTGGTTGTCTCAAATCTTCCACTCTGTTTTAGAATGGCTTTGCCACAGGACTGATAGTTAGACCACCTGTCTACAGCTTCTCCTTTGATTCTTTTCTCCAGGTTTTCTTCCAGGTTTCTTCTAAAATTAGGCTCTTTTTTGGCTGATTCATCTCCTTTGATTACAAATCAGTGTTTAGTACTATAGCCATGACTCTGCTGTTACCTGTGGCCTGAGAACACCAATAAGAGAAAAGGTGCTTCCCTATTGGAAGGCTCCCAAGGGAAGTTATTTTCTCTTGCACCCCAGACCTGAAGCTTTTGCTGCTTTCCACAGCCTGTACCAGGTGTGCCTGTGACATGTCTCCTGACTTCCAGTTTACACATCAAACTTACTCTATTACCTGCTTTTGCAAGCTGAAGAACATCACAAGTGAAAGGTCCGGATTCAGCTGTCATTTGATAATATGAGTTTTTTGAAGGACTATTTCTAATCAAATACACAAGGGGTACAAAGGTAAGAAGCCTTCTCTTGGACATGAAGAAGTTAACTGAGAAAACCCAGAATTTAATTTGTGCGATGTCCCATGGCCTGATTTTCTGATGCTACTTAAGTAAAAACTGAAGACCAGACTGAAAACCAGATAGCAGTACATATTATAAAGGTAGTTGAGAGAAGAATTTTAGATAATACATTTATTTTAGAGTAAGAGCATTTTGTTGCTGTGAGCCATCTCTTATTATTGCTAAAATGTCCTTTGTTGTACACAAATAAACTCCATCTAAACATATCATTAGTAGTGACACAACTTAAGTCTTCTGCAGTTTTCCAGCATACTGTAGGTTTCCATCTAGAACGTGGCATGAAGAAAAATGAAAGCTTTGTGCAGTATAATAAACATTTCCATAGAAGTGTATATAGTATTTCTGCTTTACATCATGTTTCATTTATCAACCTGAATTAGGCTTTTGAAAGAGGAAAATGCAGCTCTGCAGTTCAGTACCTTTTCTAGTCTTTTCTTGCAATAACAAAATTGCTTAATGTCATTTCAAGTTCATCCTGTTCCATACACACATGTACGCAGAGCTATGGGTAATTCACTTACACAGTTCAACATCTCCTTTGTCACAGATGGTAAATGTGCAGATTTTTCCCTCAAGGAAAGAAACTCTTTTATAAAATAATTGTATATTCTGCTCATTTTTTTTCTGTCACTGATGCTCTTGTATTGTTATTATACCCTGTCAAGCTGGTAATTAGCATTCAGGCTCCATCTGACACAAACACAGCTCTCAATCCTCCTTAAAAATCCCTTAGGACACACATGATAAGTAAAATAATGTAAGCCGCTAAGGGGGGAAAAGTACTAAAAAAATCAGAAAAAAAAGGAAGAAAAAAAAAAAGAAAAAGAAAAGGGAAGAACGAATAAAAAACATGAGACAGCGAATAACCACAGGCTGCTTTTGTCGTGCAGTCAATGCATTGCTCTTGTTCAGTGAACTGCATGGAGCTAATCCTACTGTGTGGAATAAGCTTTCAGAATGCTACAGCTGTCTTCCTGCAATTGTCCTTTGCTTTTCCTACACAAAGATCTAAATACTCTTCCCATTCTCACCTTTCTCCCAAACTTCTAAGGCATGCAGTGTCCCTGGGTTTCCCTCTTTTTCTCACAGTGATTGCCCCTCCTCCTTTTTCAGGTCTCTCCAGGGAATAAACATTTCCTCTTCCAGATCAATCCTTTCTTGAACACTGTCACATGTGACACTTAAGGTATTCTAACTGGACTCTATCACTCTTGGTAAAATGATAATGTCACCTAAACACCTACCAGAATTCTCCCATATTCAGTGACAATGCCATCACTAGAAATAAGAAGAAAAAGAATTTTTCTTGCAATTCATACAAGATCATCCTTTTCAGTAGTTTCCTCTTTGAGTAGTGGTGTGATCACACGTTAGGTCTAGCCCAGGAATTACGTAAGACTAGTACCATCACATAGTTAATTTTTTGTTGAAGCTGTTCCCTCACACACACTTGTGTCTTCATGGGAGACAGGCTGGCACTGCACTCACACTGTGTCACCAACCCGTCTTATATGAGATGATGACTCAGTTTTCTGCCTTCATACTCACACAGCAACAGGCGAGACAGAGCAGCAACTCTTACTGAAACTGGTGATTTAATATCAGCACAGTATCTTAAAGTTACTACGGAAATTACAACAAAAAGAGGCTTGCACCTCAATATCAAATTAGTATGAAAGATTGCGAGGTTCACAGTGGTTCACAGAAGTCACGTAGCAAGGTGGAGAGTGATCTCATAAAGAACTGTGGCTTGACGTAAATCCTGAATTTCTCTCAATATAAGAAATATTTATTTCGTGATGTCAAAATAGGGTGTGTCCTAATACAAGCACAGGAAATTTCTGCCTTGATATGAGGCCAGCAATTTAAAGGTTCTGAACACCGACCTCAGATCTGCCTATTGGCATAAGACTCACAAACCAGAGATGTCCAGCCAGGGGCAGCACAGCATGTTATGGCCTAGACCTGAAGTCAGGCTGGAGTGCTGCCTCTCAGAGCTCACAGACACAGTGTTGGCACTGCACCCACCCAGCTACAGCTCAGCAGCTACTGAACACACAGAAAGTCCAGTACCAAACACACTGCGGGAGTCTCAGATATGACATCTTCATGCAAAAGCTACTGAGCTGTTACAGAGGTGTGTGCCTTAGAATAATACCAAAATTAGGCTAATATTAATTGGTCTGGCACTATATGCCTTGACATCAGTCTTAGATCCTAGAAAAACTCACTCAGTTCACAGAATGTGTGTATGAGACACCTGTCAGATCACTGACACCAAGGTGTTGGGTAAGAAGTCCCTGGAGATCTGTATTTGCACATTAGATCTCCACAGCCAAGGGAACATTCCAAGCGTGAGTGCAGAGGAGTTGTGCTTTATTTCACTGCACAGACACACTGCCCCAGGCCTCCAGCACAGGTTTGTCCACAAGTGGGAGAAAAGACAGACACCATTGCCAATCAAGTGTAATTTCTAACTGTAAAATGCAGTCTTCGAATGATTCAAGTATTGAACAAATATTGGATGAGAAGAAATAGCTCATTCAGAGTGAATTTCTGTGAAAATGAGATCAGTGTGGGGATGACTACACCAGCCAATTCTGAGCACACCCAGCCCAAGCTGCACTATTTTCTCTGTTTAGTGGAGCCCTGCCTATTTTCTCTTGTTAACTGACTGATGCTGTGTGAAACACCACACCTGTAACATTCAAATATCTAACATAACCACTATTGGACACAAGCAGCATCACACTGAGAAAACAAACAATAGAGTCAGCTAAAAATACTCTCCTAGACCTGTATTAAAAAAAAAAAGAAGTGGAAGAATAACGTTCAAACCTTTTCTTTTTCTGCATGTCACAGACCTAGAAGCTTTTAGGATTAATTTGATGATTCAGAGTGCTTTCTCCTCTCATAACTTCATCTTTTACTAGGTAAACCAAAGAGGAGGATTAGGGATTCTGTTAGTCTGGGATTTATGGCTATAAGGAATTTAAACACACAAAAACCATCTGCTGCAGCACCCAAGAAGGAACTATTACATACCCAAATCAGGAAAAAAACCCATCAGTGGTGGATTTTCTGCTTTTTGCAGTAGAAGAAAAGCTGTGCCTCCTCCTGACCTTTAACTTCGGCCTCTATACAATGTTTATTTATTCCCAAGCTAATAAGCCAATGTTCAGAACAAATTTGTGCAGTATCTGCTCACATGCTCACACTTTTCACATAGCAGATTTCCTTTTTCCTAGGATCTCAAAAGTCCAGAGGCCCAAAAAGGGGACTGCTGGAAGGATTGAGAGGAGTAAGTGTTCAAACCTGACATTGCTTCTCAGCTCTCTGGGCCATCTGGCTCTCAAGGTGCCTCTGTGATTTTAGGTGGCAATATATGTCAGGTGATGTCTCAATGACATCTCATCTCAGCGCTTCCCTCCTGGTTCCCGTCATGGACAGAAACCATTCCTTCACAGAAGGTGCATCCTGCCTAAATGGCAAGAAGTTTATGCATCTGAGTATGGAAATGTTACATTTTTGGGAGGAATTAGCTTGACACCTTTTCTGTAAATGTTTCTAGCATTTTCCCACCAATTTTGGGGCTAATCCTAAACAGCCTCTGAAGAAGCAAGTGAAAGAAACTGCAACGATGATTCTGTCCCCTCCAAAGGCACAGCATTTTATGTAGAAAACCTACTGGCATGTCCTCTCTTTTAGCTCTTTTGTGGTTTCTTGGAAGAGTGAATGGTTAGGCTCTGAACTGTATTCTCAGTACACCAAAATGCCTAGTTCTTCACTATTTTCAATTTTACTTTCTCTTTCTGAACTTCTTTGAGAAACATTTTAAATTGCACATTTGACATCCACCTATCTTGCTGTCTTTAAAAATCTGCCAGATGAATGGATAGAGATTTCCAACTATTAAAAGTAGGAATCCATGTCACACATTTCCCATATTTGATCCCACTTCATTCGTTGTGTATTTGAAAAAGCAGATTTGCATAATACCACGTATCTCTGGACAGTGCACTGACCTGTGGAAAACAACCTACTGGAGAGAAATCCTCTTTCGAGAAACACCAATATTTCTGATGCCTTCAAGGCAAAAGAGGTAGGCAGCTCAGTTCTCAGAGTCATAAGAGAAAAATATCTTCATAGATTTATGAAGGGAATAAATACAACTTTGCTAACCCCTTCCATTCATTCCAATGGCAACACGTTGCTCCTCCAGCAATTAATAACACAAGCATGCCCCATACTAGGGGAAAATGCTGACCATACTAGAATAAGTGAGCCAATACGTTGTCCAAGCATGTAAATACATTAAGTGACAGCATAATTAATCCTCAGTACATAATCAATGAGGAACAGTAGGGTCTTGTGAAAAATTGAAGACACCGCAATGAGACTGAATTTTTTCTGAGCTAAAACGTGGAGTCACCAGTCAATGAATCCTCCCTCAGGAGACTGTAACAAATACAAAGAACCAGCTCAAGGACAGCCAGAGTTGTAAATTGAGAGCTATAAAAAAATAATAATCTAACGATCGTGCCAACGTGTTTATAATTTATAGGTTGGAGTTACAGGTGAGAAATAGGGGTTAGCAGTCTGTTATATCTGAACTTGAGTCAGTAAAGCACTGCAGAACCACTAAATCACCACTTCTTTCATTGCACGTAGTTTAAAAACATATAATAAAACTATCAGACAAAGCCACTTCCTTTCAGGGTTTGAAGCTGGAGCCGTGGATACCAATCTGTTCAAAGTTAGAGAGCTACTGGGGAGTCCAGCAAAGGGAAGCTCTTAATTTTCCTTATAGTCTTTTCTTCTTCCCACTGGGCACTTGCCATGAAAGTACAAAAAGCACAGGCGTCTTTTTGTTATAATTGAGGCAGGCAAGAAAATAAGAGTTCCATTGCACATTAAATTTCGGTGTTCTCAAATTTAATTCCATTTTGATAATCTAATTCAAGGTACCAAAAAAAGTTTGAGCACGCATTTAAATGGAGCGAAACTGGAACCTTTAATCCTCCACAGTGCTGAGTGACTCTGAGTTTCAAATTCCCTTCTCCCAGTGGGTGTTGAGGTCAGCGCTTACCGCAGAGCAAATTGGAGTCTAGCAGGACTCTGTTCTCTGTAAATAGGGGAGGCTGCCTCGTCATGCTCGGCAGGGGCTGAGCAGCTGTTCCAAAAGGGTTTATAACAAGGTTTTGGGCTGTTTCTTGGAAGTGACTCCCCCTTAGAGCAAAGTGAATTAAATGGAGCAGCTCTGCATGCATTTGCTAATAACTGGACAGACTGCAGTATACCCCTTTTACATTTTTTTCAGTCATTCATCTTTCAGAGTTCCCTCTGTTCCCATGAACAGACCAGTCACTATTGCCAATAAATCTTCTTACAGCCTGTACTATGTATAGGAAGGTACTGGAGCACAGTATGTAAAGATGGATCTATATTCACTCAGACTTTCCCTTAATGATAAAGTATAGCAATAAATACTTACAAATACTTATAAGCAACCTTCAAGATACTGTCCATTTATCTGACACAATCACCATTTGAGCTATAACTCATCTTCCCTTACAACTGATATACTGTATTCCTCTGCCATCGTGATGTGAATTTAACCTGAACTTTGACATACCAATTGGCACTCAGTATTCTTCACCCATTAAAGGATATGAAAAATTTTCCTGATCAAATTACTTTCCTGCATGCTGTATCTTTCATTTAAATTCCAGCAATTTTCTATGTGCATTTTTCATGGTTAAATGCTCCCATGGAGGATAGTTGCAGCATTAATGGCAACTAAAAATTACTATTAAAAAAAAAATCTGAAAACTAAAGTAGGTCAGTAACACAATAAAACATGTAGCTAGTAAAAGTGCAGCCAACCTTTCACACTGACTGAGCCCAGTGGCAGGGTTTTCTTTCCACATTTAGAGCCCTTTCTTTGAAACAAGCCTAATGAACACGCTGACAGTTGTGTGACAGACAGAAAACCTACCAGACGAGCTCACCAGCTGGATCTTTGTGGGGGCTTGACAGTACTTTGACTTGCTGGGGTACTAACTGAGTAAACAAAATTGAAATAGTAGCCCTCTGCTCTCACATTGCTCAGTAAAAATATTTCTCTTAGACTCAGCTACATACCAGTCAGTGAAACCTCAAGATAATGTTAAACAATTATTCTGATCCATCACAGATTCTTGGATATTGTGAGAAATTGGGTCGAGTGCGGCAGTGATGTACCTGCAGACAAGGCTTAACACTGATTTACCCAGCCGTCCTTACACAGGAGCTTGTCCCTAGTACCAAAGGGCTTTTAGCACCTTGGAATGCTTGGTATTGGTAGAAATGCATAACTGTTTGATGAATAACTTACCACCTTCTCAAGACAAAGGTTAACTCTCCATAGCTTCAGCCTGGCAAAATGAAGGTTGAAAGTAAGAGCTATAGGATAACAGGATACATCTGCTGAGTAGATATAATGCTTCCCTTATTCCAGAGGAAATAAATTAAAAGACAAAAAAAAATGTCAAACAAACAAAACCAAACAACAGTTGCCCCATTCTGAGGTGATTTTTTTAGACTCAGAATTCACTGTTGAGTTCATCAGCAATCCAGCATTTTAGAAGAACCCTCACATACTGCAGGAGAGAAACAGCGAGCCAGAAAAAACCACTCCCAACCCACTTGGGCTCTGGGCTCATCTCACTTGCAGCAAGCTGTAATCAAATGTTGCTTTGCTGGAAAGCGTATGATGGATTTAAAATCTACTTCTGTGGTTTATATTTGCTGTAAACTTGGTTTAAGGTAGCTCAGCCAGGAGCAGGGGAGCACAGAGGTCAGCACCCGCTGCAAAGCCCACACTGGAAGCACCTGCTGTTTTGAGATTCCTGCCAGCAAGGCAGCAGAAAGCTTCTGCAAGTGCAGTTGGAAAAGTGCAAAAAGCCTTACAAGTACTTCAGAAAAGAAAGCAGAAGCTGAGTACAAATCTGTAAGAAAGACAGGACTTTTTTGAGCAGCCTGCTTTTATCTCCAGGGAACTTAGCATTTCTGTAGACCACAGGTACTGCAGGGTCATCTCAGGCAGAAAGGTCCAAGCCCTCTCAACTCTCCCCGTCAGAAGGAGTGCTTCCAGCTTTCTCAGGAAACCGAAACACAGGGAGTGTGGAATGTAAGGCCAAGTGTCATGTGAACTCCATGATACGTGTCAGGTAACAACTTACATGGCACAATTATCCACCAGCTTCCACATCTGAATGGATTCACTGTACACCAGCTCTGACCAAATCACGGAGAAAAGAATAAACATGTGTACAATTTTAAGTACGATTTATGCTATAATGGACAAATTATTTTACAAAGAAAAAGGCGTGCAATATATGGTGTTGTGGGGTTTTTTTGCTTTGCTTTGTCAAAAAAACAAATGTGAAGTATATATTTCATTTGACATAATATTTAGCATATGCAAATACTTTATTTCCAAACTTTATTTATTTAGCTATTTCCAACATTATTTTTGAAACCTTCACTCCATCTTTACACGTCCTCAGCTTGGGTAACTGCAAATACAAATATCATTCAAAAGCTGTTGTTTGAAAATGTCACCTACAAAGGAACTAGATTTTAAGGAAGCAATTATGAGTTGCTCAGAACTGGGAGTGAGGTAATGCCATACAGAGGTGCTCCATCACAACCTCGAAACCTTTCAGAATTCGAATTAAACCCCATGGATGCCACTCTGATGGGAAGCTCAACTTCTCAGAAGACTTCAGGCTTCTAATAGGAAAATCTATGCCTGTATGCCAGAGCCAAAGCCACAGCTGAGGTTTAGCTGAGTAAAATTTCACAGACTTGAGCTACATATTTTGCATCACCTAAGGAATCTCCTGTATCTTGGGTAGATTAGTTTGTTTTCTCCAGGAGATAAACAGCTATTTGACTTGTATGTATATTTCTATATGACTTTCCATTTGCCAACATTTGTACCTTTTGTCTAAAGAAGGGAAGTCTCAAAATGCAGGAAAGCTTCCTCCAGGTCAGGCCTGGAAAACTAATAATTGAAAGTTATGTGGCAAGCAGGAAATGCACTTTCAAACTTGTCTGACTTCAGTTCAATAATCTCCTCAGTGAATTTACTAAATTTGTGTGGGGCTTTTTTTTCTTAATCTTATTACAGGTTCTTGAAAACAGGAAATTGCCTCCATTCTGAGAGATCGATTTGCCTGCTCAGAGCATGATGCTTCTCTGTGGTTGCAGCTGTAGGAATTAGCATGAGATGAGAAAGACTTCTCTTTTGCCAAGAGATTGGCACAGAAAACACACGGCCTTAAGAAAACAGTCATGATGTGCACACACCTCAGGCATTCGGGGTGAGCCAGCTGGGATCAAACCCTAACTGCTGTTCCAGGGAGTGGGATGTGCAGACACCCAGCAAGTGCTGGCCGGAGCAGTGTCATTACAGATTGCCTGGAAAGAATGGCAGAGGCCGCAGGATTGTGGTGGGGCTGTTCCACATGGCATCGTGTTATCCCTCTCCTTGTCCTTAGCTCTTCTGTGATAAAATAGTGGTGACGCTGTCAGGACTAATTTGCCCTATTCCCTCTCTGCTACTTGAGGGCTCTTCCATGTGAAATTGTTCTTTGGAAATTCCAGCAGAAGGGCTCACAGTATTGTCTGTACTGAAACCACCTCGACACTGGAGCTCGAGCCAGAGCAGACGTGAGCAAATGTGAAGGTACAGAGATAGCACACATGGAAATAATGGGGGAAAAGGATATGAGTGTATTAATGCAATCAACTACACAGCTACCACGGGTTTCTTCTAGAGGTGTCAAGGGGGAAAGGGCCTTCTTTCATTTATTTATTTATCTATTTATTTATTTTAAACCATGATTTTATTTATTTTTTTAATGAAATTACCAAAACCCTGTTCTTAATCAATCTAAAATTAGCTTGGGAGTTTTCAGCAAAGGGTTAAGAATTTTCAAATATTTCATTAGAAATGAAAGATCTATAAAGGGACCTTATGTAGCTTGCATCATAATTTCATTGTATTCATTGAAAATGTTTCCTCTTAATGAATCTGAAACTAATCAACAAACTCAACTAGCATTTACTCATAATTTAATCTTGAGTGCATTTTTAGGAAAATAATATCTTTGCCAAGCCAGCTTTCTTTCTACCTAAAGTTGAAAAGAAATCTCTTACTTCTTTTCATGGAATGAATAATATTCCTTTCCATGAACAATTTTTACTTTCCATGCAGATCTGAAACCTTTCTCTCCACACAGTACTCACTCATCAAATTAGTTTCAGTGAAAAACAGCTTTTAAAATATATATGTATATATTTCCCGTTAAAAATAATTTCAATAAATTGAGTGTTTCTAAGTCAACTTTGAGTCCATAAAGTGCCATTTTGGTTGAAAAATAAATGTGAAAGACCCCAATGATGCAGAATACTATTTCAGATGCTTGGCCATTGCCCGCATATCTACTCCCTGTACTCCTCTTGTACCCAGCTCATGCATTTATCTGACAATATATATCTTGCTTTTTACACTGAGTATTATCTATTTCCCTTTTTAAGCACAGAGGAATAAAAATTCAGAACCACACCAGAATAAGTGATCTGCAAGATAGCAGCTGCATGTCCTCTCTCTGGCCCCAAACCCTCTTCTGCACATTCTGCAGGAGAGAAGGGCTCCTCTCACCATCTGTCCCTCCTGTGACGTCTGGCCCTGAGTCACAAGGGGACCAGCACGGACAATGCCCAACTTTCATGGGCTTGAGGCTGTGCCTCTCAAAGCTGCCTGCAAGGCTTGGCCACCTATGCTCTTCAGACAGGTTTGGAAAGCCACTCTCCCTCTATCAGGAACACATTGCCTCGCAATTCCCAAAGCCCACCCACTCTGAAAGTACAGGCTGCCTTCACTCCTGGGCTTGTGAACACTGCAGTCCCTGAAGGCCATCTACATCCAGCTGACTAGCTATGGTTGCTCGAGCTTCAGAGCTTCAGAGGAGGGGCTCCTTGCACATGAAAGAGCATAATTTGGCTCTGTGGACAGAGAAGCCCTTAATAATTAAACTGACATGCAGACACAAGTCTGAATACTCAGTCCCATAGAGTGGAAGCAGAGGGAGAGCATCAATGACTTTACACCTACATAGCTACTCACTTCACAGTGTGCTTTCTGTACAGGCAGTTTTCTTGCAAAAGAAAAGAAAGCAGTGTCAATTAAACAAACTTCTGGTCTCCCTTTTTTGGGTTTAACACTTGTGAGAATAAGAAAGAAACAGAATGGAGGATGGTGTGGTAACTTCTAAAACAGACGTTACATGAACAACTAATTGCTAACACAGAATGTGTGTGAAATACTGATTTAGTTTGTGCGGGTAGGGAAGCAAGCCCCAACATACTTTCATCTGCTCTTAAATATAAACGAAAAAACAATACATTTACTCTAAGGTCACTGTAGGAACAGAGGATCAGCCAAAGCACACGCAGCTTGTGATTTATATTCAAAACCCACCAGCAGCAAGAAAAGACAGACTGATACCATCATCTTACAATCAGCTTTTGATCATGTTGTGCATCTGAGAACACCAGCAGAGTCCAAGGCTGTTTCTCTGCATTCAGCAAACCAGTTTCACTCAACAATCAAACATTTGCCTTTTCTATCCTTCAGTGCATGCAACCATATATGATACTATTTTATACAGTCATTAAATGTATGCAGGCACTAATTATCACATTCTTGGGTGTCTTTTGAATAACAGTAAAAAAGTATAAAGCCTGTAAGAAAGAAGATGCACAAGGCCATCAAGGTTCTCTAGGAGTCAGTGACAGACCTGTAATCACTCCTAAACACATGAAGAGATAACTGAGAGTTGAAATGTGTGTTCAGAACAAACATTTCTGCACAGAGAGGGAGAAGAGTGCAAAACTGCACCAGACACTGACAGGAGTGAAGGACATTTTCATAGAGGGCAGTGATCAAGTTAATTTGCAGGTAACTCTGGGAGCTCTCTGGGTACTCAGAAGGCTTAGCCAACAAGATTTCACCAAGGTTGTTAGTTGCCTCTCCATCTGCTTCACAAGGAACTCTTGGCAAGCTTAACTCTATTTCCAGTTGCTAGAGAGATATTTCAGCCTCAGGATGAGGTCTTTCCTTTCAAAATATAGCATTATAACTTCATTCTTAAATAATTTTCACTGCTAAGATTGAGTTTGGAAGCCGAATTCGCGAGTTTTCTCACAAAAACACCCAGCAGTTTATAAGACAAATATTGAAATTAAAAATATAAAAAGTTCAAAACTAACTGAAAAACATGATTGCTTTTGTGGTGATACTTTTGTCCCATTTAAGCAGCCAAAGGCAAACAATTCAAAATGAGTAATTTACCTGACATGTATTTTTTTTCTGTTCATAGAATTTCCACTAGTATTTTGTTTCAAGCTCAGGTACACTGGCTTTTTAAGCAGACAGTTTCTCTAAAAATTAAGCCACATTCTGAACTTTCTTGGCATGTTCAATACTCCAGAGCCAGAGAGCTGCACAGTAGAATGAAAATGAAGGAGAGCAATTCTGGCATGCACATCTTCAAGTTTAAATTTAATATTAAGCTTCTGTGAGTGTACCCTCATAAAACTTTGAAGTGTATTCCTTCCCCTTCTCTCCCCTGAGGAACTGACTAGCAGAAGAGAACCATGTGAATGATCATAAAAAGGAGGAGCATGAGAAAAGCAAATTAACTCAATGCAGTTCTTTGAACTAAAAAGAAAAGCATTTGGCAAAGTCTGGATTTAGGGTATGACACTGCAGATTTACAGAATAGGAAAGAGCAGAAATTCAGCTATTCTCAAATGTGCTGAGTAGAATATGTATCTACATGCTCATCATCCAACAAGCTGAAGCAAAGATAATCTTGCTTGCTCAGCCATTGTTCAGCTTTGCAATTTATAGGAGTGGAGTTAAGGTGGCAGAAAGCCTAATGCTGTGTCCCTGTGTTAGTGATCCATCTCTGCCTTACACGGATTAGGCTGAGAATCCTTTGGTGAGCCATGCTGACCCCCACAGCCCCCTGCTCCTCAGGTGGATGGCCTTGGCAGCCCAGCCCAGCCCTACTGCAGAAATGAAGGAGTCAGAGAGGTACAAAGCATTGCATCATTTAAGCTGGTTACAAACAAACAATCCACAGCCTGCTTCCTGAGAAACAGCCTGCTGGTCCCAAGTACCTCAGATTCTGGCTCTACCTGCTCTTCCTTACTTTTACCAGGCATGACTCAGGGTCTTCCAGACTTAGGAGTGCACACACTCCCTGTTTTGGCCGCTGTTCACATGCAGTGTAATCCTTCAGCACAGCCTCATTTCAAAGAAAATATCAAACAGACTCATCACACAGCTTACAATCACAGAACCATACAATCATTAAGGTTGGAAAAGACCTCCAAGATCATCAAGTCCAACCTTTGACCAAGCACCACCACCATGCCAACTAAACCAAGCACTAAGTGCTATGTCCAGCTTGCTTTCCTTGGATACGAAAACCTTCAGTACAAGCACAAAACAACTTAATTCAATGATACCTAAATTTGCCTCGGGTTCAACGTATGTGCAAGGGAAGTCTTAGATAACAGAAGCACAGGTCATTAGTAATTAAAATCATATTGATTTTACTCAGTATCCTAGCGGTGATATGAGCAATGTTAGCCTTCTTATAACGGAATGGTAAATACTAAGTGGCTGTGTGAATAAGATACTTTCGTTTTCTGTAAGAGATCATCAGAAATTGAAGAAAAAATTATTTCAAATCAGTCTGGTGAAATGTTTTTAAGACACTTTGACTGACATATTTAAAAAGAATTTAACCCAATAAATATACATAGGTCTCTGCTGAGCAGGACAGAAATACGCACAATAAATATATAATAAATAAATATATAATAATATATTATAATAATATATAATAATATATATAATAAATATATAATAAATAAATACTCATCCTGCTCATAAGTTGTGATTTAAGGGGAAAAAAAATGCTTATAGCAACTGCTCCCTCTGTTGTTGTTCCATAGAGTGCAGATGGTGGTTTCTGTCCCTCACACTGCCTGTCCTGTGCTCTGCACTCAGCTGGCCGGGCAAAGCAGCCCACAAAGCCCACCTCTATCTCTATGAAATTCCCCAGGATATTGCTGGAGGAAAGAACTATATCTGGTGGCTCTTTAGTTGCTGCAGCATTCTCCCGATCTGCCAGGGGCATGACGAATTTGCAAGTCAACATGTTTTAAGATGGATTATCCTTTTCAGAAAATGTCTGTGGGGATGGTTTGGGGGGAAAAAAAATCCTTTAAAAATCTTGTTCCTGCTTCGCTTTTCACACTAAACATGAGAAGAAATATTCAGAGAGGATTTCTGCATTCATAGCTAACGGGGGAAGGGATGATTTAAGTTTGTATCCCATGTATAAGAAGGGTTAAACAGCCTTTTCATTTGTTTTGCTATTCCACACAAACATGTATTTACATGCCCGCATACATATACACAAATTCCAAAGACTGTGGAGATAAATCTGCAATATCTATTTGTCCACCTTTAGAATGATAATATGAGGAGAATTTTTCAAAGTTCTGCATCACTGCAAACCCCACATATTTCATAAAGATAATTAACCACTGAAGAAAGCTCCCAGCAATTTAACAGATACAAGGGAAAATGTAATGCCTTGGAGGCATATCAAATATTGGAGGATAGCTTAACTACTGAATTATCCACTAACCTTCTCTTCCAGCTCTGCCTTGGGGATACTACAAAAGATGTTTCAAGAATGAGATGGAAGGACCTGAAGGCAAAGCCATGTTAAAAACTTTTGAGGAGTGGCCTAGATCTTGACCTTACTAAATTAGCTTGGACTTGCACAAGATGGGAAAAGGTTGATGTAGGGGGGGAAAGATGATAATGATCAAGTGTCTTGACTTGCAGACAGGCAATAAATCACTTCTATTGAACATGCCATGAATGACAACAGAGAGGCTTTAACACTGAGATTGAGTCACTGCAGACATTGTGTCTTCTGAGTCATCTGAGGGGGAAAAAAAGGTCTCCTCGAATAGGCACTGTCCTCCTAATTTGCAGAAATGTAAATAAGCATCTTTCGCAGCTTTCAATAACAAAAGGAAATACAAGCCGCAAACCTCCTGGACAGCCATACAGTCAGTAAGTCGCTTCTCCAGGTGAAAATGTTTCATTTGTTTCCTCAAGGAAACACATGACACTGCCCAGGGCTGACCTTCAGGATTTAGAAAAAAATCTCTATCGACATCTATTGATTCTCCCTGCAAAGCCAGATGAGTTCAGGGCCTGTCTGAAGGAGAGGAGTCAGTTCTAGCACAGCCTTCTGTGTGTTAGGGCAGCTGTCCCAGCTCTCACAGAGGGCACGGGCAGCACGTTCTCCCCTGAGGTGTCCTGCAGATGGGGACGGGGTGCTGATGGCAAAAGAGAAACAATAAATGTGGGCATTCCCTTGCAGTGGCTCTGCAGGGTGGGAAGCTGCAGAGTCTGAGGATGGTCCTTGCTGTCGGCCATACCCAGATCCATCATAGCTGGTGATAACCAACAAATATCTCTGGGGACCTTTGCTCTTAAGGTTATTTTTCCTGCTCTTTTCTCAACAAAGGAAAAGCCTAACTTAAAAAGAATAGAGATAGAGCAATTCATTTTAGTGACCTTGCTCACACAAGCCAGTTTTTTTAAACACAGATTTTAAGTCTAATCACAAACTTTGCAGAAGTAATCTCCTGCTGTTGCCCTCTCCAGTTTTTCCTACTCCTTGGCTGCCACAAGAGAGGAGCCGGCAGCTTGAATAAGATCACTCTACTGCTGCCAACTTTAGAAAGCACCAAACAAAAAAAAATATTTCAAATAAAGCCCAACTCAATGCACACAGCTTCAGCAGAGCAGTGTATGCATTGTGAAGGCCCTTAAAATTTGTATTATATGCTTTACAAATGTTAACTGCTTAGTTCTTACACTTCATGCAATGTAAAGGCCTAAAGGACTCATAGATGCATTCACTTGATATTTTAGTTTTTTGAGAAGGATGGGGGAGGATAAAGGCTTACAGCTTACAAAAATGAGAACAAATAGACCAATGGTACTCATTCTACTAAATCATCTACAAGGGTTTCCGCATGGGTATACAATATATTTGCGAGCTGCTAAAGAAAAGATGCGTTATGACCTCTAGCATCGGAGTATTTAGAAATACATGTCTCCTTCTCAGGGATTTCTGATGGTACAAGCAGTGTTTGTTTAAGTAGGTGTACTAAAATAAAGTTTTCTGCACCTTCTTTTTTCATTGGTCATGTTTTCTTTCTCAGTCTTGCAAATCAAGATGTAATTGTAAAAAAAAAATCTCGGTGCACCTCAGAGTCATGTAAGAATCTAAAGGGAACTTCTGCCTCACAGATGGCATGATCAGGTCTTCTCAGGAGTTCAGGCCTTTCTCTCTTCCTCAGTACATTCAGTAGGTTTGAACCTTTGCCTTACCTCATTAATTAGTTCAGTTCTCCAGACACACTGAAAACTGCATCCTAGTCCCAGCTAGCCAGCTTCCAAGAAAACAAAGGACAAGTTCAAGCCCTTCTTTCAGGTTCTTTCTTAAAGGTCTGTCAATCTTCTCCTTCTCAGGTGAATCTTCGAGTCTTGAGGGACTTCATACCTATCTATCCCTTTCTGTCAACGGGCTAAACATCTCATCTACCTTTCAACTATTTCCTTTTCATTTCACTCTCTGTTCCCCTCATGCTCCTGCCTATACTCTAGTATCTCTACATTAAATTATCTAATTTATTCTTCACATAATTTCCAGTACTCCCTGCTCCGGGATTCTCTTGGCCCCTGAACTTTCAGAGCTCATTCTCACAGGTCTGTGGCCAAAGTCCCCAGCCCAAGGTTTTCCAGCCTCACTGGAGATCCAACAGCCACCTGTCCTCACTTCAAGTGCTACCTCCACTCTCTGCAAGGAGATTCACATCTCTTTTCTCCCTCTGCACTGCACATCTGCCACTGGCTGGGGGCTGGGCTACTACAGGAACAAGGCTTCTGTCGCCTGCAACATTTTTGAAAGGATGAGCACAATCCTCTCCCAGTTTCCCCACGCACAAACACTGCTGTGTGCACCCCAACAGGGCAGCCTCCCTCCTCACTCTCTGATTTCCTACATCTGGCCTTGAACTCATTTCGTCAGCCTTCAATATTCGGCAGGAGCATGAGAAATATGTAAGAAAATGACTGCTTCAGAAAAACCTCAGAGAAGATGATTCAAAGGCAACAACCTTTGTTTACACTTCCCAGTCTTGGGAAGGCTTTTGGATATTTGCTCGAGCGCTGCTTTGAACAAAAGGGTACAAGTCCATTGCACCCCATCTGCAAAAAGATTATTAATGGCATTTCTTTTTAATCCATTTTATGACACTGTACTTTACAAACGGTTCACTTTTGAACAATTCTACTTTTTCATCCTTCAGAGTTTTAATCTTTTTTGGTTCCTGGGGAAGAAGAAAAATTCCAAGCCAAGAAGAAACAGCACACAGAAGGTATGTCTGACTGCAATTACTCACACGGTGGCTGAACATTCTAATCAAATTCTGAATACCTGGAGTTTTTCAAGTTTTTAGATCTTAATTTCACAATTATTATCATCCTCTGCTATATGCATACTTTCTATGTTTGCACTAGGAAAAAGGTATTATCAATGGAATAAAGGATTTGCAAGAGATTGTTGTACAGTCCTATTAATAATATAAAATCAGTCTAAACCACAAAGCAATTTTATTGACTCATGGGACATTAAACATGCCTTATTCAAACCCTTTTTATTTTTTATTTCTGAGTTCTCCTTCAAATCATTTTTATTGTCTGATTTAGAATAATTCAACATAAGATATGAGTTTTCCAGCTAAGAAGCCATTACCAATTCAAACATCAAATTGACTTTGCTTCCAACATGCAAGCAAGTGAACTTAGCTTGTTAAACTTTCTTAAAATGAGAAATATTATACAGCCTAGAAAAAAACAGCTCTTTAATGCATTAAATTCTTTTATTGCTGTAAAACTTAGATGCTTTACCCACCATCTATTTTAGGTTGAGGCCACGAATAGACAGACAGTAGATCTTCTGCCTATAAATATGGGCCAAATGCATACCTGTGCATTATCTGAAATAGAGTGACTGCACAAAATCTTTAGATAGACGCAAAAGTTACTTATACATTTTACTCACACTGACTGCATATAACCCTCATATGCACTGGAAGAGATTATATGCTGAGATGGCTGGTTATTTTCTGATAAGAAACTGGGGTTTGGTGGAGCATGTTAAATGTTGAAACCTAGATTTTCCATAGGAAAAATCAAACCAGTTTTTATAGGCATTATTTCCTTGATCTAAAAAGGAACTGCAGACAGAAAGCCAACTGTTGTTGAAAACTCACTCCACAACAGGAGTCCAATTCTCTAGTAATCAAGTCTTTAACCGTAAGCCCAGCTTAGTCCACCAAGTACCAGGCTCATTTCAACACAGGCCTGGAGGGCTGATCAGGCAGGTCTATGCCATCCATTTACTCAGAATTTCACCTGAAGATCAGTTCTTTATGGCAACTACAAAACTATGTCTTTTGGCACAATTTCCACAGCCATAACATTCATGGCTATCATGGAGAGACAAGAGGATGTGAATAACCATTTGACTGGGACCATTCAGACAATAAGTTCCATGAGTTGCTGATTACCTCCTTTAACCTTTCCTTTTGATTTTTGCCATCAAGTAAACACTTCCTATACATACCTGCACATTCAAATTTTTGGAAGGTGTCAGCATCTCTGGTAGTGACCTTCATTTTCACAAGAAACAGGTGAGTGTGGCAGTTGCACATGTGTAGCACTTCTCTTAGTGAGGCAACAGGTTATTTCAGTACCATCAAGTGGGTCAGGAATGAACCAAACAGGGTGAAGAAAGCTTAGCTTAGAACACTCCCTTAGCAGTCTGTTCTACCTCTAGTACGTTCTGGAAATGAGAGTAGAAGAAGAAGGGACACCTTTGGACTAACCTACTGAGTCCTTCAGTCTAAAGTTGTAGCACTGATGCAAAAACGTACATCAAAATTTTACAGTCCCACCTGCATTGAAAAAACATATCAAAAGCCTATCATACAGCCTTATAAATGCAAACATAATTCTGCTGTGATGAGGAAAATACCCACAGCGATGAAGGGGAATGAGACGCCTCATACAAAACTGGATTGTCTGAAATTTTAACAGGTTTTGAATAATTTTCTGAAAATCTGGTAAGAATTTGGCCTAAGATACAAACTCAGTAAGTTTTTTATTCTATGGGTTACCTGATTATAGCTGCACACTCTAGGAAGAAAATATTTCTAAACTGTCCATGGATAATCCTCTCATGTACATTTGGGATATGTGTACTTACCATGCAAAGTTTTTCAAATGGAATCATTGGACATAAGTTAAATAGAGGCAAAAATGCCTTCACTCATGCTAAAATCCAACATACATTTGAAACATGGGGAAAAGATGCAGTCCTAATTTCTTTGCGGAAATGTTCATGTTTTCCTCAGAATCCCTCTAATAATTCATACTACACCTTTAGAAGTCCATAAAAACAATGAAAAACAGTACAATGAAATCATGAACCCAGGGTTATTATTGGCCCAATGAATAAAAAAATTAGCAAAAAGATTATTTCTTTTAAAGCAAAAAAAGTAAATTTATTTTTAGAAACATAACAAAATTGAATTCTTATATGCACACCTACAAGCACACATCTATATTCTGGAGTTAACACAGATATGTGTATCAGGGAACGTGAAATGTCCTTGAAATTTGTCTGAAGCTCACAGGGGTTTAAGGAATATTTAGAGGCATACAGGAAAAAGAGACACACAAGTGCTAATCTCTTTTTCCTTTTGTTTCTCTTTGCACTGACATTTGAGTTTGTAACATTGTACTGGCTAGTATTTTTGCGTGAACGGCCACTGGGTGCCACTGTTCTGCTGCATAGAAAAAGAGCTGAAACAACATTTTTGTTGTAGTAATAAGTTCTTTATTATTAAAGTATGTGTGCTACTGCTTCATATATCCATCTTTCAGAAATGACACTGCTGCACAGTTCATAGTGAGCTTTTTCAGAGCAGAACAATGGGAAAAGTGGCACTAAGAGACTGGAAAACCTGTTTCAACTCAACAGGCAATATAACCTTGGAGAAACTTTCTTATAACAGTATATTTTCTACTTAATAAAAGACGGACCTGTTATCCAGCTTCAGTTTCAATATTCATTTGGTGAATGACCTTGTGGAACTCGCTGGGAACTGTTCTGCCCAGCTGTGCACAACTGCTTTTACAGTGCACAAATATGTTTGTCAAATGTTCACATGGACATGGAAAGAGAATCTAATGCACTTAATTAGTTTTTTTAGAACAGACACCGTGTGTGCAGCTACAGTAACTGTGCACATGTAATTGGTGAATTTCTTCACATGAAAACCTTATCCTCTGAGCCTTATTTTCTTCAGCTGGGAAATGGGGTTAACAATGAGTACGTCATTTATGACAAGAATAACACTGCAGGGAGAGACCTTTATACAGATAATAAGAACAGCGTTTGGCCTGTGTGAGAAGTAACTCAAGAAGTTGAAGTCCAGCTGAAGTGAGACTTGCAGCTTTAGAAGTAGACAACAGCACCTTGGACTAAGAGAGGACAGAGGGTGGTATTGTATGGTTCTGAGCTGCCACTTCCCATCCAGGTAATTATGACTGCACTACTAAAAGCCACCAATTGCCTCCAGGTGTAATATGAACATATTTAAGGTCTAAATAAAGCTCCCTGAGGTCAATGAAGAAAGGTAAGTTCAATTTCTGCCACTCTGAAACATTAAGAAGTAAGCAAGAAAAAGAAACAGTGATTGAAAAACTGAGTTCCTTGAAAGTCCAGAAGATAGACGTTAAAATATGAAAAACACCAGAAAGAATGAAGCAGCTTGAACTACATAGTAACACCTTTATGCCAAATCAGGAAGAAAGATCTTCTCAATTAGGTACACAGTTTTCAATATTTCAAAGAGAAGATATATTATAATGAGAAGGAAATTTTGTAAAGTTTGTTGCACATCTGTCAGATTAATAAGGTAATTATCTTAAATAACCTTACTTAGTCTTCCTAATATGTTATACTGCCCAAGTGTGGGCTCATAGTTATTCATTGTATTGCTCTGGTGCGTACTTGAAAGAATTTCAGAAATGCTGAATGACCTTAGAAAGACATTTTTAATAACAGAATTGGGCTGGTCTTCTTAACCCACTGCATAAGCCAAAACCCTATCACATTCCTCCAGAACAATTTTCAAGAAGTGAAAAGGACACTGTCCATGTTTTATACCCTTCTATGCATGGGACCCCTCAGAACATTTTTATTTTTAAAGCCATTCGGAACTCCACAGAAAATATTGTGTCCATCTCAAGTACCTCAGAGGATTTGGAAAGGGCTTTTGGAAAGATCTAAGGAATGCTTCTCATATCTTTCTTTATCATCTAAGAAGACATTTCTGTGTTGAACAAAAACCAGTTCAACAGTTTGGTTGTCATAATTTTTAGGACTGTCGGACACCCTGCTGTGCCCATCACATCTAAAGAGGAAGACTGTGCATCCTGCTTCCTTGCAGTCACCGGCAGCTTCTAATTCCCTGCACTTAAATTCCCTCACCCATCCTCTGCAGTCTTCCCAGCCCTCAGGAAGTTCAACAATCAAAAAGCACAGCAGGACAATAAATAGTTTGAATGGAGCCCTGAACTCCCCTCTAGGCAGCCGGGTGGGGAGCAAGTGACTGAGACAGGAAGATGACAAGGTTATCTGCACTTCCTACCTTTCGTGTTCGGACTTTAATAGGAGGTAAAAATTGGTTTCTGTCTGATGCTGTCTGCCTTCCCTTTCCTGAATTGACCAGCTCAAGTACCACACAGTGAAAACTGTTCCACTTCAAGGGACTGATGGGCGAAGGGCAGATCACAGCAGAGACAGATGTGACCTTCGGGCACTTCCAGCTGTCCTTGCTATATTGAATGGTTTGGAAACAGCTTCTACTTGAGACAACAGAGATGAATTTTATGAAAACTAGTGAACACTCCTTGGCCTAGATAATTTGGGTGCACCTGAAAAGTTAGAGGAAACAATCTAAAATGTCCACAGGTTGAAGTGCAAAATATCCAGTCCACTTTCACACTTCACATGGTAAGCTTGGCCAAATAGATGAACTGGCAACAGTAAGTATGGAAATTTTTATGATTATTAATTTTTTTTCCATCATAGTTTCCAAAGTGCAATTATTGTGAAAGGGTTGGGACACATTTCCAGTTGTTTTTCTTTCATTGTGTTCATAAACAACACACAAATGTGCCGTGGGTATAAAGGCCATAAAGCCAGATACCCATCTGAAACAAACCATGCTGAGATTAAATGTATTTTCAATTAATATTTAGATCTGCTTCCTGTACCCTAGTCAAACCATTTTGCAGCACACCCTGTATTTTAAAGCAGACAGAAGATACAGATATACAGTAAGAGAACATTTCATGCTTTGGTAAAACAGAGGCAAACATATGGTTTTCACATTCCTAATTTCATTACAGCTCAGCTCTTCTCAGCAATAACTGTCTCTCCCATAATACTTCCAAATGCCCTGAAATACTCTAAGTGAATTTGGTAACTAGCAAACTGCTGTGTTTTCCTGTTCATTAGCATGAACTGTCTTGTTTCACTTGCCTATCATGCCAATGTGATATGGCATAATGCAGTACTACACGCTGTAACAAGTCAGAAAACATTTAAAAGGCCACATGTTTGGTTTTATACTTAATTCTCAACAGCCTGTGTATTGTCCATTACACAACCCAGGTAATTTAATAGCCCAGTTGCTCAAGAAGAAAGCGAAATGACAACTTCTTACAAGTTTTGAAACTTGTACTGCTCTTATTTATCTGTGAATGTCTCTCTCTGTATAAACATTTATAAAGGCTTTTTGCCTTGTTTGGTTTTTTTCATCTTTTGCAGAATCAAATGCTCATAGCTTTCATGAACTTCTAATGCAATTTAATATAAAATATTAAACAGTTTGGGAGCATTTTAAATATCCAAATTCACAAGTGTTGAAGTGCTTGAACAGTGTGAGAGTTGCCCAAGAGCTGGAAATGAAGCTTGGCTGTGGACACATGAACACTTAGAAAGTACAATATTTCATTTTTCTCAAAAAGCTCAATGTCAAAAGTCAACCATCTTTCTGATGAAAAGGTGAACAGTTATTATTATTTAACATCATATAATATTTTCTCTATTGTACACATATACTTGTCCAAAACATGGCCCTAGACATTTTCCCAAGCCATTCACTGTATGGAGTAAATTCCAACTCAGGAAAATCCTTGCTGAGGATGGAAGTGAGATTTCAGCCCATCTTCAGCCAGCATGGCTCAGTGCTGAGCTTACAGACTTTAGGAATGACTTCCAGCCCCTGCATCTATTCTGTTCATGTGCTACGGATGAAAAAAATGGTAAATACACACTAAGGTAGTAGTAGTATTTTTCCTGAACTAATTCACACAGCCTGTTTTAGCGTCACTTAATTCTTTCCTTTGCCAAAACTGGCAGCTTTCTCAGGAAAGATCAGCACTTAGATGCAGAATATTCCTGAGAGAACCCAGAAATAGTTCCTAGAAGGCAGAGTTGGTTCAACCTGAAGCTACACCTGTATCAGAGGAGATGAGTCATTTCATCACGGTTTTACATATCCTGCCAGGCACAGCTGAGGTGAGGGCATCTCTCTGATCTCACTTTCCTTCTGAAGCGATAAAGGGAATCTCACGCTGTAGGTCTAATGTGTAAAATACTTTTCATCTTAAAAACTAGTGCAGTATACATACATATGTATCAGAATTGGGGAGCTTTAATATACCTGATCTCTTCATCCCCTTTCCCCTTACTTAGGACAATTTTTTTTATTCTAAACCAGCAAAGCCTGAGTCCTGTCATCAGAAGATCCCAAAAGAGCTCTGCCTTATCTGCTGCACTGTACAAACTGGGGGCCTGTAGCACCAAGCACTGTGGCCATGGGCTCCCAAGCAGCCAAGCAGAACTCGGATGTCCAGAGTCCCAGCACATCCCTCCACCCACCGTGAGAGTAAGGAGGGGTAAAACCGGGAAGGCTGAGCCTCCCAGATTCTCATTGCACCGTGGGAGCACCTCTGGTGGGTAGCACCAGCTTTTAATATTAGTTCTACTTTCAGATTAGCTCTTTCAAGCCTTTTCCAGCTTTCCATTTCTATCGCTACACTTGTACATAATCTTGTATCAGCCCAAGGGTGGTTAATAAATTTAATCTTTTTATCTCAGTTTTCTTCTTGTAGCAATTCTTTTGTATTAAATAAAAGTAGTAACATATAAAAGGTCAGGAAAGGCTGAACCTAATGGGACTGTTTTCATAGCATGGCACTAAATGCAATAAGAAGCATCCAGGGAAATGACCTTTACTCCTGTAAAATTTAAACACTTAAAATAAGGGTAATTTGGTGCCAGCCAAAACCTATCTCAGTTTACCCTTTATTGAAAAGATGTACCAAATTGCATTGTGTGGCTGCTTGATCAGGTACAGATTAGGGGTCATCACAAGCCCTATAAATCACTGTGTTCTTGGACAGGAAAGCGGCAAAGTCACTGCACAAAACCAAAGCAAACCAAAAAGTCAGAGTAATAATATCCTAACAGTGAAAATCTTCGGTGCTAAGTCCTGCATGTCTTTATTCTAATTGAAATCCCTCATTGAATATTTACATGCAGGACAAGACCCTGGCTGATGATGATTATGAAGTACCCATGTATTATTAATACTTTAAATAACTGCAGCACACACTGAAGCTCTTTGTGTTAGGCAAGGCATAAACAGAATCTCTTTCTCTTCAAAAAGACATTTTACCTTCAAATAATAATGCACTACTGGTTTTGCCAAATAAATGTTTTTGCTCATGCCTTACAGAAGGCTCACATCTGAGCACCACAAATGCCTACATGAGCAGAATTTGAGACATTCTGGAATATTCTGAATGCAAGGCAGACAGTAATGAATGTTTTACTTTTAATTGAAATATATATCTATCGCTTGTAAAATCCATAAATCACTCCAACAGAAGCAAGAACATTACATGAAGAATTTGATACACTTCAAACTGAAATAAATGCATCAACTATTAAAATAAATGTGTGTATTACAGGAAAAATTGATCAAAATCAGATACAATATTTCATTCACCAAATCAGACACATCCCTGTTGAATCACTGCTTATTCAATATAGAATGAGATGCATCATCTATCAAAACAGATATCTTCTACAGTAAATCAAACCCACCATCTGATTCAAATATGTCTCCTACTGAATCAAAAATATCACCCAATACATCAACTGTATGGTACCAGATACCCGGCATTTTAAGGAATTACCAAGCAGAATGCCTCTAGATTTAACAAGGATAATGTTTAAATTAAAATTTATTTAGACAAAGAGATCAGTACTTCCAGGCTCTCTTGAAGGCTGCTTCTTGGAATAAGGACTGTTATTATTTGAAAGTTTCCCTGGAGCCTCCTTCGTTTAAGGCACCCTGCCAGGAAGAGATGTTTTCCCCACCTCAGTGGAAAAGGAGGGTTTCATTCCTTCAAACTGCTAACACTGAGACCAAGCTCTAAGCAGCCACGTGGCACCCCCAGCTTAGCTGCCCGAGTTTCTCAAAGGGAAGTGCCAATCCTTTCCAGTGGATTCAGAACACCATAGTCCATGTACCATTCAATACAGAGAAGCAAATATTATCAACATCAACCCAAAAATCAGGAATACTGACCATGGCCCACCCAACAACCAACCAATGGAGTGATTGCCCATAGCATTTTTCTATTACAGCCTCATGCAGAACAAACCCAAGTCCATGCTCAGCCCCAAAGTGCATAGATGGCCTCCAGAACACTCTGCCGGAGTGTATAAGAGATGCCAGTGTTCATATGGGCTGGAAATAACAGTCAGAAAAGTTAGGGAAGAAGATTCCATCAAACGTTATCAAATACACAGATGTCATTCCTGGCTTGGGAAGCTACTGCAACACTGACTCAGATGCAGGGAGAGTAACCCTGTGAACTATCTATACACACTTTCACTGCTATTTAGCTTTTTTCCTCAGCAACTAGCAGCCACAAGTGACAAAGACAGTTAACTCATATTTTCTTTATCATATGCCACACTTGACCTCAGAGAACCATTCTCATACACAGTGTATCTGATCTCATATTCTTTCCTGGAATTGAGGTGTCTGAACCCAAGCTGTATACAGGTAATTCTTTTGTCCACAAGCATCAGAACAATCTTTCCTGCAGACCCATTGCCTAACTGTGTCTCACATTTTGGAAAACACTGTGTGACACAGAGGGAACAGCATTCTCCGTTTCCACATTCACTCAGTGGCCACAGCACCCAATGAAGGAAGGACACCACTGGTTTGCAGATGAGATACTCTGCCAGCTTGATATGGCAAGGATCATGCTTTCCTTATTTTCTTGGGAGCTCTTGGGGTGCTGGATTTGAGACTACTGAATGTGGGTGACCTTGTGCCTCTCCTTATAAATTAGGCACATCAATGGGCAGCAAAAAAGGGGATGAGTTCTGAGGTAAGAATGGAAGCTGACAGCCCAGAGCCCAACATCTCAGTTGTGACAGTGAAGGAAACCACGCAGATCTGAGTTCCACTCCCTGCTCTCTAGAAGGGAATTAGCTCTCAATTTTGATCAGTGCTGAGAAATGAGCATTCAATAGAACTCATGTTCAAACTGACCACATCTCATATTACAAGGGCTGTCAGGATCAGATTAAGTCATCTACAGTGGTAGAATGTTTAAAAGACAGTCTGATTAACCCAACCAGCTTGAATGTTCTTTCACAGATGACAAAATTCACTCTGTTTCCATTGGGACACTCCCAAATATTAAGTTTAGCTTAGAAATTAGGCTATAGAAATAGTGCTCTTACTGCAAGCAATTAAAAGGAACAACAAACCATGCTTGTTACTCATCTGCTGTTCCCTATTATCACTCTGCTCTGTCAATATAAGCATTGATTATAATTGCAGTTTTGCCCAACTCAGATTGATTAGAATGTAAAGCAACAAGACTAGTATAATTATGTTAAAAGGAAGTGCCTACTGACATAAGACATAAAGCTGACTGCTGCTTGATGTACTACTAGCAAGTAGAAGAAACCTATGTTTTGCTTACACTTGCTCCAAATCCTACAAAAATACAATTCTATTCTGCATTTTTGTGCTCTTCACAGGAAGATATACCATAAAGTTGGCAAATCCAGTCAAGGAAAGAAGCAATTTACAGATATGATGTGTCTACCACAAATGCCTTACCTCTAAATCTGACAGAGTTAACCTGACTGCTGTCTGTGCACTTAGTTAATTAAGAATCTGAACAGCAGGAACAGATTCTAAACACATGACCTTGTAGAGGGGTGATGTTTATCTTAGGTCAGGATGGACACTGCTGGGCCTGGAGAGAGTTCAGGCAGCAACAGGGGTGTTGCTTTGTTCCACCTCCTCTGCTGGATATTGTCACAGCTTGAAGTGGAACGTGGATAATAATTCCTCCTTTCCAAAGGACAGAGCAAGGCTGGCCGTGAGAGCAGGAGACAGCAGGTGGGACATGCTAAATTCAGATACAGAATATAAATACCAGGGGTAAGCACAACTTCACAAACTCAATATTCTCTCGTGCAACACTTGTGGTTTCTGAATGGTATGCAGAGAGGTCCAAAACCAAAATGGTGTACAGGAGTAGGCATGAAGATTTAAGATTTGCTTCCTTTCTTTGTGTCCCTCACTACCAAAGAACATGTTACCTTACATTATATTGCACTATCTCTTTCTACATCTTGTTATTTAGATGAGATTAAAGCCATTAAACACTGATTTTGTTGATGGCATTTGCTAGAACCTAAGGCACAAGGGAAAAATATTCAAAAGGTACTAAACTGAACATAAAGTTTTAAAACCATGCCTCTAACACTTAGGGTTTTTTCCCACAGCTTACATTTTAAAGAAGCTGCTATTCTTACAGTATATCTTTAAGGAACCCTATGTTAATTAAGACAATATAAAAATAAAATCAAAAATATCTTAATTTTTTTTTAAGTACGAGACGGTCTTAAGTAAAATTTAATTAATACAGATAAAAGCTAATCCTTTCTTCTTAAATAAAAACATATCTAGCTTTACAGCAAAGTAACCAGCACTTTACACAAAGCCTCTGTTATTTTCTTTGCTTCCAAGGCATATTCAGGTACTCCTTTTAAAGCCTGCCCATAGAAGAAGTAAATCAATTAAACTCAATCAAATCAATTACAAATCCCTGTAACATTACAATTAGTGAAACATTCTTGGTGAGCTTTAGTGGGAATGAAGCAGCTAAATCCTCCACTCTCCACTTCGTTTAAAAAAAAAATAAAAAATGGAGAGAAACTAAATCAATTATTTTGAACGTTTCATAGGATCACAGGATTTGCCATAGTATTGTTCCACCTATTCAAGTATTTTCTATCTGCAGGCAAAAGCTTCTTATGTTGCACGTGGCTGTGTTATGTGTACATACAGAGCAATCCCCCCTCTGCCCGAGTCCTCCAGGTGATCCGTTTTCATGCTGATGCCTGAGATTAGATGAAGCAATTGCTATTTTAATTCACAAAGCTCCCACACTGTTCAAACTGTCACTAAAATTGTACTGCGTTTCTGGCCAAGATTCCTGATGCGCTGCTGTTCTGTGTTCGTGCATATGCATGAAAATTTAAAAAACTTGCAAAACTCACCCCTCCCTCAAGACCTTGTTTCCTCATTTCTGAAGTTTCCCTCCACGTGCAGCTCTGGCCACGTCTCCAGGTGGGGCTGGCCCAGACAGCTGGGACTGAGCCCATGGCCCAGAAACTGGCCCAGCTCTGGCATCGCTCAGTGGCTGCTGGGAGGGGAGAGAGGAAGCCCCCAGCAGCCGCTGGAAAAGTTGCAGTCTGATTCTTAGATGATATTATCTCAACCTTTTCAGACCAGTGATCTACGCACCTCTATTTACATTCATTGTTTGAAAATGAAAGACTTAAAATAGCATTTGTTGGCCACTGAAGAATCCTGCTGGCTGTTCAGTGAGGAGCCACGATCCATCAATGAATTCAGGGCAGCCAGTTGCTGCAAAGAGAGTCCTCTAGACACTTCATTAAATTCCTACATTGCTTATTTTTATGATAAAGAAAATGTGGGTTAACTAAAGATCACAAATATTGCATGGTATTACACTGAGAAGTTAACGAGCTCAGCAAACTCACCACACCACTGTCCTCTTAAAGTTATGTGACTTCTTTATTTTAACACCAATTATATTTTGTAGCAGAACGATCCAGGAAGCAAGTACGTTCACAAGCCTATAAACATGTTTAAGATAAAATATTTAAGCAAAATAGAGATTTCCAAGTCCCTTATCCACAACAGTAATGCTGACCCTTTTGAAATAAGATACTGTGCTTCTAAAATTTCTCTTAAAGTATACATAGTCTTTCAGAGCAAAACCTTTATAATTCAAAGTAGATAAGACCAAAACTATGGTAGAACTAGACACCATACAGATATATTTTTTGTATCTATGAAAACATAATTCATACTTAATACAGAACCAGCACAATGACCAGATAAATGGGGTTGCAGGCATTTCTGAACAGCCACGTCTGAACAGAAAATAAAATACTCTTGCCTGCTAGTTTCCTTTTGTGGAAGAGAATAGATCCTGACAAAGTTCACCAGCCAAGATTGTAAGAAATCACCTATTTTACATGCCATTCAGTGGGTGTTTTGCTTGGGAAAATGCTTTTTATCTGTCCCTTTCACTGACAAAGTTTGCATCAGTATCTTCTGAAGTCGCTAAATCTAAATAATTTTCGAATGTGCTATAGTGACTAGTCTACTGCTACTGAACACTACAGACATATCTGAGGTGGACATGGATATTACAGAAGCTCATTATCCTTCTCATTTCACACTTTAATAAGTAAGATTTACTTATAGGACTGTAATTTAATCTCAGTATTAGAAGAAATGTCACATGTATCTTGCAACTTTGTACAATGCATCTTGAATATTTTGTTGTTTCTTTTTCCTCCTGATGGTGTATTTAATAGGGGGAGGCCCATTATTCATACCTCTGCTCTTAATCAAAGCTGAGAATTCTGTAGAGAAGTAGAAAATTGAAATCGGCTCCTGCAACCTAGAGCTGAACAATTATGACTTGATTTACAAGGAGCCACTTTACTACATATTTAAACACAGCTCTGCTGCAAAATCTGGGGACTTCTCAGATAATCAAAATGCTACAGATTTAGCACTTTTAATTTTTGCTCCATCTCCTGCCAGCTTGAACTCTGATTATAATTACCATTTCATCTTCCCCTGAATGACATTGTTTTATCAGAGGAAGGCACTGTATCTAGAGTCTGGGCGTGATGATTAGTAAGGAACCGGTTTTCAATGGGAAACAATAAGTGTGTGGTGAAATGAATCAGGATGGGAAGTAACAATGTGAAGCCAGAGATAATCTCAGGTCCTTGAGACATAATGCATAACCCCCATAGCTCTGCAATGCACGGGAGAACATACAGAGGAACTGTGCAGAGATGGAGAACTGAATGGAAAAGAAAGCCCTGTACCGCCCAGGACAGTTTTCAAAGGAAAAAAAAAGGAAACAAAGCCTAATTACTGCCTAAACCCACCGGTATTTCTCTCCACTATGTGTCTTGAAAACTTTTGCTGCTTCATTGGACTGATCTGGCCCAACTAAGTGCTAATAGCAGTCTCTCCCTCCCATGTTTTGTTTCCAGAAACTTTTTTGGAGAAAAATACTGCAGCAGTGAAGCACTCCCAATGCATCCCACCTGCTGGGATGTTGATGGATGAAAAAGAGATGAGTGCTATGGCTGCTTCTGGCTCCTGTTAAAAAAAATTTAAAAAATAAAGATAAGTGTTAAAAACCCACAGGCAGAAGTGGTCTTAAGCTCTAAAGTAAAAATAATATATATTCTGAGAGTAAGAAGTAGGAATAGTATTAGCAGCATCTTTACATTTCAACTTCTTTAGGCACAGAGTGTGGAAGACTTTCCATAAATAAATTCAACTGTTAGGAAACCATGAAGCCGGGTACATCTATAAGAGGAATGGACTGCTTTGGAAATTTCTTTCCTTTGTGAGAATTATCTTTTTAGTGAGGAAAAAATTTACTGATAAAATGTCAAGAGGAGTAATAAATTGACACAGATGAGTGTGAGTACCTTTTGTAACAGTTGCAATAAATTCTGATTGGCACAGGAGGATGAAAACAAATGGTGGTGTCCTGCTGCTCTTGCCAGAGACAAGATGTAGCAAAACATGTAACTTGAAATTCATAGCTGTTTCCTTAAAATTTATGTCAGTACTGCTTGTCCATTAGGTTCCAGTTTTTGAAAACCCTCTTCCCCAGCTACACTTACACTGAATAATGCTCTAAATACTCTTGTTCTGGTCAAGGAACCTGCATATAAACTTTTGGTCGTGGCTTCCAGGATATGCCATAAGATAGTACCTCAGAGGGGGTAATGTTGAATGTACATAAACTTTGGCAAAGTGTCACTGATAGACATTATATTTCTTTATGTATCTTTAATGAAAAAGCCTCTCCTAGATAAGAATATTTCACCTGGAAAAAATAAATGCTCTGAAAAATCCCTAAGTCAAACAGAACTTCTACTCACCTAATTTGGAATCATAGCGTAAAACTCTCCAGAAAAAGGCACAGAGAAGATTTGTGAAAATGCCTGGAAAATGGAATGTATTTCATACAAGACTAAAGTGAGTAACAGGCATCACTTTGGAAAAGACCCAGTGAGAGGGAAGGAAAATCTCATAGAGAGTGATATAATGAGAGCTGTATGAATAGTGAGTGATTACTCACAGCTTCCCCACACAAAAGAATGATGGGGTGGCCCATGAACTTTTCAGGCAACAACTTCTTTAAAAAAAGGATAGGGGCCTTTTGGGTTTTTTTAACAGAACCAGTAGTTAAGTGGTGGAATTCAGAATCACAGGATATTGTGAAGTAAAAATTATACACGTTCAAAATTTAGACAAATCTAGAGAATGTCCATCAAAGAGCATAAGACTGCAAACTTCAATTGAATCTGTGCCACAGTAAGTTCTAGAAACAGCTGGTAAACAGGCAAGGAGGAGATGCTGTAATGGCCCTTCCACTGGCACAAGCTGCTGGATTAATGGCAGCAGCTGGGTGCAATACAATAATTCAAGTGTGGCTGATATTCTTGTTTTCTTACATTGGCTTTTTGTTACCTTATCTTCCCATCATCTTTTAACAGCAGATAATAATAAATACGTGTCTCCTTAACATGACAGGAGATCTGTGAATTAACAGCACTGTCCAAAAACAGTCAGAAGAATAACTCTGTACATGAGTATGGAGATGCCTCCACATGGAAGAAAACACAAGATGAACATTACCCTGAAAACTAGATGTTATTTAAAATATCTGACGTTGCAAATTGATATATAAACTTCAGGTCTATTTTTCCTCTTATGTGGTATTTTTGCAGGAAAAAAAAATCCTCAGAGTTAAAGATCCCTGGAGAAAGAGCAAATCCTCAAAACCCAGGATTGCTTTTGCAGGTTTGCCTCCTTTGTTATGCGACAGGGTTAGTGTGCAACACCAGAAAGGACTGTTTAGAAAGATCTACTTACTTCCAAAACAGCAACTGGAATGTGCTTTATATATATATTGTACAGAAGTGATGCAAATACAGAGACCATCAAGGAAACTATATTAAAAAGAAAGAATAAATAAGCACTTTTAAGGCTGAGTCTGCATTGCACTCATTGTACCAAATCACCCAGAAGTAGGAGACAAGCTGTAACTTAAGTCCTGTAAAGATAGGATTGCCTCTATTCTTTCTAAAAACCTAACCAAAAGATGTTCATGAGGTTTCTTGGTTTGCTACCAAAGCCTCAGTGTTTGAATAATGCAGAACTGTGTCTCCTGGCTAAAGAGGAGAAAGATATCTTTAGGTTGTACGTGGCGGGAGGCTGAGAGGGACGGATTTCTTTTGAAAAGCAGCAGTTGAGCAACTCCAAATACTTCTCAACTTACTGTATTTTCCCTTGGCTCCAAAAAAAGTGCCTTTGTTACTTGGTCTGTTAAAGCATAAGCCCACTGAAGGCCTTAGAAAAGGCAGCTTGCTCCCGTGAACTGCAGTTTAATTTCCTTCCCAGCGAATCTCCGAGCAGGGCGTTCAGCACGAGCCCTTCCCTAAAGCTGAGCTTCACCCACACTGAAAAACATGACCAGTTCAGTCAGTACGGTTGCTAGGCTAGCATGCAGCGAGGGAATAAATTAGCTGCAAAATAGACAGAGCTTCAAGCTTTTGTGCACCTCTAAAATATCAATAAGTAGTGTTCTGGAGTTGTTGAAAAATGATGTGCTTGAAACAATGCCCTCAGGAAACTGCTGCCCCATACATTATGTAAGTCATATTGAGCTCTCTTTGGCTAACCTCAAACACTGGCCTAGAAAACATCTTAGAATAATATTGCCCTCCTGAAAAATAATATTAAAAAACCAACCAAAAAAACAAGCCACCTACCAAAGAGAGACAGGTATTTATTTGTCAAGGAAATCTAACAGTATCTCTATAACTTTAGGACCTATTTGACAATATAAATCCAAGAAGTGAGCCAGGGATGCAGCTCAGTAAACTGATTTTTTCCCCTTTATGAGGAACAGGAGGCTTACAGTTGCTTTGGCACCTGATTAATATGTAAGACTGTAGGCCACAAGCTCAGATTCACTAAGGGCGAGCTGCTAGATGGAAGATTTCAGGCTGCATCTACAGTGTGTGAATCTGCCTAAAATCCCACAGATTTAGTTAGAAGATCTGCTGCCATCCTCTAACCAAGGCAGGTCTTCAACTCCTGCTGCATCTGTTCAACTTTCAGTCAAAGTAAATTTTGGTCTGAGTGCATATCTGTTTGTTTTCCAAATGAAATCTTCAGGGATTCTGCAAAGAGAAATGGTGGAGCAAATACTGAAGTAAAGGGGAATAAAGGCCACAACCAGCAAATAAAAGCTGCCTCTACAAAACAACTCTGTCCCAGGTACAGCCAACACTCCTTCCTCTGAGGAGACAGGACCTTTCTTTCCTGCTTTTGAGTGAGAACAGGGAAAACGTGTGTAGTGTACCTGCCACGGAAGGAATCTAACACTGAAAGGAAGGGTCTGTCCATTTCCAGTATTCCAGCAGAATTTTGCTTGTGCAAAGTCAAATGCAGCTTTGTAATTTGAAGGACAACAAAAACATCCTGAATTCTTTGAAGAGACATCTCCCTCTGGCCAAAAGGTCTGCTTTTCATCTTTTACTACATGGGCTAAAACAAACAAATTCTTTAATGAATGAAGACCTCACTGCTGAGGGCAGTGGACAAGTTTCAATATGAACCCTATGCATCTGACCAAGATTCCATCAGGTTGAAATGCTCTAACCTTAATTCAGGATACATCAGCAAATCTACTACATTGGAATACTACAAAGTAAAAGCCATGGAAGTCCTTGGATTACCTGGAAAGATCACACATAGTGCTTAAAACAAGCACACACACACAGAGAAAGCTTTCATCATGGAGAAAGTCAGCACAGGTATTCTGCACTAGTATTTCTTTCTGTAGCACTGAGATGCGGCTGATGGTACTCAGCATAAAGTAGAGGATTCTACTTTCTTGGGAAACTGGGCTCTGAAGGATGAACAAATTGACTTGATCGGTTGGTTGCATTTCCACAGATACTACAGCACTGCAAGACTCAGAATCTATCAGCACACTGATGTTAATGAAAAATACAGTGACAAACAATCTGGAAAATGTTACTGCCTGAAGTCTGATGATGAGAGCCCCAGGTATTTCTAAGTAATCATGGTTTCATTTCTGTCAGAAAAATAATTCATGAATTCCTTATTTCTGCAAATGCAACCTTCTTTATGACAGTAATTATACTGAAATTATTTAAACATTTACATATAGAACATGATGGAGTTCTTAAGTGCATGTAGGACAGCGTACAGACAATCCCGAGCATCTGCATTATTTAAGTAGAGGTTAGTTTTCTCCTTCTCGTTTCAAACCTATCATCTCGATTTAGAGATGAAAGGTACATGAAAGAAATTTCTACTGCTTTAAAAGAGTTAACAGGAAAATTAACTTCCCTTATAGAACTGAGCCACAGCAAACAGCTTGCTGGATACTGGTCCCGTTCTTGCTAGCCCAGAACTTCATTATTACAATAACAAAAGTATGAAGTTATCATCATAACACAGGAAAATAAACAATCCACACTTTAAATGAAAACACCTGTAAAGATTCTGGCAGAAGGGAAAATTCTTTTTTCCCTTTGACTGCTAATTTGCACTTTTCTCCCAGTCTCCGTTCCCTTTTCCCAGCCTTTTACCTTTCCTTGACAGATCAAGGCTCTTCTCTAAAGGATAACTGCAGTTCTACATCTCTAGCACTTCAGTACTGAAGACAGAGACAAGTCAACAAATACTATAAATTAAAACATGTATGTGGTAGTAAATCCTGAAAGAAGAGCATTGATGGCCTGTACACTATTACAGACTGAAAAACAAAGAAATGAGTCACAAATCACCTGAGACACAATAACCTCCTTTTGACCCTAGCTCTTTCTATTTTTTGTATTTGCCTGGTCCTTTTAGGTAAGCTTTGGCACTCTTTACCTCAACTAAAATATTAACATTGTGTTTACATTGCTATAAAGTTGCTTGAGAAATCTGAAATAAGAAGCCAATCAGAAAAAACCTTCTTGCAGCATCCAGAGCAGGTAATTGGCACATTTACAATACAGTTCTTGAAAAGGTAGCCCAGAGTTCCCACACAAATCCTTTCTCTTGGATGGTGACAAGCAGCCAGTCACCAGGCAGGGATATTATTTTAGTTAATAATTCTAACTCTTGGAAGCGGGCACTGCAGATAAGATGTAACGAAGGTGTAGCACAAAGGGAAGGGACAATGAGGCATCAGCAGCTATGATATACCTTTAAACTCTTCAGCACTTTGTAACACGACAGAACACACCACAGATTCTGTGCCCACCTTCATCTCCAGAACATCGCAGTTCGTTGGTGCCCTTGTGAACTGCCACGCATTTCCAGAGCTGCACTTCCAGAGCTCTGGGTCATCGCAGCTCTGGGGTTATCATTAAAGGACAAAGCTTGAAAAGCAGAAAACACACACAGCATTTCTGAGGGTTCAGTCCTATCTGATCTGAGCACACAGGGCCGGCTGGCTGCAAGTCGAACGCTGACAGCAAATGAAGGCACAGTTAAAATCAAATGTATCACAAGTTCACCATTAGTTCATAAATGATATGCAACTGGTTTATGTACTGATCTGTATTAACATTACTACATGGCCAACTCACATACACCTGGAAAATGGTTCAGAATGAAAGCAACGCACCAAAACAGCACACAAAATTCTTACTAAAATCACAAGAATTTCAAGAAGCCTTTGCAATCTGTCTCAGACCAGAATCAGTTGCCAGTTCTCACTAAAATCATGCCGCTGGAGGCATGACAGACATCATGAATACTTCACGTAAACTCAATTAAACCTTCTCCTGTATTCAAGAATGAGAAGTACTAAACAGGCCTATAATTTCAGATAGTTGCTATATGATGAGCAATTGCAGTGATTAGAAATTGCCTTTTTTTTTTTTTTGAGAGAGAGAGCAATGCATGTGGGGGTGTTTCAACTTAACACACCTGAAAGTAGACTCTAGAACTGCATAATCCTATTACCAGAACGACAGATACTCCTTTATAGCCACTGGTCAATCATTTCAGAGTCAATGGATCTACTAGCGACATTCTCACTTTATTTACTAAACTTCAACACCTTAAAACAAAAATGACTAAATAACAGATTTACAGGGCTTTTTCTAAAAAATTACTTTCAAAGTATTCTAGTACTCCATTTCCAACATTTCATACGAGTTGCACTCCAGAATGACCTTCGAAATTGTGCAAAGCAGGGGAAACTATTTTTAAATCAGACTACAAGCTTGGCACCAGGAGAGTGTTTCAAAAATGATATACCATAAACAATTGTTACTTGTTTTTGCTGCTATTGGAATGAGTGTAATCCTCATTAATAAGCAGGTAGTTTCTAAAATTATTTCTCGTTGTTCCAGATGCACTCGGGCATAAAGCCATAGTTTTTACATTGCCAGAATTTAGGCAATGTTTTTTGGTCTGGATTTTTTGTCTGAGCAAGGGAACAGCTCTCTGACAAGCAGTTGGGATTTCTGTGCGCGTGCAAAGGCTGGTGCAGCATTCCGTACTGTTCATGGTACTCAGGTATCATCCAGCAGTGTTAATCTTGAGTTCAACATTAATCCTCCGTCCACAGTCTACAAGGGAGCTCTTTCTTATGTAAGGAAAAATTACTCTTAGTCTTTCACAGGCAGAAGAAAACATGGTCCTCATATTACTTGATTTCCCAGGGGAAAAAAAGAACAAAATAGGTCATACAGTTTTATTAAATGACTCCTACTAAAATTCCATGTCCTTTTGTAAGAACCTTTAGTAACAACTTCATTCAACAAACATCACCATGTTAAGAGAGCTTAAATCAGTTTTAGGCCTGTTTTAAGTACTTTTTTTTGTTTGTTTTCTTTCATATTCTGAATGCTTTTATACTGCCAAGTGCAACACGAAGAAGTCTGCTGTGGTGAGAAATCTCCTTCCCAGGAAGAAAAGCATAGAGCAAGCAATATTTAGCCTCCCTTTCTGTTAAATTTTTCTTTGATGAATCAAGATTTCAGATTATAAATGTCAGGGACTTACCCATATTTCTTCAGAACAAAGCACATTTTAGCTCATGCCTGCCTTTCATAAATTATCATTAAATTTAGCATATATACATGACAGGGAGCCAAATGGCATAAAAACATTCTGCATTTCTTCTTTTCTTTTATATATAGAAATATTTATGGGACAACATAACATGAAATCTTGTTCTTCATCATACATCTTGGACCTAGAAAAAGTCTTAGAAGAGCAAATATCAAGTTATTTAGGGTCCTGAAGCATTCTAAAAATGCAAACCACATGACTGCAAGCACCTAATATATATATACACATACAAACATTTATCAGCAGTGTTGTATAAACTCATTTTTTGCAGAAACCTACAATACTTAATAAAAAAATGAGGCATATGAAACACATCTCTGCTGATGACCAGTGATATTTCAGGGGTTACTGTAAACTTAACTTCTCTGCTTATTTTAACCAAAGTCCTCAGAGCACTAAAATTAAGGCAGTGGCTTAGGACTTGGGCAGGGGCCATCTCTTACAGATTCCCAAAGGGATCTGTATTAATGTGTCCATAATGTCAACAGCCTGGCGGGGTTATAGGCAGCCTAATCATCACACACAGTACAGACACCACATTTCAGAGTCTCCTATTGATGAAATGATTAAAATAATAAAAACATATAATTAAACAGGACCAGTTTAATGGAATAAATGATTTGGTTGATTAAAGCTGCGCAATTTCCCTTGATCTAACACTACTTCAGCCTATTTATTTTATATAACTTGTGCTGAAGAGGCCAACAGTTAATCTGATACAAGCATCTCCTGGTGCTCATTAGCAACTTATGATGCTACAATGATGCTACCGTGTGGTGAGACTTAGGACTTGGCTCTTCTTAGATTATGTTCTGAGTAACACTTTGGAATGTGCACTCACTGGCACGCATACAAGGTCAAAATACAATTTTTATTTTGCTGCAGTGTGCAAACTTTCTGCACGTATATATATAGGCAGATATATACCTATTTATATAATTTCATGGAAGTTCATTTGCATTGAAATGTATCTCATTTATTAACTTAGCCATGTTGTACAGGAAATAAAATGAGTCATTTAGAATGGTGGCTGCTGCTTTAAGACACTCTTTTTCCTGTTGCATGGCAGATGGATGTCTCTAATGCCATCACTTGATACCATGCCGAATTGTGACTGTGTCATTTTGTTAGAGCCTGCTGGTTTTGTGTAGAAATTTGCTGTTGGATTAGGGCTTTTGCCAATCCAGTCAGAAGAAAAAGGCTATTTAATGTGTCTTGAGCTGCCATATGGTGTAGATAAAAGAAGTAGCTTCATGGCAGTCATGAAATGTGATGCATACGAGTGAGTCCATGTGGCTTTGCCATATTCCCTGTCACAGAGTGCACCTGCTGCCATCAGGTATTTTACATGGAAAATAGGATTGTCATAGCTCTTGATCCTGGATGTACCTCAGTGTCAGAAAACAGTACCTCCTTCTGATGTTTTCAGTGCACATGGAAAAGCCAATCACATGAACTGGAGTGTGAGGTGAGGAAATGCCTGGCTCACAGCACAGCTGATTCAAATTACACTTTAGCTTAATATTCATCTACAAATGCATAATATTCACTCAGAATGTCATAGTATTTTACTAACAAACTTAAATCTCACCATTGTGTCTCAGACTAGATGAACAGAACATACAGTGGAAAGAACTGATAATAGCACTGTCTCCAAGGAGACTCATGAGTCTTAGTCTGGATCTTCCTTTGTTTTACTGTGATAAATCTCATCCTGCTTCTTCATCCATTTCTGCCAGCACTGTGAGTCCAGCAATGTCCACTAATATAATTCTTATCTTCTTTTCCTTCACTTCCCTTTTTTCTCCCCTTAATCCCTGAAAAAGTCTAGAAGAAAGCAAATTAAGGCAATGAGGTCTTCAATCTACCACTACAGCTTTCTCCTCTATTGAATAACTGAGAGAAATTCTGGCTCCACTGTAGCTTCAGTATTTCAGTCAGTATTTTTCTTGAGGCAGGCAGTCTCTAAGATGTTTAGCAGTGAACAGATTTCCTTTAGAGTATTTGTGAATATCACCATCATACAGAAATACCATTAAGCTAAGGTTATAAGCACTAAAAATCCTGCTTATCAGTGCTGAGTTCATTGGACATACTATGTCCAACTAATTGCATCACTTTAAGGATCTAATTTTCAGGCTTTCAGCCTTACAGTGGCATCCAGAAATACCAGTGCACAACAGGTGCTCTGCTGATCAGCCACTCAAGGGCACATGAGGAGACAAAACCTGAAGCTGTCTGAGGAATTCTAAGGGAAATAATTAATGGTCTGTAGAGCTAAGTAGCCTTCAGCATTAGGTGATAGCTGAGGAAAAATTTTCGGGACTATAAAAGTCCTAACAGTAATTCTCTCTACATGCCATTCAGGGCTTCTTAATTCTGCTGGGGATATTCCTCAGGGTAGCACACAGACTGTGGCAAATACTACTTCTTTAGCTACCATTTTTCTTCCAGAGATACTTGAAGCCTTATATTCACTTGATAAATGGAAAAAAGCTCAGGATATCTGCAGGATTTGGACTGTGTCATACCTAAAGACTTCTGGCAGGAGTGTTTTCTCATATAATTCGCTTGAAAATACTGTGAACAACAACTCTTTGGTTTTGTTTAAGGCATCTTTCTGGGAAGGAAAGCAAGGGGCAGTATGAAGGTGGTAAGGAAGATGGAGAGAAAAGATCGTCTGTTTATTGCACAGAGTGTGCAGCTTCAGCTCTGGAGCACAGAGTTCTCAGCCTCACAGGGCCCTGCATCCAAACCAGCTTATTCTGGTCAACCCCCCACCCAGCTCCTGTTCCAATGCTGCCAGTGCAATGAACAGCAATGTCAAGCCTTATTTTCTGGACGAAATCCAATTAATAAAAGCCAACAGATTTCCAGGAGGGACAAAGACCCTAATAGTGCCTGGAGAACACACCAATGCCACACCTATGCCACGGCCCTGCAGTACAAGCGTCCTGACCTTGCAAAACTCAACTTCCACAGTCCTTGCATAACTTCAAGCATGTGCTGAATATAAAGATAGTAAGTGATATTATGGATTGGAAAAAGATCGGTTCAGAAGACATAAAGAAAACTTAAAAAGACAAATCAAGACAAACTAGTAATACATGCTTATGCACATGTGCAAGACACCCCTGTAACTGTTCACCTGGTTCCAGCCTGCTCAAAATCTCCTGGTTGTTTTTAAATCTTCTCACCCCTGGAAAGTTCCACGTTATAACATAAGCGATATCAGCCATCTCTCAAGGTACATCAGCTGGAATTTTCTCATCTACAAGTTTCCTATATCCAATGTATTGGATGCAACTTTTCTGGAAATTGCTTTGTGTGCATTGCATGTTTTGCTAAGTGATATTTCCCCAGAGCTGGCAGATCACTCCATAGTAGCAGATGTGCCTGTTTTAGAAAATCACTACCATAAGGAATAGCATAATTATATTTACTGCTGTTTGTTACTGCACCACATATCGACTAGCAGGGATACTGGTACAATTGAGACTCGCTAAGAACTTCTTTTCTTCCTTGGCATAATATACATAATTATGTTTTCTTTCCTCTAATTGCAGCTAAAGATTACCTGCTCACTAATAAACTTTTCTTGCAGTATAAGCCAAAATTAGACCCTGCTCAAGGCAACTGAGGATGCATCTTAAGTATCAGAAGACTTTGGTTTATATCCTTTTGAGTTTTCCACCCGCCTCATAATTTCACTTTAGTATTGGTTTCTAAAAAGGTGAAATTATTGTAACAGAACATGCACTTCTGACAGACTATCCCACTAAGTTTCATGATACCCATGTATTAGTTATCTGCTGAGCCAAAGCACTACACAAAGTTCTGCAAGTATTTAAAGTGTACTACTGAAGATCTGTCAAAAACCTTTTGTGCTATTTTTATGTTCAGAACCAAAGGGAATTAGGAAAGCAAGACACACTGTCCAGGGAATGATAAAATTTCAAAAAGACTTTATTGAAAACATGTTGCCTGAAACACTCCAGAAGCTTTTTATTTGATAAGTGTTCTTATCCCTTTTTTGTTTCATTTCTGATTTGAGAATACATATGCTGATTTCTTTCTCATTTAAATTTCAATTATTGCTCCATTAGTCCCAGATACATTGTGAATTTGTAGCCTTTTGAAATCTTATTATAATTTCCACATATATATGGGGCCAGAATAGCCACTTTTAGATTAAATTAAAAGAAAGAGAAGAAAAAATATTGTAAGAAATTAAAATTACTTCAGTTCTTAAAATGGCAGTGCCATCTACCAGAAGAGCATCTTCAAAATGTGTAGTATGTCTTTTAAAAAACAAAGAACACAGATGACAATATAGAAATTCATTCCCTTAGGAATAACCTTGCCGTCCTGTCCACTCTAATCACAACACACTGTCCTGGCTGATCTGTCTTATGACAGTGGCTCAAGTTCGTACCTGAGAAAGCATCAACTGGTGTCCGGAAAACAAATTTGTTCTTCGCAAACATGAGAGCTGAAATTCACGGTCAGTGTACGTGTTTTCTGGGGTAACTACTGTAAAATAGAGACTGGTGAGGAATGAGACGCTGTACTGCAAGACTGACGTTCCTACTGTGCCTTAGGTAATTAAGCCCTGTGTGTGTGTGTTTGATTGAAGTGCAGAACTAACTGACCCACTGTTTTTCCTTTAACCAGAGGGCAACCCTTTGGTTCCATTAGTCAATTATTTAAAAGATGCAGTGATTGCTATAACTCCTTCAAAGAATCCTTTAGTATATTAGTGCTTACAGGAGGTTAATAATTTAACATTAGAATGTCCAAGAACATAATGCCACGGTCATCAACAAATACGAGTATAAAATACTGGTAATGGATCTTGACTTCATAATAAATCTAACAGATAAAACCAAGGCCAGCCACATTAAGTGTATATAACATAACATTCAGCTTTTTGATGCCTATGTTTTTGACAGGTTTAAAATTAAAAAAGAGACACAGTTTTACTTCAACATGAAGAAAAACATTGCATACTACACTTCTGAGTTACTAGCGTCTAAATATCAAGGCACTTCAGGATTTCTAACATTAACTTTTTCTTAATGAAAAGATCAAGACCTACTATCATCATTTAAGGCTAGGACTAGATAACTATATGCATCCACAGGAAGCTCGTGCTAAACAGGAAAATTCTGATTATCTGTGTCCCAGGCATGTGTTCTTCACTAAAACATTCTTCAGTCTGTCCCAGCCTTTATGTTCCCAAGACAAAACTTGACAAATACTGCCTCAATTACAAACAAAGCTTATCCTTTGCATTTCATTGAACAAAGGCAAACACTGATCAGAATAATGGCATTTCTCAAGAAAATCCAACCCGTCCAATCCAACAGACTCTCCCTTCCTAACTCTCCCACACTTTCTTCATTCAGACACAGCAGCATTGCTTCAAAAAGCTAAAGACAAGGGTATGTGGAGAAAAGGGAAAGCCTTCTTAGACCTAAGCAGCAATGACCACCCATCTGCACAGCAAAGAGGAGGTAGCCAAATGGTCTGTGCTGACCCAAAACTCCAGTGGTGTCCTACTAATGAGTCGCTTCTGTGTCCTTCTGTAAGGAGTCACCGCAGAAATAAAGGGACAGTATGGCAGTCAGCTTCCCTTTGCCCCTAAATCTTGGAGGACAAAGCAAAGGAAAATCATACATGGAACTTACTACATCTGCTGAAGAGCCCTGACATATCTCAAATTCACTGGCAACACCGGCACTGATACTGGAAAGGACTTGTCCTTGGCCACAGTCAAACCCATGCCCTCGACCACAACAACCTTTCAGCAGAAGGGGTGATACCATGACAGACAAACAGTCAAAGCTCTTCACTGGTTTCTCTCACTTGTTTGTTCACTCCTGCAGAAGTGCTATGTGACCACGACCTTCTGAACCTCCCTGCTCCCTCAGACAACTGCAGCTGGAGGGTGGGCAAGTACAAAGACTCTTATTTCATCTCCTTTAACAGTGCCTTTCTACCCCAGCTGTGCCACACACTCTGCCATTCACCATCTTTTACAGTATCAACTCATCACTTTACATAATTAATGATTTTTTTCTAGACATAAGTGCTTTCATAAGCCTGCGATGACTATCAAAGGAGAAAGCAAAGGAGAAAAGATGGAGGCAAAACAGGATGAAAAAAGTAACTTTAAAAGAAAAAGTTCTTACTTGTGCCATTACTCTTCCCTAGGACATGGTGTTACTATGCATTTTTATCTTTGTGACATTCAATTTGCTTTGACTAGCAGCAACATCAGCAGCATAACTGAAGGTGAACCTCTCAAGAACTCATGTTTTTGCAGATAAACAAAACTTGGACAAGAAATGTACAAGAAAATGAAAAAGCTCAATTGGCTTAAATGCTTTTCTTCTTTTAGTTATCCAAAGTTTTCCTACTCAATAACTGACTTGTCATTTTGACTTGTTCATTTATCTACATTTTTCTATTAATATTCTATTTTTAGATTATAACCGTTTTACCCCTCTGAAAAATCATGTGTTCTTTAGATAAAATGCTAAGATACATGTCACAATGGGAAGCAAACAAAATGTACTGAAAATAACTGATTCCACTCTTTTTTCTGTCCTAAAACTCTACACTAAACTTCCAAAGACTGAAGAGCCTTATTAAAAAAACTGGGCTAATTTCGCTAATTTTTTACTATTTTATGATTCTTGTATCAAAGCTAAGGGAAAGTCAGGAGGGGTTTTTTTATATCCTAGAGATTTGTCTTTTAACTTGGTATTTAACCTCTTGTTTGGATTCTCTCGCTGTTGCTGTTGCAACATCTCAAAATTAGTGTCAAGAGGATAATTTTGCATGGTGGAATCTAGAGAAGGGATTTATATAAACCTGAATGAATCTCAACCAAGTGGTGCTGAATGGCTTTAAACTTTAACAAAGGGCTTTGGGTAAGGCCCATAAATCCTGTGGAAGCGTTCTTACTGCGTCAGGGAATCCCGCACTAAGCCACACATCTCCTCTTTTCTTCCCCCTTGGAAAATCCATGAAACAAAGCAGAAACCTGATTGTTCAAGTAGTGGAAACCCAGCTACAAAAATCTATTTGCAGGGCTGAATTCTGAGAACTTGGTAATGAGTGAAAAGTCAGCTGCTACTGAGCAGGTGTTGGACTCCTGCAGACTTCAAATATCTGAAAATCCAATTTTACTGGTTGATAAGATTTAATAAAAACTAACAATTACTTATACTGCGTATTGTGTTTCTACAGCATAGCAGTATTGTTATAACAAAGTATCACATTATTAACTTTTTTAATCTGGAAACTATTTTCAAAGTATTACAACTCAGTATTCATTTTTTATTGCTTTTACTTAAAAGCCAGTAGCTTTTCTTATAATTTTTATAATAATATTTATTAAGTATTCATGCCCTTCATTATATGTCTTTAAAGTAATTAACCAAATAAAATGTCTGCTTTTAGAAGAAGTGTTTTTACAGGCACAAGTAAAGATGCCCAGCTATTTCCAGGATTCTGATGTTGACTGCCATAATTTAAATGAAACTCTTGGGAAAAGAAATCCCACATTAACGTTTGAACCAGAGTAAGTTTTGCTTTTTGTGGAAGTAGCCAGTTGGCAGACTGGGGAAATTTAGAGATTATCTATATGGATTGAATAAAAGTTGCAGATATTAAAGCTTTTTTATCACTACACCAAAAAAAAATGAGAAAATGGAGTATCTCACCTAAAAAATTAAGCACTATCTCCTGAGCATGTGCAAACTGTAACTTTCAAATATCTACAACTTTATCCAGGTTGTATGGATTTTTAAGCAGAATACAAAATGTATTTTTCTCTTCCCACAAAATGTAAAGCCCTTGCTCTAAAATGTAGCAAAAGCGGTACTTTTAAATTTTCAAAGGAAATCTTAAACACTGAAAAGCAATGACTTTCTCTTGTCTCATTCTGAGCCCATTTTTTTTGCAGGGAAAGTAGATTTGATACAAAAATTGAGCAGACCACGAGTATAGAAAATTCCATCCCCGAGCAGCAGACTCTGGTAAAATTATAGGCAATTGAAAATCCAGCGAAAGGAGAGAACCCTCAGCAGTCTTTAAATGGGGAAAACTTCAATGTCTCTCATGTGTATAAGAAAGAATAAATTTAATATTCAAATAAAATTTTAAGACTAAATTAAGTTAGAAAAAATACTGGGTAGTTCATTAAATAAATTGGTCAGGTTGACTTTTATCAACTTTTTAAATCTTTATTTTACATTCTAATTCAGAATAATTTTTAATGTTGGTATTTTCTTGAAAACATACATTTAAGGTCACCAAGACCTACTGCTGAGATAAAGTCACATCTGTAATTCAAAGCAGCCCAGAACACATCATTTCTCACGTCCTTGTCCAGAAAAGAGAAAAGGTGGGAGGATAGTCCAACTTCCATAGCCTTCTTTATGTTAAATATAAAATCAATCATGCTCGCAACCAACCAACGCAACACTTTTATAAAAGCCTCAAAAAAAAAATCAAATTTCTTACTTTCCTTACAGAATACCCAGACTCAAATACCTTCTTTCCGAAGACAGTGTAATTTTTAACAGGTCTTAAAGGGTGCAAGAAAATCATTCACCCGCCTTCACTCGGAGTGTGAGAGTGCAGAGGGAGCTGCAGCAGTGGGGTTCTGACCGACTCTCTTTTTCCAAAGTACCATTTCCCTGTCTGTGGGAATTCTTGCAATATGCAATACTACAGCACACACACATAAATACTTACAAAAAACAAAAAGGTTCCTCAACCCACAATTGTCTTCTTTTCCAAAACATCTGCAAAGCGTTTTATCATATTATAAACCCATGTTTTATAGAAGCATTAATTCATGTGATGTCTCCAGAGGCAACCACACTTTAAAGTGTAAAGATGCAACACTTCAGTAATTGCAATATTGTCATTATATACAAGCAAAGAAATAAATATTCAAAGTAATTTTTTTGCATTACCATTTGTGTGTCGCAAAATGATATATTTATTTGAAAGAAGTTTTCTGTTATTCAAGCACATAATTTGTCATAAGTTTCTAAACTGTTATTGGTGGGTGAGTGCATTTCAGCCTGCAGATTACAGGCATAGGCTCCGAATTTCTGGTTAAGACAGACTGGTATTTCATCCATTGATCCAGGAGGGGTTAGAAAATAATCTTTCTTTTGGCTGCTTATAGCATTCTGAGCCAGTATCTGTCCAAAAGCTGGGAGCTGTCACATCCTCCTTTTCACTTTAGTGTAGTCTGATGCCTTCCTACTGGCTTTCTCATGCTTTTATTAAGTATTGCCAATTCTTTCTATCCCAAGCCTCATCAAGCTTTCCACAGACCAATTCCAATTTCTAATTTAGCTCATCTCTGTTAAAATGTCTCCTTCACTCAGCATAATACTTAATGAGTACCATGAACTCAGCTTCCTAAGGAATACCACGTATTAAAATGATGCAAATTCAAAAAGTGTAGTTAAAATCTCACTCAACTTTCAATGTTCAAGGGCAGGTAAAGCAGCAGGTTTTACTCCCAATCCCTTAGGAGATTTCTGGCCATTTATTTCCTCTAACTTTAGAAATCAATTGTGAAATCACTGGCCATAAACAGAATAAGAGAATGAGGCAGTAAGAACTAAGACCCCAAAGTTACCAACCTCAGGAGAAATAATTTTCTGAAGAAAATGACTTAAATTTCTGTCCTGAACCACTGCTTCTGGAAGATAGTATAACTAGACACTTTCCCTTGACACCAGCACAAATTGGACTGTGCCCTTCACGGTAGGAAGAACACATTGGGGGTGACAAGTCAAAAATGGGGCAAATCAGTTGTTTCAAATTGTATGTAAGGAGAGCTGATGTGGCTCGTGGGATCCCTTGGGTAGACGTTAAAGTACACCTGCAACAAGAGAAGTATGAATTCAACCCAAAACAGTAACTAGCGTAGGTAAGTAAATAAAAATAATGAAGTAGCCAAAGAATCATTAACTTGTCAGGTTATGACAGCACAGCAACAATCTTCCTGCTATCAAGGGATAAGCTTCTGGAAAAACAAGACGTGATGATTTCCAGTTGCAGAAGTATGAAAGACTTAGAAACGGAAAATCTGTCCAGTACCACAATAGCAGCTATATATAAACTGGTTTCATGTCTTTTTAATTCATTCATAATACAATTCCTTAGACATAAATCACATGATAACCTAATTTACAGGGCCTGGGCAATCACAAATACTGTGGCAAACTGCTTTCTGATCTTATCAATGGATTGCTTCAAAGATTACCACTATAGCACACACCGGGGAGCAGCAGTTTGTCTGCAGCACCACTGGACACCAAACCACCTCCACAGCCCTGCTGAGAACCTGCATTACACAGAGGACTTGGAGATACACTGCAATGGAGTGAACTTCCATTTTAAAACTTCAGCTTTTGGAGGAACATGGAAGAACTAAGAGTTCACACAGATTTGCATTTTTCAGAAGTCAGGACTGAAAGGAACCCTGCACTGAGAAACTACTGCATTTCACAGCAGCCTTTTCAGAAGCCACACTACATCCAAAAGCTGAGTGATTTATGTGTACATGCAGACACCACACAAACACAACTGAAATTAATGCCAGTTATAACCCACCTAAGTGGGGCACACAAGTCATTTTGGGGGCTGGTAATCTCCTGTGTCTGTGAAACACTGATGATCAGTGTTCAATTCCATGTTACTTACAGAGACCACTAGTACAGACCACAGTGTCTTCCTGCCTTAGCCAAGAGAGAAAATGAATGGTTGATCCATTATTGGATTTCCCCTCCCTCAGTAATGTCAATTCCTTTAAAGCAGAGTGCCCTGTTCTGTCAATTCAGCAATCTCAAGGCTGTGTCCTGTTATGTTCATTTTAGAGTGAAATAAAAAAAGGGGAGATATCAGAATAAAGAAATTATATCACCACATAGAAAGTTTAACTGATTGATGTATAATGCAACTTCTTCCTTGCTGAACCAAATCAAAAATATTTGCTCTGGAGATCGTTTAGGTTTAACAAAGTAATTTTTATGTGTTCAGTTAACTACAAACTCTGCTTCTAGAAAAGCTGATATACTGAAGTAAAAGGTCTGCTTGTTTGACTACAGCATGCAGTGTTGTACCTGACTGCCAGAAGGTGATCACTCACAAAAACACACCTGTGAACAGATGTGTTGTGGTTTTAATTTAAAATTTTCTGTGATTTTAAAGTTTTGTATCATACTAACTGTGGAAAAATGTTTTTCAGCCTGAAAACCTCAACTTTACAGAGAACATGACTGTAACCTCCATATTTCTCAAGTCATCTATTCTCCCTCCCAAACCCCCCTTTCTTTCCTATGATTTCCATATGCTTTTGGGCCAGCTCTATCCATCTAAAGCACACTAAATAACCCAAATTTTTCTTCTTTCTCTTTCCATCTCTTCTACCTCAAAGAGCCAAATACTTAAATTTCAAAGAAACTCTGTGGAAGGCAGTTATTTCATTGAAATTCTCAGCTGCTAAATTTTCTCCCGCTGAGACACCTGGGCCCAAAACTCCCATCCAAATCTGTGTGAAACATCTCTCAGCTCTGTGTTACGTTGCTTATTAGAATATCTTTTCTCAAGAAAGCCCATAAATCCATTCTCATGAAAGTGTTTAAAGAGTAAGAGGGAAAGGAGCATGGTTTGCAAGCTGCCAGTTTGCTCATTTGCTCATTACTGCATCTTTCCTCAATTTTTTTACTTACATGTTGTTTACTTTTCATATAAAGAGGGACTCGAATTCCTTATTTGCATGTTTAGCATCCAGAAGAAGGCATTCCATACAGTAATAATAGCAGCTTTGTAAATTCCTCTTTAAAGGTAAAGTTGAAGTTGAAGCATTATCTTTCTGCAGTGGCTTTTTTTTTAAATTTCATTCCAATAGAATTAATACCTGCCAATACTCTCACCTCATCAATTCTGATTCTGTAAATGAAAAAAACCCAAGTTCCTCCACAGAGACCCCTTTTTAATGGCAATATCCCAAGTCTGTGACTATGTGTCAAATTAAAACTCTAAAGTCGTGAATTCACCTGTGAACTGAAGCCTTAGTCCAGTAGCTCTTAGAGTGCACGTACACAACAACCCTGTTCAAGGTTTGTGAGCAAAACAGCACTGCCCAGAAACAACTGCACTGAACTCAGACCAACAGCTGTTTTCCTAACGCTTTTGAAACTTCTGAAAGCTAAGTGGAGTCTGACTCAATCAAGACCCTTAATTTAACGACATGTAAGAGGGAATTCACTTCTCTGAATACACACAACCTTTATGGGTCCCCCATACCAGTCCTTAAGACATGGACCTGCTGCCAGCCCCCTGCTTTATCTGCTGGCCCAACAGCGATATCTCAGCGGATCCCATGTCTAATAGGGCATCACAAATGTCCTTCAGCACCTAAATGACTTCTTCAGAAATGCAGTGTCATGTCAATGCAAAACAGAGTATTAAAGTTGGGGCCATTAAACAAATGCAGTTTTTGTCTCCAAAATCCATTTTGAAGACCCTACTCCCAAAATCCAAGCAAATAGCTCCTGTCTTCTTTATTCTGCAGATATGTCAGTATGTGAGGTGACCCAGTGGCCAACACACAGAAGCAGGACATTTTACTGCTAGAGACTTCATTGCCATACACCTTGCAATGGACTGGGAAACTGGGAAGGTAAATAACTGACATCAGTGCAGCAGTTGGATATGACAGTGAATAAGCCATAGAAATAGCTGGCAAGAAAACAAAGTTTCTTCATTCTGCCTGGGTAGTGGAAAAGCTTAAAGATTTATTTTGAATCATCTCGGTTTTAATAGTTTGCTGTGGTCTCCTCAGGTTCGTTTGTTGCTGGGTTTTTTAATTATTATTTTTATTGCCATTTTTGGCATGCAATCTTGATGAGGGATTTTAATGGCAGGGTGATTAATTTGTGGAAAGGTATGGGCTGCAGGTCTCGTAAGCATAGCAGCAAGATAAAATTCTGGCTGGAACAAGCAGATTTGAAGAGTTCCACCCCCCTCCCTCAGGGTAAGATTTACAGTGTGAATTTCTGCAACATATTTATGGTGATACTTTCTCTTTCCTATATATACACTCTACTGCTGAAATTCACAGACTTGAGAAATGGAAACACATGTGAGGCCAAGCACAGTTTTCCTCACTCTTTCTCCCTAAATTGTTCATCTTGGCATTTTCAGCAGATGTATTAGGATCTTTCCAATACAAATGTTATCACAGGTACTCCAAATATACTGTGCAACTAAACACGGGGGACTCATCTCGGAAACCAAATACCCTAAACCCTAGGTTCAAAGATTTAAAACATCTAAGACCAGCTGTATTTGAAAATTCTGGCAATTTTAACCTCATATACCAAAGCCTTAGAAATCATTCTCCCAAAAGAACTCACTTCAAGCCGGGAGGCAAAATTACACATTCTTAATTGCGTAACTGCAATAGACATCATGTCCTCAAAGCCAGCAGCAGAGCATCAGTGTGAGTTTCATACTGCAAAAACACAACTACCAAACTTCATCAAAAACAGATGACAAATATTTTGGAATATTATAATCCGAACTGTCTCTCCTGCAGTACTTCAGCTGAAAGGTATACAAGCTCTGCTCTAGGAAAGCTCACAAACATCTCGAGCTCTACTGAATCCTGCAGGAAACTGTGCTTAGAAAAATCCGATGCAGTGGCCACCCTCATTATTACAGTAACTCATGAAAAGTGGGGTTTGTACCAACTAGCTCACCAGTTAAGCTGAGTTTTGGGCCTCTGTTTTTTTTCTTCTAAGATGCTTGCAAATATCAAAAGAATGTTCTGGACAGTTTCCTCCAGCTCAAACTCCATCTATCACGGCAGCCTTGGACACTGTCAGGTTTCTGCAAGAGGCATTTTGAATATAAATCTTTGTCTGGTGAGCTTTTGGATAATTCTGACTGTTCAAGAATTACAGATCACAAACACTGAGCAGCTCCAGCAACTACTAATATACAGTTCAGCAAAACTTTTGGCCCTTGCTCTACTTTCCTCAGAAGATATAAAGAACGCAGTTTATGTGATACCATACAAACCCCTGAATAATTCATTTGCCACATAGTCACATTTTGAATCATCAGCCTTCATTTCCCTCCCTTTACAACATGATGGACAGCACAAGCTTTTAAAATCAGAGACTTTGGCTTACTAGTTTTGGGAAAGGTTTTCCAGGCACTGAAGCACAGGTTTTTTTGTGAACCCCCCAGAGTTTACAAAAACAGGGGTTTTTGTTTAAACACGGGTTTAAACGGGCCTAATTTTCTGGTCCATTTTAATTGTCATGCTAATGGCGTCATTCCTGAAAAATTATTCTACTTCATCTTCTTTATAAGCAAGGATTATATTGTATTGTATTTCTGCCTGCAGTATAACTTCTTAAAACAAACTTCACTGCATAACAAGCTTTTTTTTATTAATCACTGAAGTTTGGTTCTTTTATGGTTTAATTGAGTTTCTTTGGTACAGAAAAGCAACAAAGAACAAAAGGAGCTCTCTGCCTCTCAATTGGTCAGAAGTGTTTTTGGTTGTCCCCCATTTCCAGAAGAACACCAATATCTAGGGTGGCCAATGACTGACTTTTAGACTTCTCCACTAATCCCAAGATCAATTTTTAGGAGAGTGCCAGGAAGCTGCAGTAATAACTCTGCTGTCAGTCTGATGCATTCCTTCAGCAGTATATTCACATTTAAAAGAGAAACTGTAATCTCATAAGGAGATATTGCTAATTATGTTTTAGGAGTATAATTTTATATCCATTCTTAAATGTAAACATAAACAGCTTTCATAAGATCATCAAATATTGGAACTACAACTAGAATCTCTGTCACCTTCAGAGGTGTTCTTTATTATTTATGACTGAGTCTCTTCTGCTAATATATCACCAGTACGCCACTTGCATTTTCATCACTGTTCTGAAGCAACTAGTAAATCATGCCCATATTTCTCACACTATTCTCTGTTCTCAAAACCTGAATTAAACGTGAAGAATGGAAACTGCACTCATGCATTCTTAAAAGCCCAGCACAATCATAACTCAAATACTTTCTCGCAATTTTTCTATTAAAGTCAAACTGGCAAACTTGTGACTCATCAAAGCAATTTTCTGATACAGTTCTCTGAATCATTTCCACTGGGGGACGGGGCCATGGGATCCACCGCCAGCAAATGAGGATGCAGCCTGCAGACATATCGGGCAATGGATATTTAATCAAACAGAAGCACTTCTCATTGCCATGTATGGTTTTCTTTGAAATCTAAAAGGCTGATCTGTATCCTCCTCAGCCCGCTGCCAGCGTGGCTTTCCTCACTGGGGCTTTCTGCAGCACAGACACTGCCAGGCTGCTGCAGCAGCTCCAAGGAGGCAAACTGTAAAGCAGCTGATGACAGGAGCTGCTCACTTCCCACGCTGGGATGGATCCTGAGTGATGAGCACAGCTCAGACAGTTTGGCTCACACCTTTCTCCAGCTAAACAAACCAGGGAAGCGGCTGAAAGGAACTAAATGTCCAGTGGTCATTCCCCTCCAGCTCGTGAGCAGCGGGCATTGCCTCAGCAAACACCTGCCCCGGGGAGACTGCCCTTGTCAAATATCCCACACTGAGAGCTTCTACCTCAGCCTTTACAATGCCCAACTCCCATTTTTAAATGGAGCATTTGTTTGTGACTGATACACAAAATCTACTGCATATTGCACAAATGCACTGGAAGGAAAGATGTTGCAGCAAAGCTGTTTGCTCTCTCCTTATCCCAGGACTCTGATGCAGGGAAGTGGTAGAGCACAACCACAGGATTTACTGCTTTTCATTCAGTTGTGCTTCAATCTGCTCAGGCACTTTCTTACCACCTCTTTCCTCACTGAAGAGTTTTAGCAGTCTTGGAATAGACCCTATAAAGTGTAAATTAAGTATGAAGTTAAGTTTGGACAGCAGAACACATGTTCTTGTATTTAGTACCAGGATATTTATCTTCTAAACAGATTATTTTTACAGTGTATTAAGGAAGGTTAAAGAAATATTTGTACACCTTTGATTTTAACAAGAAGAAGAAGAAATGAGCTTGGGTTATAATAGAAGAATTACAGTACAGCTGTTACTCCCTAATTAATTCTGTATGTGAGTAAATCAAAGTTCTAATTATAGACATGAAAAATGCTCAATATTGTGGAATATTTATGCAAAACATTATTCCTAGCACTTATCAGCTAAAATATAATGTCTCACTAGAGCTGAAGCAGCAATTTTTAAAAGTGTCATCATTTTTTTTGCCACTTCTTTATAGCTCAATACATGGAAAGTGCCTGATGAGAGTACAATTTCATTTTTTTAAGTACTTTGTAAATCCCCACTGACAACTGGCTCAATTTTCCTTTAAGAACTTTATTTAAAAAAAAAAATCCCAAAAATCCTTAAAATTGCATTTCTTTTACAGTTATGAAATAATGTCCTTTAGTTTCACAGCTGTCCACACATTTTGAAAAAATTACATTTGACCTTCTCTTCCATGTGCTGTACCATGCACCCTGTCATTCTTATTTCCATTACATCGTTAAATAGTAGCTCCCTCCAAGTCCTAATCCTGAAAGTTACTCTAGCGGGGAAGATTTGATTCTACCCTGCCAAATTTAGAGAGCTGAAGCTACTCAGCTACCACAAAGACAGACCAATAATCTCTCTGGAGATGGCAAAGAAGAAAGGATTTGGGATGCAGACTCCCCACTAGTGAATGCCCTGCTGTTACTCTGAGAGCATTAACCAAACAACAATTACACCTTAATGGCAATAAAAGATAAAACAATATAATTGCCATACGACAATGGTGCCACTCAATGGAAAAGCTCTCAGGTGATGACTTGGTGGTTCTGTGCACGACAGATAACAGAGACATTCTAGCAGGATTAGCCTGAGTCTCCAAAGTGTGGGCCTTTTGGAGTTTTTTCCCTCCATCCCTTGAAAATGCAGAAAAAATTGAAATAGACTCTTAAATGTCAGCGGACCTATTTAATGAGCTGTGCAGGCTACTGTAGTTCCTTTGTTTCTATCATCTATTTATTTTAAAACAGGACTACGACAATTTATAAATAGAAAGGAAAGCCCAGTAAACTTCACAGTCACCAGCCATCTTCCACTTAATTTTATTCCATGGAAATTCAGAGCCCTGAAATGCTACACAGGCCACTGACTAACTGACATTGACTTCTATAAAAAAGTTGTGGCAAGCATTTGATCAAACATCATTAAAAAAAAAAAAACTAGAAAAGAGGCACAGTACACATAAAAAAAAGGTGTTAGTTAGCAAGATGGCATGAAAACGTTTTTTTAAAGGTTAATTAATATTCTCACTAGATCTGCATCTGCCACAAAAGGTAATTAATATTTTCAGTAGATCTACATTTTCCTCTAAAAGAAAGGTGGACACAACAAGTCTCTGCTAACCTTTAAGGTAATTCAAAGATACATCACAGAGCACAACGATCTTGTGAAGCACAAGAACTTCTATTGACCTAGGAGTATTTTAGGTTGTTTTAATCTGGCTTCAACTTTAAACTCCACGGTTTCAAAGAAAGTGTGATAATGATCACTTCACTTCTGTCCTTTGAAGTTTCTTCACCTACTCTTGCTTGATACTCAGATCTCCCATTTATTCTGCACAAACACCTAGAAAACACAGCTTATTAGTCTTTCTGATATTATTAGGGCTGACAAAATAACTCTCACAAAGGAGTTCAAAGTAGCGATGAATGTTGCAAAAATTACCATTTCTGGAAAACTGTGAAAAGGCAAAACCACAATAAGAAATTATGTGTGATCATCAACGGGAACATGTGAAAAGATAAAAAAGAATCACTCACAGCATGGGACTGCATTTATCTCATTTACCTGATTCAGCCAAAGTTACAGGGCCAGGCTTGGCAGGCTGGGAAAGGAAAGTACAACCCCTGCGCTAGAAACTCAGGAATTATAACTTCAGGGACCAGTGGGGGAATCGGAGCAAGAGAAATCTAAATTTTGCTAGCTTGAAATATAGCTCTGAATGATCTTTGTCAACCTTTAAAAACAGGCAGATTTCTTCCTTTTAGCTACCGGTCCTGTATATGGAAGGGGATGAATAAATCAAACATACACATACAAATACGCAGAACTCACTGTCCCTGACAGAGGACGACTTCAGGCTGACATGTGCAACCCCTTACACACTTCAGCAAATAGAACGTAGCAAAATAACTGCATTACAATGGTGAGAAAATTAGCTTTGTATCCTGTCAGCATTCTCAGATCCCAGAGGCTGGAGACACTCTAGAGAAAGGGGAGGGGGGGAATAAAAGAAAATAGTTAGAGCTGCTTCGCCCTCCGCACTGGGGTCACACTTGCAGCAAAACAAATTAAAAGACTAATGTTTCTATTTTGCACTGCCATCCTCCTGCACAGCAAAGAAAACAAGAAGTGGGTGTCACTAAATCTTACAGCAGCTTCATCAGTGAAAAAGGTGGTGGGCATTTAGGGCACTGAGCTCGCTTCAGTCAGGGTACTCGCTGCACCTCCAAATCATGTTTTTCAGGCCACTCATTTCCTTTTACTACGAGGCAAAGAATCCAGGTCAGAAAAGAGGGAGTGAATAGAATCCTTTTAGGGATATTTCAAAACAACAGAGCTACCTAGCTCTGGTATGCAAATTATGAATTCCTTCTGACGACTTCAGGGTGTTACTTCAGCCCAGCAAGAGATACAAGAGCAAAGTGACAGTGTATCAGCTCTATAACTTATGCATTTATTTGTTTATGCAGCCCATACATTTAGCTCTCCTAACACAAATAAATCAAGAATGCTAATGAACACAGGGAATATCCTGAGTCAGTCTTCTCAATATATTTTCTAAGTTTCATTTCTTTCCAGTGTTAAACTTCCTGTTTATATCATAAATGCTATTAATTATGACAAAAACAAGGGAATAAATATTTTTTTCACCTTTAAATACATAAACAATCTTAAAAACATGCAAGTGGTCATAAGTGATGTTTATCTTCTGCTACAAATGTGCTAATGACATGCACGAGAAAATGATACTAACATAAGTTTGCAATTTAAACTCTTCTCCTGTGTGAGGCTGAAGTCTTTTGACTCTTCTCAAAAGTGGACTCTAAAGACTTTTCCTGATTTCATAATTATCAGCTGAAAATACCGATGTTTCCAAAGTGAACAAGGAGGCGATGAGTCTGGGAAACAGGGATGGAAACAGAGATTTAAAGGCAAGTATTTGGAAACTGATATGGGAGGTAGAATCCAAATGCTGCTATGTCAAATACAGTGAGAAAATAATAGAGTTGGCACCTGGACAACTTCTGGAACTTCATTTGAGGCTTCGCAGTTTCTGTAAACAGCACAGCACCGGGGTGAAACTCCAGCAGTGCTTCTTTCACAAGCTAATTTTCTGTTCTTATAACAATGCACCTTAATTCCAGTTTGATGAGTATCCCTGCCAGCAACACATTCTCATTTTCCTAAACCCCTGTCTGGGGACTGTTCAGAGCTGACGGTGCTGTTTTAGGGCCAATTTTTTGCAGTCACTGCTACCTACTCCCATCCACACAGCCTTGCCAAGATACACAGTTCATACTATGGTGCTCCGGTCTAAATTAATTCTTTCTATTTGAGTTTTGCTTCTACAACCTCAAATTTAAGTAAGTACCTCCCCAAGGAACTTTACTATATCATCTATTCTATTAAGGGCACACAAAATTAGCTTTACTTACTGGTAAATGCTGATTAAAGCTTCTGCGGGCTGAAAAGTTAGAAAGGTTATGGATTTTAGGTCGTGAACTTCTGTATTTATGTGCTAGATTAACTCCAAAAGTTACAGTGCTTTTAGGATTGAAAAAAAAAAAAAGAAAAATTAAAATTTTATAAAAGTAGATGGAACCTTGCTCAGAGGGTGCTTTGTAGTAGTATTTTTAATATACTGTTCTTTGCCTTTCTGTAGCACATAATTCTGTTCATCACATCTCTCTTCTCCACATTCTAACTTCCTGCTACTCTTATGCTAGACTTAATATTCTGATACTTCTTTGTCCTCAGGCTCCTCTTCCCAATCACTGTTTTATCTCTGGTTTAACTCCCATGCCTTTCTGTCAAGAACTACGTTTCTATTCCTCCTTGCAATTCCTCTTGCCTGTTTCCAATCATATTAATTTTCATTTCTGTAACAACACTGTGCCAGCAATCCTTACATATCACAGCTAAAGAGTAATGCTTTGTTTTCCTTGATATGTATCTTTAGAAGACTGATTTTAAACAGCAAGCTTCATTTTCCAGAGTTTAGTTGCATAAAATACCATAAAACTGTCTAGCATTTCCCTCCAGTAATCCTTTTACCTAACTTTTACTGGGGTTTCAAATCTTTATTAAACTTTGATATTTAATACATTTGATATTCTGCTGGATGCTAAATTTTTTTCCTCTAATTATTTTACTGGCAACATCTGTGTTTGCTAAATTGGAATTCTCTAAAGAGGGCTACATTGTATTAATAAGCCAACATCTCTTGGTCCTGATGTTTAATTCATTGGGTTTTATTAGTATATTTCGAGGAGAAGATTTAATTTGTACGTATTAAGCATCCCAACCACATGGCCTCACACTCAGGATGTGTTTCATTAAGCATAATCCCTAGTAATGAATCTTTTCAAATCTCTCATACAAAACGCTCCTCCCCCTTTTCATTCCACCTCAGATGCTTCTAGAGAAACTTAATCAAATTTATTAAGAAGCAAGCTAAAAAAAATCCCGCTGTGGTATGAGGTATCAACCTTTGCTGTATGTAGATTTCGACTCATCCCATGTGTCGCTATAATTCCTTCGGAAAGATTTCAGGAATAAAGGGGACTAAAGGAATGTTCTCTCCCTCAGCTCCAACAGCTCTCAGTTGCTGCAGCATTTTACTAACAGACCTGAGACTGTGGTGTGAAGTTCTCCCCCTCAAGGGGCCAGCTCTGTCTCCATACTATTAATTATCTCTTTATTTCCTACACATCACGCAGCTGCAAAGGAGGTGCAACCGTAAGTTAATAAGAAAATGATCTTTTAGGGGAAATACAATTTCTTACTAAGGCACACATAGTAGAATAAAGGAAATTAATCATGTATTTATTTACAGCACATGTTTAGCATTTCCATGAGTTTGTGTATCAAGTCTTGATTACAGGATTATCAGAGTCTGTTTTTAGTTAATCTGTTTTTAATGAACGTGTGCTTGCCAGCTTTGTGTCCCCATTTCCAACAATTTTACTTCATTTGCAATATTTTAACTTTACTCTCTGCCAAAGTGAAAAAAAAAAAGCTCATAAAACCAAAGAAAATTAGTAAAAGTATTTTGTCAGTCCTAATATAAAGCTTTAATTAAGGAAAGCATTTAAGCATGTGCCTGATTTTATGCCAAGGCTTAAGCACATGTGAAATTAGTCTTAAACATTGAGTTGAATTGGAGTCCATGTATCATTAACAGTTTGAATTGAATTGCAACAAAATAGTCATCCATGTAACAGTTCTGTCTTGAGTAAGTCATCCATTTCTAAGCCAGGGACATCGCCACAGCTATAAACAGTCTCAACAGTCAAGGCAAAGGATCACGATAATAAAAAGGCTGCTTGTGCCCATTCATGGGATGCCTGGTGTAGCATTCTCCACAATGAAAGGCCATTAAGAGTAGGAATTCCTCAGGGAATTCCTGAAGGCTACAGTAAGCTAAATTCTGCATGGAGTTTGAAAAGCTTTTGGTGCTCCTTCAACAGCACGGTAAAACAAAAAGAGGAAACAAAGTCGAGCAGCTTTTTGCTCATCTCTCATTCTAGAAGCAGACCTGTGCCAGCACAGCTCCCACGAAGGCTCTGTTAAATACATCATATAACAAGTAATACCAGGCAACTACAGACCCTCCAGTCGTGTGACTCCAGACAGAGCCCCTGGCCATGACAAAACCTCTTGTCAAAGCAGCGGGGAGAAGCCCACACGATGGGGAAATCTTCCAGTGGTTATTTAAGACAGTTTTAGGGAAACTATGTAAAGAAAAGACTACAACTTTACTTCTCCAATGTCTCAGAAGTTCAATCTGAGTTCAATCTCCTGCCACACTTATTCAAAACAGTGTAGGCTTTACAGCAGATGGTAAAATTGCTCACTTATTACATCAGACAAAACTCTAAAATTCCTGATATGGTGTTGTCTTTGAGTGATGTCCACATTTTGCATGGCTAATTTCAGTCTCTATGGAAAACTTTCTTCCACAATGAGAAAAAAATCCCTGAAACAGTAATTTCTCGTTCACACAAGAAAAGCGATACGGGTAGTATATGAAAGACATGCAGCTAGGAGAAAGGCATTTTAATTCCAAGGCTGCATACATTTGAGATTATTAATTCTAAATTCTTTGGTTGTACACAGGCTGTTGAGACAGACTGGTTGGATTAAAGGGCTATTATGGAACAGACTGCAAATGTGTTTTTCCAGTTGAGAAAAGACGCTGCTTAAGGTGGAGACTAATAACTATTTTGAAAAGATGCTGCCCTGCACTGGGATGATCTCTCACCTTTCAAAGTTCGTTTTTGAACTACTGACTTAAATGTTTGCTCATACTGTACCTTCAAATCGCCCCACTATGAGATTTTGCAGATCCCTCAGAACTCACTTGAAATCTTACCATGAGATCCTGCAGGAAACGGCTGGTGTCTGGAGCCCTTCCTTAACAGGCTCTGGATCAAGCACAGTAAAACTCAGTGGCACTCAAGACAGTTGTTCTGGTGGCTGTCCCAGCCTGACCAGCAGGAAGACTTAACCTCAGCTCCAAACACTGCTTTCACTGGTTTTAATTGTTCCCCAAACTCTACAAAGATTCAGGCAGGACCCAAGCCAGCACCAGGACCTGCACCAACTGTGTTACCAACTCCATCTACATCTGCCAGGAAGCAATTTCCATGAGAAAAATCATATTTTCTATCCTTTACATCTGTTTCCCTGTCACATCACTTCTTTCTTTTACAATGATAGAACAGCAAAGGAATAGGAAGAAAATGTATTGATATGCAAAAGACTATGAGCTAAAGATGCACATTCATGAAAGTAAACTCCCCAAAATGTCTAAGTCTGCCTGTGACTAATGAAACCCGAGTAATCAAATCAGTCATTGTCAAACCTCCAGCAATATTTCAAGATACAAATTCATGTGATTGGATTAAAACATTCAAGAGGTTTTTGCCTTCACACATAAGCATAAAATTAGCAAGTACACTTATTAATTCATAGAGGAAGCACTTAGGTTTAAGTGGCATATGGCTGTGCCAAAATATGGCAGATCTGAGGATCTGACCTATGATTAAAATGATGAGCTACATTCATTTATACTCAGTTTTTTAAATGATACATCATTTTATCGCTTTGTTTCAGAGACAAGAGGTTAGCTCATGTACTCAGAAGCAGAACAGTATTATCTCATCCAGAGGATGAAGCAAAGACACAAGGTAAGCAAAACTAAAAAAAAATTTAAATACCAAGTTACATAAGTAAACTACTTACAGTGAACTGTATCTTGCAATTCGTACACGTGCATATTTTCTACTGTAGAGCAATTAAGCTTCACCAGCTTCCTCATTCTCCCCAGCAGAAAGTAAAGGAAAACTATTATTGAACTGACTTTACCATTCTCCTATTAAATATGGCAGAACATGATCATATTTACCCAGACACAGTTCTGCTGAAGGCCAGTGTGCTCAGGGGCCTCCACCCAAGCAGCTTCCCAGGGAACTTGCCCCTGCTCTCTCCTAGGACATCTTCCTTGGATCCAGATGAAGTGGAATAAATCTTATTAAATTGGTTTTACCAGGGAAAAATATTGAGGACTTACAAACAAATCAACCAGCCCATCAAAAAAAAAAAAAATCAGAATTTGAAGTGTCAGAACCTCTAATTAAAACCAAGCAATTAATTCTACTGTAACAGAAAGTGACTGCCACTACCTATTAATTCTGCACACAGCACATACCTACATGTAACTTGTGTACATCCCACAAAGCCCACCTGCTTTTTGTACAGGGCCAGTTCCCTCTTCTCCCAAGCAAGATAAAAAGCAGTGAGCATGGATGATGTTTATGGACAAAATATCTACGGCTTCAAAGAACATTTAATTGTATAAGTCATTTAGCTCACTTCAGTGTTAACTTCTGGTACTCGTGAGGAGAAATATAATCACCTTTGGATACCTTTTTTTTTGTTTCCTTCTTTTGTTTTCCTCTTGAACTAAAGGTGAATGCAATATATGAAAAACCTGCTGGTTGGCTTTGCCTCTCTTGGAAAAGAGAGGCCAGAGCTTTTGAAAATCGACTCAGTGCCTCACTTATCTGGGTAAGACAGGTCACCTCAATCAGACAGGGGGTCCTTCTGAAAAGGCAGTGGGGGCAGGGAGACAACAACCTCCAAAAAATGGGGAAATGCAGCCAGTGACACCTGAGGACAGAGAAGGCTCCTTGAGCACAGCCGCCTGCTTTGTAATTTTTAACATCAGCAAGTGCAAATCACCCAAGCAGTAGAACTCCAAAGCCTCAGGTTTGGAAACATGAGGGAAGTGCCAAGAAAAAGACACACTCAAATGGGTGACAAGCAGCCTATGAAGAGAGTTGGAGAAAAGCAGTATAGGGAAGGAGTGTATCCTATTAGGGAATTATTTTTCCTGAAGAAAAATTCCTCGAATTTTTTCACTTTGGGGTGAAGTAAGACCAAATGAGAAAAAAATGCATTAAAAGGTACTTACAGTAACCTTTTCTTCTTACAAAACATCTACCTACTTCAAATCCACTTCCATTTAAAACATTTTGAAAAATCAAACCATAAATTCCCTTTCTTACTAACAGACTGAAATGCAAAGGATCACCTGCCCGTGATGTGTTGCACAGGCTTTGTTCTGGCAGTCTGCACGGGACTGAAACGAGAACCAAACATCCCTGCACAGCTAACAAGACACAGCAGGACTGGGGGAAGCTTTGCCTTTATAAGATAACAGAATGTGGACCCTTGAAGAGGGAAATGCAGCGTCTGAAGCATTACTGGCACTGGTAGCACCCCTGCTCTCCTTTGCCAGCACTTCTCACTTCTGGCTTGGAATGGATAATCGTTCAACTACCTTATCGTTTTCCCCCTAGAGGAAAAATACCAATAAAAGATATCTACCCATTAGTTCTCAGTGGTTTTTTTCCTATGTCAGTATTTCATTACTCCAGCCACATTTTTCAGATTGGTTCTCAGAACAAACCAGTAATTTTTGATGGATCACAAATGCAAAAATAAAAATGACCCCAGCTAAAATGCAACTAATGTAAGCGAATTAACCAGTTTTTAACAGCCAGTGGACACTATTCTCCTCAGTGATAAGGAAGGTTCTCACTGCTTATTACTTAATGAGTAACATACATCTCTTTCAGTAGGAAAGAAGAATATTCCATGCACTTGCATTAGTCAGTAACCAGAATGCTTTTTGCAATCCAATTGCTGCTTAATTTTGCTTCCAAATAGAATATCCTCAGATTAGAATGCCAAATTCTTTCACTAACTTAGCTTTTAAGTCAAATGTATTAATATATGAATATATGAAACTGAAACTTCACAGCAGAAATAAATTCTGTTGTTTAAAACTTTCATTTAACAAAACAATAATTATTGCATTTAAACACTCACAGTCGTGAAGCACATAAAAAGTTAACGATTTCAGTTTTTTAGTCACTTACTGCTACTGCTTAAGAAACTATCACTATCACCTACTGAAGTTACTGGCTGTATCTTTCGATGTGGTGAAAAACCCAGCTGTGTCCTACAGATGAAAGAACCTTCAGATGGGTATTTTGCCTTCAGAACCATCAACACAGAAATTTCTATCACCTTCATTGCTAAAAATGTTAAGACACAACAACAAATATGGATTCAAGACCAAAATAACGGCTTAAAAACTACTTACAAATTACAGTTTATTTCATCTTAACTTCCATATTAAATTCATCTGTTTTAATTTTCCTCAAGTTTTCCTACATTTTGCAATCCGCTACATTACTTTAGCCATAAAACTTGTGTTTTGTTTGCTGCGGCATTCACTGGACCTTGATAATCGTTAGTGATATTTTAAGGGGTAAATGATAACCAGGGGCCATCATACTGACTGCAGTATGTGAAACAGGCTGCACATCACCAGCTGCTAAAAGCTGACCTGGAGCTGCTGAGATCAATAGGGTTGCATTAGTGTAAGTGAGAGGAGAAAGCAGAATGACTAACTGCTGGAGTTAGAAAGAAATTGCAGTCAAGTTCCCCCATAGTCAAGTAATTTGATAATGGCTCACCACAGTCTCTGTTTGTGTGTTCCCCTGAAACACCTGTTGAACAGACCCAGCACAGCTGCACCACCAGCACACTCAGCTCCTGTTCCCTTCACCCAGGACACAGGAGTAGTTCCCCGTGTCAGTACACCCAGTCCTGCGGCAGCCACCGCCCGGATCAGGAAGAGGGTTCTGCCGTTTCTTTCTCTGACACAATTTGTGTTAATACTGAGAGTCAGCACAAGTTAATGCTACATGTGTTTTAACATTCAAAGAATTAGCAGATGGATTTTCAGTCGAGTTAGTTTTGAGGGCGAGTATAACTGCCATAAAATCCAGTTCATTTATGGGATCATGACAAGATTCTCATTCCAATCTAACCAACCATCCAGTATATAAAGCCTTCCAAGCTTAGCACAGCCACAGACAGTTCATTAACAGGAGCTACTGGAGCAGATCTTCACCAATCACATTGGAAAGCCACCCCTCATTAGTTTCATAATTACACTGTATATGTCCCACACATCACATATCATGTTTTTGAGCTATTAAAATATAACTTTCATTTTCTGAAAGGCTAACCACATCAAATCACAGAAGCCAGGAGTAGCACTCTCTTAAACAAATCATAACTCATGGCAGACATTTAAACTGAATTTTATTCGGAATGACATAGTTTAGGAAGGTGCAGTATTGCTGATTTTCAGAAGCTGCTTGTTCTTCAGAGATCAGATTTTAATTATGAAGAAAATGACAGTTGTGATGAAGAGGCTGGTAAATGAAATAACTATCTCTTGGTTTGTATGTGGTATTCTAGGCGCCATTATTCTCACCATCCCTTGAGAAAAGCCAAAATTGCAGTTTAAATCAAAGTCACTCAGACTCTGTATGACCAATGGACCACCAATAGTACATTTCATGGACAAAAGGTATTTATGATGTAACTCTGCCAGGATCCTGCATATCTTTAATTGCTTTAACAATAAGCCACAGAATTTTCCACTGAAGTGCTCTTCACCTAAATATGTACACATTTATTTTTCCCAGTGCAAAACTCTTCTAATGAAAAGTCCTCCACAGATCTAACAGACACCCACAGTGAGACAGGTCCAGCTACAGCATTCAGAAGTCAATGTATAGAATGCTTCCTCACAAAATCCCATACCATCACTCTTCTCCCAGCACCTATTCTGCCTGACAGCTTCTTTTTCCCAGTAATAAGTTTTGAAATTACTTCACCCTTTCCATCATATATTACCTTCAGTACTGTAAGTACAATTCTTTACACACTTGTGCTTTTCTAAAAGTATTATTACTAAAAGCACACAAACACCACCAGTAACCCTGCAAGAAGGCATCCAACCTTGTTGTTCTAGTGCTGGTGTGCAGGGAAGTTCCAGTGTCTGTAATTAGATATACACAGCAAGGAATGATACTGAAACTGTCAGTGTATCCTCCCAACACACCCCAGCAGAGGAACAGAGCAAACGAAAATGGAACCATGTTTGATGTAGTTGCTTCTGAGCACATCTGAGGCTACTAAATGCACAGTAAATAATTGCTTTTAATAAGCAATTAATAACAACTTTTCTGACAGGTTATTCTGAGGAAAGCCTCATCCCCAATATTTAGCTAAACCATAAAATGTATGCACCAAGTAGTTTCTACTGTAGACTGCAATTAAAATTGTACCCAATAGGAATGTCTGTATTTAGAGGATTCAGGATTTTTTAAAAGCACTTTTTCTTATCATCAAGCTCTTGTGCATTTAAATTTGAAATCTTCCCAGTAGAACATAAACCTCACGTACAGTATTACTTCTGTCCCCTTCTCTGTTCCTCCCCATGCTCCCAAAGCCAGCTGTAAACCATTCCCAACAGATCACAGTGTGACTCTGACTGTCCATCAGATCTGTTCTCTCAGAGGTGAAGCAGAACAATGCAACACTGCACAACAGTGTTTATGCGAATGGCATAATAGAGAGGTTTGCAGAGGTATGAGATAGTGACTCTTGAAAGCAGTTGTTACTGCATCCCAAGTTTACAACTTCATGGGAAAAATTACATATTTCCATGGCCCAAATGAGACAAAACCACTAAACATAAATACAGCCACTACTCTGGCTCTTAAAAGCACTTCAAGATTCTCTAGAAACCCAAAGATGAGAATCTTAATTGCAAATGCCAGACACGTTTCCTCTATCAAAGTAAACACATCGCCTTTATCACCTTTTCCATTCACCTCTGCCAAACTACAAGTGTATCCAGTCTTAATCTGAAACTACAAATGATTTATATTCAAAATAGCCTATGAGTAAAATATCTCAGTTAGACTATGTTTCCTTGACTTCCCATCTTGGTTAATCCAAACTCACACTCCCCAGACTCTCTCACAAAATGAAAATAATTCAAATCCTTCTCATTTATTTTAAAAACTCTACATTTATCAATTTTACCCCTACCTTTTTTTTTTCATTTATAATTATTCTGTGAAAATACTTTGGGACTACCCTGCAGTATGAAAGACTTCCTTTTTAGAAGAACAATGAAAAGGAATTATCGAATCCCTCACTACTCCACAACTGTAAAATGTCATCAGCAATTCTTATAAGATCACCAGCTGTTGAAAATTACTTGACTTTCCACACTGACCTTTAACATTTGTAGTTTGCAAGAGGAACTCTGTACTTTTACATCTGCTTAAAACACATCACAATGAAAATGAGACTAATGTTAAAAATTACCTTGGAGAAATGTGTGTCTGTGTGTGTGTGTTCAGGTGCCAATAAGCACTCACCTGCTCATAATATTCTCATCAAGGCTTCCAGTGAATACTTTACTACCTCTTCTTAAATTTTCTTCTTAAATTTTCATTAAATGCTAAACCCAGGAGAAACTCTATTGCACTTAATCTACATGTGAATATGACATTTAGTGTGACCTTGTTTTCTAACAAAGGATGTCATCAGGACACCGTAAGGGTTGGTGGTACCTGGTCATAAACTTGGTGTGAAGGACAACACGATGTACAAAGGATGCAAATGAATAAATTGGTTATGTGCAAGGGCTGTTTGCAGCCAGCATCCTCCAGTTTTATAGATCCCCTTCCAACAGCACCATGTCCCCTCGACATTCCCAAAGCAATTGGGTTCCCTAACTCCACAGCTATGCTGGACCTGTGCTGAAGATCTGCTTCAGTTCAAGGCTGGAGACAATTATTACCTTGTCTTCACCAGTTTGTTTGTCTGCTTGCTGAAATTAAGTGAAACTTGGACAACCTTTTAATGAATGTCCTGTAAGGAAACATCTTGATGCCCAAAGAGGTCTCATGAAAGCAAACAATAAAAAGATGCCAGCACTCTGGTGATGCTTTATCTGTAAGTGAAAGTCATTTAAACATCTCACACAGACGGTGTAGAAAACAAAACCTTCTCAAAGCGTCTTGAAAGATATTTACTTTGTTCAAGTGCTGTGTCTCCCTGTAAAAAACAATATTATGACAAGGTGTATATGAGCTACTAATTACCACATTGTACAGAAGGATAAGGAAATACTACAATGCAAAGAGAATTTGAGCTAATTTTTATTGCATCCTCTTATTCGTAAATAATCAAGGTGTTTGGTGTATTTATGCCTATTCCTGACACATGCTGAGCATCGAAACCCCTCTTGCTTTTAACGGTACAGGGAACTTTGCTCACAGAGTGGTATCTTCCATGTTAGAAGATGGGTGTCAGAGAATAGAGGAGATTTTGCCAATCACTATTAACAATTTGTTATGTCAGTTTGGAAATACCAAATGTGGCTCCACAAAAATGAGGATTAACTCTTTAATGGGATCCTGCTATCAGACCTGGTATTATTAGACCTATCTATCAGGCCTGAGAAAGACAATGCTGCAGAGTCCAGAGCTGCCAGAAGCAAATGCTGGTCTCAAAACAACACAACTGAAGGAATAAATAAATTCTTGCCAATCAGGCAGCATCAAACTCCACCTCTTGTAACAGAAAAGATCCTCCTTTTCTCCAGGGTTTCCTAGACAGCTTTAAGAAAAAATGCAGATGAAGCTTTGCAGCAAGAAACCATTCAAGCCACAACCCATCCCTGATCTAGGGCTGCCAAGTAGAGAGATTACACAAGAGGCTTCTAAATAATCAAATAAAGATGTCAGGTTGAACTTTTTGGTTTTAATGATAGTCACTGTTGATGGCTAGGACAAGAAATTAAACAGAACACGACAAATGCAAACAGCATTAAACCAACAGTTAGACATCTTCTAACAGCAATTAGGGAAATCCTAACTTTCTTTTCTGAATGAAGAAACAAAAAAAGTAGCATTTATTTTAATATTGGTATTGCAAATATACTCTGATTACTTTATAACTTTCACTAAATAAATTATAAATCTTTTACATGTCTGTAATATAGAGAAGGCACATAATAGGTTCCTCGCACTTGAAATCTAGAAGCAAAACAATTTTTTCCAGTTCTTTCACATTTTGCTGCCTTTCCTACCTTGCATCCTCATTTTGAATTATGACAAATTTTGTTCTACGCAAATTTAGACCTATTCATTCTTGAATTAACCTGTGTTGTCAGCCTGTTGGGAGTCATTTTGTTTGAACATCTGGACCAACCACATGTTTCCGCCTGAAAATAAATTATCATTTATGAGTTATGAGTATTAGCAGAGGGTTAATGAAGATTTGAAAATATTGTAAAAAAGTTGTTTTAGGAAAGTTTTTGGAATAAATGGAAAAAGAGATGCTTTTCTGGGTCTGTAGCAAGGTAGTTTGTAGTTTCACAGTTCAACTGGGTCTGCACTTATTAAAAGTTTAATATTACAGTGCCATCTGTATATAATCGATATTTCATTACTATTTAACACCTCAATTTATCAAAATTAATTAAAAAAAATGTGATGCATACCTGACTAGAGGAGTCTTTTAATGATTTTACTCTACAAATTAAAGACAGTGGTATTCTTTTTTTAGCGGGTTACTGTGATCTCACAAAGCCTTCAGGCATCCTGGACTCTGGAAGGGGATTCAGTATTTTGTCCTCACATCCCTCCCTCAAGTATTTTTTCTACATGAGAGACTGAAAATGGGAGCTACGGAAATCCACTACTCTGATTCTTTGCCACCTGAACATTCAGTAACATACAGGAGTCCTTCCTTTTTGTTAGGTATTAAATCAACATTTCTATAGGAACCTTCTCATTTTGTATTCACAATATACCTATTTGGCAACTGCAACTAAATAACTGGCAGTCTATCAGTTACAAAACAACCTTAACGTAAGTATTATTTCCCTACATATCATAAAGGAAAACACAAACAGTTAATTTGAAAATCTTTTTTCTAAAATGTCACAAATGCAGAGGCAATTATGAACAATAATATAAAGCTTTATCCAGCACTGGTCTTTAAGCCAGAAAACAGGCAAGTAAACTGGAAGAACTAAATGAGGAAAGTTCTGTAAGTACTTATGCAACCTAGACACTTCTCTCCACCTCCTTAGGTTCCCAAACCAAAAGGAAGCTTTTCTATCCACAAATGAGTTTTTTTATACCTTACTCATTGCTATCCTATCTACATATTGATCAAATTCAATCATTTTTTCAGGTGATAAATTTAACTAACAAATATAAGCTAGGATGGACTGAAAGTTCTACCAAAATAAATTCCAGGATTTCATTGGTGTAAAAGGATTTTTGCCTCAATGCTCTTCTTGCTAGGAATCATAACAGTAAAACTGGTCTAAATCTTATCTAACAGTCTGTACAGCAAGTTTTATTTCACTGTATTAGTGGGAGGTTTTAAAGTCTCACCTCCTTGAAGTCTGTGATTGCATGAAAAGGGTAGATGTTTTGTAAACAGAAGCAAACAAACATCAGGGTGTAGCAGTTAAGGAAAAAGGCTTGAAAGCCAAATAACTTCGAGGAACCTTCCAAAGTACAGTATTTTTAAATAAAAATCTTCTGTGTACCAACCCAAACTCTTAATTTTCGTGTGCCTGACTAATGCCTTTTTTATATCCTCACACTATGTCTAATACATATCACAACACTCACTGTACCTACATCTTTGGGGCTATCAGAGGGTGTAGAATGAATATTTAATAACAGTGTGCATCATGTACTGTAGATACACATTATTAACTGGATAATAAAAGTCAATTAGAATATCAGAGAATGCACTCAGAGCTAACACAGTCCATCTCTTTGTTTAGTGAACTGTCTGAATACCATAAAGTTAGAGAGAGAGAACTGGGATTTTTATTGAACATAGCTTTTCAAGACAAATTCAGAAATAGCTTTGAATTAACGTGAATTACTGAACTTCTCAGTTTTTTTCCATCCACTTCAGTGCATCCTTTTCACTATGGGCACTGTCAGACCTGGTGTTCTCACGGCAACTTATTGAGGTCAAGGAGCATTCCTTACCTATTTCACCATCCCAGAATTCCACTGTGAGAAGCCTGCAGTCAAAACTGCAATTTAATCTGGCTCTAACTCTTAGCCTGCTTTTGGGAAGAATTGGTTTACAGAGCAGATACACACTGAGGGAGGACCTGGATGTGTCAAAAATTTGAATCTGCATCAACCACGGCATTTTTAACCCTGGCCCAAGCACTTTGTACAGACACATAGCACTACTACTTTGACTGCTTAAAGCCAGCTGTCTAATCTAAGATCCAGGCACTCTGTACTTACCCACGCTCTCTCTCTAGTCACTGCAGAGTCTATTCCTACCATGTATCATAGACTCCTGTTGCTTTTAGAGGTGCACACCTCTCTCCATTGACTTAAGAGGGGAAACTGCAGCACCAGCTTCAAATAATAACCTGACCAAACGTAAGAACCATAAATACCATCCTCCATGCCAAAATTAATCATTGCATTCCAAAACATCAAAATACTGGAAACAAGAAAGCAATTCCAAGGAGACTTAGTGTAAATAAAACACACCTGCATTAGAGAGAAATTCAGATGCAAACTGAAAGTTTAGACTGTCCTGAATTTGATGCTTTAGGCAAGCCATAAGCACCATTTTTCAAGAAAATCCTTTGTCTTTATAAAAGAAATTATCAGTGTTGGTGACTGCAGCAGAGTTTGCCCTTTCCCAGATATCTGTATTAATTATGCTTTGAAGGTGCTGAATAAATCCATTCTGTGAAATATATATCAGTTAATTAAAAGGTATTTTTCTTCAAGACGGAATATAATTCATGATGAAATAGGAGATTAATGCTTCCTAAATCAGAAATCCCTTGGGTGAAAATAAAATAGGGTTTGGAATAGATATGCTTTCCAATCGACTTCATTGGTTTAAATACCCCTGAAAGGCTTCAGATTTGAACTGAGGGAGTGCAAAGCATGGCACGGGGCTTTTATTATTATCCTCTGTCTAACTCAGAAGCAACAGGACAGGTAAACACATGGCATTGTACACCCAAAGAATGAGTTACAAGTCTCCAAACACCACACAATAGCAGGCACGGTGCCTGCAATGCCACAAACGGGGCCACAGAGAAAGAGGAGATTTTAGCGTGGTTTCTATTTCATAGAAGCAGCAGATCAGGAAACTTATATGTTCACCATCACAGTGAAAAGCCTGTATTAGAAACATCAAGGGCTTCTTAACTTGCATCTTTATGCATACGTAAACTGCTCATTTGGGTATACAAGTAAACAAATGTATTTTCTGTATAAATGCAGTCAGGTGAAAAAGCTTCCAAACTGTATAGGAAAAACATGTATTCTCAAGCTGTAGAGGGAAAACCTGAAGTGACAGGAATTAATAAGTTTCAGTTCACTAACAATGCAGCACAGCACTTTGAAAAACGCCAGTGACACACAGCACTATAACTCCTGGAGGTGGGATGAAGGTGGTGAACGTGAGGAATGTGCATTTCCTCAGAGGCTACAACAGTAGGTGTCATTCGTACTGTGGCAGGACAAGACAAGGGAAAACAAAAAAATCCTCATTCTCTGCTAGGCAAAAGGGCTCCTTGGCTGGTGCAGTGCTGACAAAAGTGTTCTGAACAGCTCATTTCCCCACTTGAGGCACAGAGAACTACTTGGAGACACCTGCTCTGCACTGTGCTTATTTTTCGCTTCTGAGAGACCACACAGGGAATGACAATAATGGAAGTTTGATCAGATTCGGTACAAACCACAGTTCTCCGGTTGGATCCGTCAAATGTTGGGCCAAACAGTAGCTTGGCATAAGCTGTCACTGTTCTAATGCTTTCTAATTAAAGAAAAGTGCTTTATAGCACATAAGCATTTTCCTCAGACTTTGCAAATGTGTTTATGCCAAGACTTGATCAGGATTTCTGCTGGCCTAGCTCTGTCCATCAGGGTGCTCAGCAGACATGCTCCAGGACTAAGCACAAACCAGAGACTTCTCCTGCAGGCACAGTTACACAGCAAACTGACATTTCCAACAGACTGCCTGGATTCCCTTCTAGGGCATGATTTTACCATAATGATACGCAGCACAGCCTTCCTGCATCATCACATTCATTCTGGGACCACCTTCTGGGGGCATATCAAAGTCCTGAGACTGTTGTAGCTGTGCTCAAGTACCTTCAAGCTTCCTCAGTCCCTCTCTACCAATGTCCTAAGAAAAGAAAGTTGCTCAGAATAGGAGCCAAAGTCTCACGATGTTCTGTGTAAATGCACTAACTGGTTGCCATCCTGGGATCCTCATTTACTCCCCATTATCTTCAACCTCAACTATCCTTCCTGACCACAGTTCACCCAGCCCTGTAGTGCAGAGCAATCCAGACAGCACCAGCATCCCCACAGAAAACGTGCAGACAGCATTAGCATCCCAAAATGGATATTGTTGACTCTCCAAAAGCCAGATCCTCAACAGGTGTTTCTCCTTTGCTGTCACTGGAGCTACACTGACTGTTTCACTCAAAGGATCTAACTGAAGAGTTTGTTGGCTGTACCCCAAAGGTATTTCCTGCTCAGAGGTCTAAAAGTGTAAAACAACTATCAAACACATTCAAACTTTTTATCCTTTGACTATTCTCTTCCCCCCGCCCCCCCCTGTTTTGGGACAAGTAAAAATTCTGAGCCTGTAGATTTTAGGCAATAACTTAGCAGGAAACTGCAGCAGATCTTTCATTTATTTTGAGTTAATCAGATTTAACATTCCTCCCAGAAATGCAGAGCTGCTGTTTCATCCCTACAAAACACCACCACACTTTGAAAAGCCATGAAAAAGTTCTAAGGAAAGTCTTCAGTTTCTTACAGATCTGGAAACGTGCACTATTTCATGCAAAAGCTCATTTTCTGCACAGAGTATCCACATTTTCCCAGAACCAAAGCAACCCAAATGAAAAAAAAAGTTACTAAAGTCCAGACAAGCAATGAGATTTGTTTGTTTTTAGTTCCTCACATTCTTTCAATAAGTTACAACTGAATAAAAGCCAAGACCACGTGCACTGTGAGAGCTGGTCTGAATTCCACTGATTGGCAGCAGTATGACAACCTCAAATTAAAAACTACAGAAAATGTCATCAAAAGTCCTTATTCCATTAGCACTGAACATCTTGAAATAATTAGAAAGAACAATGGTATGGTAAAAGAACAGGTGACACAGAAAATAAGAAAGTTACAGGTCAGCATTTAAAAAGTATTTGAGAAAAAGCTTATTTATGCACTTACTAGAATAAGTTATGTTTAAATTTAACGTTCAGTGTCACTAGAGCAGTCTTTATTATCCATCCTCTTATAGTTTTCTCAGCTCTCTCCTCTCATCCTATGACAGTGATTCATTTACACCATTCTTTATGTTAAGCACAGAGTTCCAAAAATGATCTATGACACACAGGACAGACCCAGTCAGAGCCAAAAAAATTATCATCTTATAAACTTCATAGAGATGAAACCTTTGCCAATACATTTTTGTGTTGCTCTCTATCTTTAAGTACCAGTCAGTGTTAAGACTGGAGAGAAGACTGGTTCTAACTCTCTGCCCAAAAACGGGCTTTGTTATTATTTGACCTGCCAGCTACCAGCAGGTCAAATAATCAGCAGTGTTGTTATTTACACAGTGCTGCATCACAACCAAGTCGTGGGGGTTTTTTTCACATAGTTGGGCACAGACTGTATTTGTAATATCACCATCACATTACATCTCTTTTACTGCATTACTTTTATTGCATGTTGACAAAACAACTCACTTCACCACAACAAACAACAAAAAAAAATCACTTATGCCATGTGCAAAAGCTCATGACTGTATTTCTGCCAATTGGATAAGCATGACTAAACTCTCAAAACTACTCGGTTGGATCATTTAGGGCTGCCTGGGAATATGTGTTATTAGACTAATTGGTGCATGAATCCTATGCATCAAAACATAACAGTAACAAAATTAATTTTTAATGCTACACATTGATTTTGAAACATCATATAGAAACGGCAAGAGATATACCTCAAAACACATTCTACGAACATATTACTTCACTCAAAACTTAACTTTTAAGGTTTACAATTCACTATGATATTCAATGTTTAAGAAAAATTTAAAATACATCTTTAAAGTATACTGCAGATGTTCTTGGGATTAAACTTGCCTGAAGAAAGCATAACATAAGGACAAACACAGTAGTTCTAAGTACTCAACGACAGCCAGGCACTGTAGTCAGAAGTAGTATTTGTTAACATGTTAACAATGTAGAAGGTGACACTTATGTAGAAATCTCTTACCTGCCTTGGTTGAATTTCTCCTGATAAGGTTTGTTCTGTGAGAGATGCAAGTCTTTATGTATAAATCAGAAGCAAAGGTGTGCTTGGCACATCCAGTTTTCAGCAAAGCTCAAGTGTGATATGTGTAAGTAATAAATTGGCTTCTCAAAGTAGCTCAGACCATATTAATTGGAAACAGAGTCACTGCTTGCAAGGTTGCTGATGCTGCTCCTTCTGCTTTGTGCCTTTGCAGAAAGCTAATGTATGAATAAGCCAGAGAGCAAATCCCTTTCTCTCTCTTTCTCTCTTTACCTTTCCCTCTTTCTCTTAAATGGTGAGTTAGAGTTCAGTTTATTCTGCAGACGGTGGCAGAGAACAGGCTGACAGTGTTGTTTCCTCCCCTGCCGAGGCACACTGAATGTGTTGTGAATAAAGACAAAGCCCTCTACCAGTGCACCACATCACTCTGTAGGTAAGAGCTGCAAGGATGTGCTGTGCTGTTCCTCAGCAGGCAGACAAGCCTTAAACGCAGCTGGACAAACTCATCCTGCTTTGCTCACTGGAGAGCTGCACCAATAACTTCTGCTGGGGACCACACCTCCCCTGCAAGGGGAACTCCAGCTCTGCAGCTGGCACCAGTTCTGTTTTGCCCTCTGGAAATGGCTATCTGGATGGTTTTATTTTTCTGCATCATAAAGGGCAATTTAGTTCTAGTTTCTCCTTATGGCTAATGGGTAACTAACTGGATAAACTGCCAGCTTTCAATATAGTCAAATAACCCCTGTAAAATCCTTGCTGACACCTCAGGTTTAGGGCTTGCACTGAAGTAAGGCCTAAAGGGTACTTGCTAAGGAGTTTTGCATGTGAATAACGGTGCTTTCCCCTCTGCTCCTCCATCCCCTTTTCTTCTCCACTAAAAGTAAAAAATTCCTAGGTAAAATTGTTAACTAGTGGAAACTAACAATGATACCATCGGAAAAATAGAGTGAAGATGACAGTAAACAGAAATACTAACACTATATAAACTTACTGATTTCAAAAGCCATACTGACTACATGGGAAACGCCTCCTGGTTTAAGTTCACAAACAGTGGACTTGAAGCAATTATTATCTTCCACGCTCTTGTCTGTGAATACTGAATACTAGCAGACAAAGAAGTCTTAAAGCACAGTTATTAAAAAATAACAGCAATTTATAAAATTGCATTTGTGAGATACGCAAACCTTTGTTTTAGTACCCAGTATGAAACCCTATCAGCCTCCTTCCTTGATAGCAAAGACCAAAAAAAACAGAAAAACAAACAAAAACCAAACATAAACCTTTTTTGTTTTAATATTTCTTTCACAGTTATTGAAAAGAACCTTCCTCCCTGCTCTCTGCAAAAGACAAGAACTTCTTCACCAAATATTCCCGCATTAGTAGCTGTGAAATCTGGAAATCTCAAAGCCCCTTAAGCACCAAGATGCTTTGACTAGGGGGAGAAAGGATGCATTTGGGAAGAGAAGACAGGATAAGCAATTCCTGAAAGCATCTCCACTGCCCTGCAAAAGCTGGATAGTTATGGAGGCACAAAACGCCTCGCAGAAACCTCGAAATTGGACAAAACTCTGGACTTTGTAGCAAAAATGGCTATAGGCCATCAGATTTTTGTAGCACCAGTGGCTAAGGAGTGAAACCACTCCTCTCACGTCCACACAAGAACCTCCACAGCCTTGTCACAGTGCAATAATGACCATTTATCATACTGAATAAAGACCTCTTTCCAGCAACATGCCCTGTGCATTTTTCACTGCAAATGAAAGTAAATCCATTTCCCATCAGTTCCAATCCTGGTCACTGCGAGATTTAGGTTTGACTAGCAGGGAAATTACTGTGAAATTTTAAAACTCTTGTCCAATTTTGTATGGCTTGAAAACATAACAAGCATAAACACTGAAAAATGCAATTTGTCCCAGGCTGATATTTACACTGAACCTGATCCAGCTGTCAATCACATTGCCATTGTTTTATTGAACTTGAGTAACAAGAAACAAAAATAATATGTGGCAGCGTGTGCCAGTTTTATGAGTGCATGTATAGAACAAAGAACATCAGGGACAACACACTTTTTACAATAGTGTTCTACTCATTTTCCCAAGGATGCTACTCCCAAATTTGTTGTGTCTGCTAATGGGAAGCTTGATTTTATGAGGAAATTGCTATTCCTGAGGGAAATATTAAGCACTTGGCACTCGGCTTTATGTGTAAGAAGTTAAATCTTTAGAGAAGGCTTGAGCATTAACACTGGTACTGAAGCCTCTTTGCCTCCTCCTTCTCATGAGCTAAAATCTTGAAGCCTGGATGAGAAATCCTTTGCTTTTCTATTACTGTGTAGCACAGAGGTGTTATGGGATAATACAGCAGTAAATTCCTCTGGGAAAAGAAGACGCACATGGAAAAAATAAATTTTTCTCTAGCACCTCTTAGTGAGTCAAAGGCTGCACAGTGCCCAGATTTCCAAGAGGAAGAGGAAGCTCTCAGTTCTCACTGTCTGCCATAGGAGTGGAGTACTCTGAACGTTAGAGCCTTGCTGAGCAGCTGCAGCCAGAGCAGAAACAGACCTAAGCCATAAAACACCACTAATCCTGTATTTACATAGTCAGCATCCCAAGGGTTACAGATAAAACTGCAGGAAGAATAAACAAGATATTATTAAAACATAACCACTACTCTAGAAATTAGTCCGAGCTTTCATTATTTTATAGAAGTGTTTCCAGTTTTTTATTCTCATCTGAGTTCAAAAATTAAATGTATCAAATCCAGTGGCACAGGACAATAGAAAAGAATTCAAACTCCTCCTAGAGTTTCTCATTCTGTATGACATGCTAAAGGGAATAAATCCATTATATACTACAGAGCAAAGTGTCCAGTCCTATAAATGTCATAAATGTCAGCATAAATGTCCTATTTGTGAATATTCAAAGCCATAAAATCACGGGCACAAAAATCTTCAAGCAAAGAAGCCATCACCAACACTAGAAGTATTTCACTATAGAAGTATTTTTGGCAGCCACTGGAAGAAGCTTTTCTAATAATCCATCTAATAATTCATTGCAAAATAACTAATGAACAATTATTAAACAAAGAGAGGATTCCCTTTTAGAAGCCAAGTAATGTAGAGAAGGAATAGAAAAAATTCTATGCCAGTTTGGTTGCCAAAGAAAGAGCAAACAACTTAATACTCAAAAACTAATCTACTTGTCTAAAAATAAACTAATAAAAAAACCCTAAGAAAATCAGGAACTAAGGACCACTTAAACAAGTTCCATGATGAGGTCAGCCATGTCATAAATTCTGTGAGTTTGGGAGCACCACAGTTTTCTCCTGAGAAAATGCCAGTAGTTTTGCCAAAATATTGTGCACTGCTGTCTGATCTGCCCAATCCCTCACTGCAACTTGTATATCTCCAGATTTTAGCAAAGGAGCCATGAGATACAGCTTCTTCCACTTGCAAGGCACTGTTGGAATCTGAAATACTTCAGTGGAGTTAAAATCACTATTAAGTCATTGTAGTCTAAGGAAAAGATGACCTCAAGATACTCCTTGATGACCTCCATTGAAAAGGAGATACTGAAGTTACACCTGTGGAGAACTAGTAAACAAAAACAACTGTGTAAATTAAATTTTAGGAATTAATTGTTTTAAAATGGTAGAGAAAAAGGGGGTTTGTTGGTTTTGGTTTTCCCTTCATTTCTAACAGAGTGGGCCATGTCACCTGAAAATTTGAACAGCATTCAGCTGATGGTAAGAATGGGCAATTGGTCAAAGGTAATTGAGACAAGGCATCTCAAACTTCCAAACCTGGTAACCTTAATGAATAGGTAGTGCTAAAATATCACCTCTGTCACTGACCTAATTTTTCATATCACAAAAAAAATCATACCTTCTACCTTTTGAAGTTTGCCCATGATGGGCAGGCAGCGTGACAATAAACAGGGATGCTTCCAAATCCCCACGCCGGATATATCATTTGTTTCTAATCAGATGCTCTCACATGAAAGAATGATGCTGCATATATTAATTGCATATTCCATTAGATCTTCACCTTCATCTACTGCAGCACTGTGGCCCCTACCAGTTCTTTAGTATTCCTGCATTTATAAATGTGGAATGTTTCTTTCCAGCTATTCTTTGACTTGTACGTCACTATTTGATAGAAGGAACATGAAGAGAGTGTGTGAGTAAGAGTAGGGCAGAAGGCAAGGAACAGACTCCTATTCATTGCTAGTTAAGGTACCCCCAGCTGTTTTGCCAGACTCTGATCTGTGCTGCCTCCACATCAATTCAGAAGCTAATTAACTGACTCCATGTGATTTCTGACAGGTATGAGTAATTTACTGATTCATGTGTTGATGACAAAAAGGCTTGACAGTCCTCTAAACTTTCAGAGCCGAAGAGTTACTAAAAATGAAGTCAAACTCAGGACAGGAGAAAAGGAGGTTCCCTTTCTTCTTCTTTCTGGCTTATCCACTGAAGGTATTGCCCCAGGAAATGTCTCTGGGTTAGGTGATGCAGGCCTGCAATCTTGCCACCACAGCTGCAGAATTGCAAACATTACTTAAGACTCAGGGTCCCTGAGTAACCAAACCAGCTACCTGGAAAAGCTTGAAGTTCCAAGGATCAGATTAAGCCATACCCATGGTTTCTCAGAGATGGTTTAAAAAAACCCCAACAAACCAACAACAAACAAAACAAAACAAAAAACCTACACGCACACAAAGGGAAACAGAAAAAGTATGTATTCAAGATGCAGAATTTGCCCATTTTTTCTGGATTTTGCAGATCTCAAATGCTGGAGATGCTCTCATTGAGGAGTTGGGGTGCTCTGTACCAGTCAGGGCTATTGCTACCTTTAGTCAGTGCCTGGACCAAATCAGACAGTGTTCAGGAGCAGCTTTAATTTCCTCTTTCCACAATCCCATTTTGCCCTGTTCATTCACAGATCTTTTAGTCCTTTTCATAAGCATAAAGGTCATTCTTCAGCAAAGCAGAAAACACAACCACTGCACAAACTTTTGTCAGATTTTTTGTTAGATTTGAAAGGGAGATGAGACACAGTTGGATGGCAGAGTCTTAAGCTATTAGTTTAGGAAAGATTGCCTGTCTACACATAAAGAGGGAGACAAAATTCTGGCCAAACCCTGCATACTTTTTGTACATGCTCAGTACAATACTCAGTGGCTTAAAAGGTTATTTGGATGGATGAAGAACAAGTAATAAGTCCTTTCTTTTATACATTTACTGATCCATACAACCTATTGTATCTGGCCTTTCAAACACTGCTCTATAACTCAATGTTTTTCACTTATAGCACAGCAAGTTTTTCGTAAACCAAGGGGTATTAAACTACCAACCAACTGCATTTCCATAGTCAAAAGCATGACAACTGTCTAAATTACACTTGGTATACTTCAAATATTAAAGTACCCAATTTGAATGATAGCCTAAAAATCACCCAGGGATGGAAATTCTGAAGTTTAGTCTCGAGAAAGTTGACAGCAATATTCTCTACACAGGATACTAGTTTTTCAGCATAAAGAAAGGCAAATACATTAGATATAATAAAATGTTTCTTAATGAAAAAAAGAAATTTGTCATATTCTTTTATGATGTTCTCTTTTAATAATGAACAATGCATTTGACAGAAAAAAGAGAATGTGTCAGGGGAGAAACACTATGCAAGTAAATTTTTACAATTACGTAGGTCGTCAGATAACATTGTAACAGCTTGGTTATTCCTAGAGCATGAGACACAAAATCAAGATCAATTCTGCCTTTGAGCTACTGGGATCCTTCACATGCATGAAATGCTAAATGCCCTCATTATGCATCATTATTTCATTACTATCTAAATCATCTGTGTATTAGCTCAGATAACTATGCACCCAAGGGAGTGCTGTAGCTTTTGGGGGCTTCCGACATTTCAGAGTGGAAATAAAAAAGTGGAAAAAAAAGCAGCAGACTTATATTCACGTATCTGCAAAGAGAACAAGAAAACGGTGTATGCAAAAGCGTTGCCTTTATTCTGAAAATGTAAATAAACCAATTCCCCTTGTTCATAAAGCAAGACAGAGATGGAGATTAATTTGCAGCTCCAAACTTCAAGTGACTTTGGCATATCTAAAATTAAGGACAATTCAGAATCAGAAGTCTGTACAATGACAGAGGACAAAAATTAGCCATAAAAGCTCAACTATTGGAAGAGTGTGTGTGAAACCCAACAGCACAGGAAAACAAAGATAAAATACTCGGTATCTTCATGGAACTGGATATCCTGTCTAGGAAGCTTGTGTAATTCAAAGGAAAAATAAACACTTTAAAAGAATGATGTGTAACCTTATCTGAGGCAATTTAACACAGCTCCTTTACAGCATCTGGAAAGTGAAATTCAAAGGTGCCCGGACATAATCTCAGCAGAGAATGAGTCTGAAAGGTATCCTTCCTGTAGAATTCTGCAGTGGCCCAATATAGCTTTGAGAGGTTTAATTTAAACCTCTGTGCATCAGCATTAGTTAATCTGGCCATTAAACTTTAGAGTTATCCACTTCTGAACAGCTCTGCTCTTTAGGTGATGTAATAAATCAAACCATGCCACGTTAATGGAAAGCTAATGATAGCAGGTTAACCCATTTTTTCCACCTGGATTTCACTGCTACTTTGTGTCCAATCAGTCTGTCAGCTCTAGCCATTACCCAGGAGATGAATCCAGTCATTTGGACAGTCCATCTCTGGTCTCAGCCTTTGATTAGTTTTCAGTACCTTCTATAGAGCTTCCCAATTTCATCACCAGTAGAATATACTGAAATCCATCCCTCAATTTAGCAAAGGGTAGCATCAAAGCAACTAATCTTGGCTCTCTAGCAAACAATTTGTCACGTTCAGCCTAGCTGGCAAACAATTCCTCAAAATTCCTCCAGTGTCTTAGGCTAAATGCAAGCTTTTCAAACTGAACCAGTCACCTGCTTCTGTGCACAGGTTAATAAGGGCAGAGGAATTTTTTAACGTGCCTCTTTCCCTAACTTTCGTACTGTTTTATTTCCCTAGTGAGAACTTTGGCTGAAAATTGCTGAACAGCAAGTTTAAGGAGCAAGACACTGGGTGGATATTTCATCGCTGCCCAGGGCCAACCCACCACAGGCTTGGAAGTTCAAAAATGGAAAGAGCAATTCTTTCTCCTACACGTAAGTAGTAAGGAGACAACACAGTGAAGAATCAGTGTTATCCCACAGCTCTCCTCCTTCTAGAAAGGAGGCCTGGACTGAAAATGGAACACTTTTGCATTTCACTCTACAGTGAATTTCAACTTCAAGTAAGTTAACCTGTTCCTGTTCTAGGCTATTACAAAAAACTGTGTCCTTACCCTTCTCACCAGCTTTTTCTCTTATCCACTAGACACAACTGTCTGACACCTTTGTGCTGAATTTTGAACTTGAACCACCAAGCATGATAAGAAAATTGATTTTTCTAAACAGTCTTTTAGAAAGTCACCTTTGATCCACCCAGAAACATCCAAATTGCAATACTTGATGAGTTAACCAATCTTTCCTTAAGAAATTATTGATGTGGGTTATCCAGTCAGGAATTTTCCTCCTGATTACAGTGGGAGCTTCAAGCATTTTGAGTCTTTGACTGTCAGGCTTCAAACCGATATCCTCTAGAAAGTGACAGGCACAATTTCAACCATTTTCTTTTTCATTCTTTCTTATTTTCAGCTGATAGGATTCATCTTAATTTAATCTCCTACTGATGAGTTTCAACAGTAGGATGTATGGCTGGATAGATTACAGGTAGGTCCTGACGCTCTGCATCACATACAGTTGTTTATTCAATGAAGTAGATTCAGGAAAACCATGACAATTTTAACCAGAAGCCTTAAAAAAAAAAAAATAATTATATGACCTTGTTCTTTGCTTCCCTCCCCCCTAGCCCCAATAAAAAGGTTTGGGTTCACTTTTCCTGGCTATAGATGATTTCATAAATTCATTTAATTTACACAATGACTTGAGCATGCCTAGAAATGCACATGAAGAAAAAAGGAACTCTCTTTTTCTCACCCTGCATACCCAGCACTTCCCTGTGCAGAGGCAACTAGAATCCAGGGAACACGACTGACTGAAGGAGCACTACCCTTTGAGTTGCTTCTGCTGCTTTCCCTCACTGAGAAGGGCAGAGGCAGCAATAGCTAAAGCTTGCTCAGTCTAAGACTGCAAAACAACTTGGCTCCAGACAGCAGTAACAGCATGAAAATGCGGGTTTTTTTTTTCTTTCATTGGAAATAAAATGTTTTGGAGCAGATTACGGTGGGTGTGTGGTAATACATTCATCCACTGCAAGAACACAGCAGCAGGAGAGCTGAATGTCTTTACTCTTGTCAGCTTTCCTGAAATGCAAAACCATTGCCACATTGGATGAGGGAAGAGGAACCCCCTGAGGACCTGGGGTGTAACACAGCCAGTAACTGCACAGGCCTGAGGTGCATAAAGAGTAGTGTGGGTGGGGGACAACTGACACCACCTCCCTGCACAGATGGTTCTGAAAACACTCTTATGGATCAAAACAGCTCAGCCAGCACAGCATGGGCAGCATGGCGTCTCTGTGGTTGGTGTTTAATCTTTGTTTCCATGTTTTACTTCCATGTAAGATGGTCTGATGGCATCAAAGAGCAGACCCTGTCATCTGCTCTGGTTTTAGCTCTGAGTGTCAGAGAGGACATGATGCAGGGAAGAATACTCAAGAGTCTATTGTCTCACTCTTTTTTCAGTTCTTTAGATTTCTTTGAGACGCTCTCTCAAGAAGTGTAGCTCTAGCCTTTATTCAGAGAAGGTAGAATCACAGTCAGAGAAAAAGATGACTCCTGAATATTTCCTCACCAGATGAGAGGAAGTGTCAAGAGGTGAGGCTGAGTCAAGCCCCTACTCAGCTGTAACAAACACACCAGAAATAATTCCACTCTTTTGCACGCTCCAGGAGCTGGGGAACAGCTGTATTTTACCAGCATTCTGGCCTCAACATCTGTCACACATAAATACGTAACAGCACCTACATTCATAATCATAAAAGTAAAAACTGACATGCTTTTAATTGCCTTGTTTTCAGTTGTTTATATTTCCTAACTTGAGCTGTTTGCAGTCACAGTCATTTACAGGAGCCTGCCCCTCAGGGAATTTATCAGAAAAATTACATCCCTAGTAAGATTTTCAGATGCTGACACTGGAATCTGCAAAAATAAAGAACTGCTGGGAATAAAGATAAATCAAATGTGGACCCCTAATGGTTGGCTTTGGAAAGTGGGAAGAACAAGGATGCAGAGAGTAGTGGAGAGCCACTAGGATGAGTTGTGGAACTGAGAAGAAACTGGAGGTTTTGAGTTAAATGTCAGAGTTAGGAAAAAGATGTGCAAGGGAACAAAACTGAGGAGATACAAACTGATGGATGAAATCCATCTTGGCAAAAGGAGGTAGGACAAGGATAAGAGAGAAACTTTGAGGATGAGAGTACAAAACAAAAGCCCCGGCAAAAGATCTGTCCCTCACTGTTAGAAACCACCTGTGAAAGCCACTGCTGTAACTGGCTTGTTGTGCAAATGCATAACTGCACATTATAGTCTTCACATTTTTCTTCTCTTATTGAATGCACAAGACAAACCTGCTTTGGGTTTTTGTTAGAAGGTTGTTAGAAAATAAGAAAAGACTTATTAGGTCAGATGAAAAATGTTATCTAGTATCCTGTCTCAGCACAGACAACATTTTATAAGTGTGGAACTGAGCAGCAAACATAGATAATACTTCTGCAAGTATAATGTCCCAACTTCCTGAGCTAGAGTTTGCATCTGCATCATTGTGTGTAATAGCCCTTGATAGGTCCATGATTTTCTCTAATTGCTAAATTCTCTTTTTATACTTTGGATATATATAAAATCCTGAGTTACACACTTGAATTATGCATGGCATGTAAAACACAGCATTTTGCTTTAAATTTGCTTTATAAGAGAGTTTCAGTGGTTGCCCACTGGCTCTTCTGTTACAAGAGGTGATGAATAATCAGTCCTTATTTGCATTCATTTAGGGATCCTTATTGTGTGCTTGGCTCAGTTGTTCCTTTCCAAGTTCTAGTCCATTTAACTTTTCCACACAAGGAATTCATCCCAACCTTCTTGTCATAATATGATTCTTCTCCACCTCTCTTCCAGGTCTTAAACATTTTTACCAAATTAAACAGGGAGACCACCTTCTAAAAACGTGTCTGCCCTTTTCAGTTATTTTTGCAATTAGGTGGGTACTTCTGCAGAATCATCCATATTTGCCCAAGATGTCCCTGAATAATGTAATGAAAACTACAGCATTTCTGAAGTTGCATACAGGTATTATTTCAGAATTAACAACATTTCAATTTATCCGTCATTTTCTGTACAGTGACTCATGGCAGCAAAGTCTAGTTTTGCTGTTCCTGTTATTTTATAATTTCTGAACTTTACACCTTGTTATTTGTTCCATGAACATGTAGAACAAAGATGCCTTTAAAGATTTTTACAAGACTCCATCTGAAATCTCCCTCATGTGTCCCTAGACATCAGTGCAATAACTCTTTTGACATTATTTGATTTAAAGCACATAATAAGAAATCTTATAAGCTTTGGAGAAATCTGCACATGGTGCAACAGCCAAGTCATTCCTAAACACATGTCTTTTGGCTGCTTCAAAAAATCTTGATGTATTCATAATCATGATTTCCTTCAACAAATCTATGTGAACTTCTTTCCATTACTACAAATTTTGCCCCTCATTACAGCTTTTTAGCACAGAAAACTTGCTTAATGATTACATACAGGGTCCTTTCTAATTTTTTTTTGCAAAAGCTGGAGAGTGCAGAATGAAAAGGATGGAGACTGCAGGTAAAAGAGGACGGTTTCATGCCCAAGAAAGAGGAGCACTGCCCTAAGGAACTGAGATCTTTTTCCTTTTCGGACAGTTTGCACACAACGTTGGCGGAATTTGTTCAATTTGTTCAAACAGTTCAGAAACTGCACAATTCACCTGAAGAGTTTTCCCCTCATGGAAATAGCTCAATACTCAACTTCTGAGCACATTGTCTCGTACTCACAGGTACATCAAAGGTGATGGGAGATGAGTTTTAAATATACAAATTGCTATGTAACGCTAAAATATCTTTGGCAGACAGAAGAAAGGTGACAAACATCTAAAATATAACACCCATCATGAGCTCTGGCCTTAATCTCTCTCTACTTCCATTCCCATCTCCAAAGACAGATAACACTAATACCATTCATCTCAAAGCTGCTTATGCAAGTGCATTAATGCTTTTGAAACACTCACATACCTTAGTGATAAACATGAGAAACACCATTTAAAAGCCCATAAGAAAATTAGTGTATCTGACTTGGGAGCTGGGATTGTGCAGAGGGCAATAAATACAACATGGGACACAAACTGAACTTCAAGGACAAAAAAACATACAGCAAAAACTTCACACAAACTGAACTTCAAGGACAAAAAAACATACAGCAAAAACTTCATCCTCTGTTTTGCTCATTAATGAAATGGGTCTGTAAAACACAATACAATAGAATTAAGAGTTTCCAAAGAAAATATGTACAACAATAGTTCAGACACAGGAATTCTTGAAGGCTGGAATAAAAGGCAGCAGTGATGTCCCCAGAACATAATTTTGCAGGAACTTAATGCACCAAGTGGTCACCCCTCCTTCTAATTGCAGTGTTCATTTTACAAGTGCAGATAGGTGAATGCAGTGTCATACTAATTTTTTCAGGACAAATACTGGAGTCTGACTCATTAATTAGATGAAACTTTCACTGGATCTAAGCTGGGTCTGCTTTTACAGCCTGTAGTATGCAGCCTGCCCTGTGCTAGTTTTCTTTTGTCTCAGATTTCCCAAGGACATGGAAACACAGTTTATACAGTAGAGAATTAGACATAATTTTTATCAATTCAAGCATTGTGAATAGATAATTCTTTGCTCTACTCCCTAGGTATTATTAAACCTCTAATTGTTACATTTGCAATTCTTTCAGCTGGACATATTCACCTTAGGTTTAGCTGCTATGTTACAAATGAGGCACACTGACTGCCCACCAGATTTTTGCCTACTGTGAGAAGTCAAAGGCTTGTTTGTGCTTTTTTAGGAAGCTTTTCATAAAGGGCAGGAAGTATTGCACACACCTGCCCATGCCCAATGCTCCTGTTGTTCTTTCAGCAGGTGCTTCACATACTTCCTTTGATACCTGACTAGACTTGCTGGCTGGTGAGCACTCAGAATCAGGGCTCTGTCTTCACCCTATCATTTTTGTGAAGCCCTGTGGCTGCTGCAATAAAAGGAAAAATATGTGTTGAACAGAAGTATGTAGCCAAGCAGAAGAAAACAGGTGGTTTCAAGCATTTGCAAGAAAAACAAGGAGGATGAAATTTATTAAAAAAGCTCCAAAACCTTGACAAGAGATGCCACAATCATGTCCCTGTTATTGCACAGCTCAGTGGAGACCTGTATTTTATTTTTAGTTCTACAAGAGCAGTTTGAACCTGTAGGCAAGAGAGTGTCACTGCAGCATTTTCAAACTTGCCTGTCAGCAGAATTTTACTTTACCATGCAACGACTCAATATGCAGGAACATAAATGAACCTTCCCACTTCTTACTGTACAACTCCAGCTTCTAGGGCAGATATCCAGCAAGAAAGATAAAAACAATAACTACTTAGATAATTGCTACAAAATGGCAGCACCTTCAACAAGTAGAATTGAGACTTTCAGAACAGTGCCAAGAGCTCCCTTCTACAAACAGGAGCTGAACACAACGTGGTGTTTGTGAACATTATCAGGTCATCAGTCACCCAAGAATGAACTCTTCAAAGAGCTCCAGCTCTCACATGATAAAGAGAATAACTGCATAAACTTCTGAATTAAAGCTGAGCATTACATCATCCAACCAATAACTTAGTGAGAAATTCAAAATCTGCCAGAAATTTTCAAGAAAAAGTACTGATGCCACAGGTGACTTAAAAACCACCCTGAAATACTGTTTTGAAATATCAAAGAGACAAATTTCAGGGTCTTTGCTCACACCAGTTGTGCCCTGTGATCTCAAAAATTCCCTCCAGTGCATTTAGTGAAGTAATAGATCAAGTGCAACACAAATACTGAACACTGCAATCCTAGGAGAAGACAGACCTCTATTGTCTGACCTACCAATGGGACACAGATAAGATGTACTAATGTTATTTCCTAGCAGTATCCCTGACTGCAAATGATATTGCTACATATTTCATCCACACAGCAAATTTTAATTTCTTTTAAAGAAGAGAAAGAAGTGAATTTTCTTGAATGCAGTCACCTAAATTTAAGACACGGAGATAGATGCCTAAAATGGAAATCAGCAGACACCATCAATTGCTTAAATTGTCTTCTGAACACTTTGTGGAGGTCAAATAAATCCTTCTTGCCAACTGTCAACCCAGCACGCTCACTGTTTGATGTTCCAAACTTTATCATGGCTCCAGGTAAGTGCTACCAACAGGGGTATAATAAGAGAACCTTAAGAGTGAAGCATCTGTTCATAAAAATTCCACGCAGAAGCTTCCCCTAAAAATCTCTTTAAAGCAGCCCTGCTCTCCTTACTCAAACACAGCATTTCCTGTCAGCTGCAGATGAAGTCAGGTTGCATTATATGGCAACAGGGACAAAGGGAGCATGAACCCTACCACCAGCTCGACATAACAGAGAGAGCAAACAGCACAATCCCAGTATTTCACTTCTATGTCTGATTTGTAAACACTTTCTTCAACTTACCAGGAGAGATTACACACACACATGCAAGGCAAGAGGGAACAAATGATTTCATTTAGCAGATTCTGTTGACATTTTGAGTTTACAACTTATTTTTAAATCTAGGCTTTTTTAAAAAAAAAAACATAAAAAATCATTCAGCAGGTCAACCAAGAACTCTTTGCATCCTGCTCACTGTCATTGTTTTCAACTGTTTAAAAGGAAAGGAAAATACCCAATGCCTGACAATCTAATTTTCCATTCAAACTGAATGGTGGTATTGAGCAGCACTGCTATTCCTGTCAATCACCTTTTCTAACCTGAAGAAAGGCAAAAGTTACTGACTGACACCAAGGAAAATTTCTTACATTCTACCCTCACAATCAAAAGGGCTTTGGGAGTTGAAACTATCAAATTAGTGTCAATTTGAGGCATTTCTAAGAAGAAGGCAAAGGAAAAAAAAAGCAACCAACCAAAGCACTCAAGATTACCTGCCTTCATTTTAGATGTGGCCCACAGCAAACTTGTAATCATAGGCATTACCTGTCAGCTCCAAGGACACATTATGTCAAAGTCCACATCCTTCTTTAATTATACTAGTGAATAATCTTGCCTCACTTGAGCTTGAAAAGACAGGGATTTAAATATCAAACAAAAAAAATACAGTTTTATGTTCTTATTTTCTGAAGTAAATATTTCTTTTCTGACAAAGGAAGATGAGTCAGTTCCTGAATTGTCTTGTCTTTCTTCCATAGGTACTTGCCTACCTATCATTCATCTTTTCAGTAACTCAGTTTGTGAATCTCCAGGGAAAGTGATGAACCAATTCTTCTAAGTTTAGTCAAATAAATGTAGCCAACAAAGGACAAATACGGTATTTGTTATTTTATACATAAATGTGCTGTATATAAACCCATAAGCTCTAAAATTGATAAAACAATTTAATCCAATCCTCCTGAAATAACCTGTGCTTCATCCCTCATATGTCCTGCCCCTGTTTGTAAGTTTACTATTTATTATTTTGAAGTGTCAGCTTGTCCTGTCAATGCTGATTGTCAGAATCAACTGTGAAATTCTTGCAGCATCTTCTCACTCGTCCCTTGGGTCCATTTTGTGAAGTTTAAGCTCCTCAGAAACTATTTGTGGTCCAAACTGCAGTCATCAGTCAGCTGATTTGGTGCAGGGTGGATAAAATGCCTGGCTGCAGGAAGAGCTCTGACTCACCTAGTCCTTGGAGCAACGGGGCTCAGCTGCAGAGCCGATGTGACACAGCCCCCGAGCACTGGACCTCACTGCTTTTTGCAGCAAGTCTCCAGCAGCTACGAAGTGTCCTGTGGCACACAAGATTTCTCTAAAAAAGAATGCTTTTCATTCTGTCAAAAGAGACAAAAATGTACATTCTAGACACCCCATTAACAGGATATTTCTATTCAAGTATCTCAGCTCTGTGTTTCATGTCTTCCACCTGACCTTGGCCCTCCAAGACTTGCAGTATGGAAGGGCTTTTTGTCTTTTATTGCCTCATATAGTTTACACTTAACATTATTTCTTGGTGCCCATTTCAGTGACTGATTCAATTAGGAGCATGTGCTGTGGAGCACTGTTTGTGACAAGCATATTCCTGTATGAACTCAACAACATCTACCGAGAAATTGCCTCTTTGAGAAGAAACAGAAAAGCCACGAACAAACACACACACACGAAGTCAGGAATTTTAAATCTTATTGAATCAGTTAATCTACCTTTAAATACATATTCATGAAAACATCTGTAGGTGCTGTCAAAGCCTCATGGAAATTTAGGAAGTTGTTTTTTTTTTTTGACTGATTATGAGGCATGTAGATTTGAAAATACTGAGAAATGTAAGAAGATAAAGACAGTGAAGTGAAAAGAAAATGGCAAATCTCTTTCTGGGCCAAACTGAGTGAGGCTGCTGAATTCCACTGCACCTTTCACAACCATTTTTCTGACCCTTACACAAAAGACACACCTGAGGAACAGCCACCAAACTGTCTACCTGGACACACTGTGGCTTTTCTTTTTGTGAGGCTGGAATTTTATTTTTATCAATATAGTGTCTATCATGTGAATAATGGTGATTTTGACCACAGAAAAAATATGTGGCTAGTTTGTTTCTAAAAGATAATAATTAAGATGGAGAGAGTCACCATCTAAACATAAATGCTACATCTTTCACCTATTCTTCCCACTGGAAGGTACACACCGCTCTTAAGTGCCAACAGAATAAGAGAATTAAACAGATGACAGAAGCATAACCTTCTCAAATGGACTAATACAGTTAAAAGACATTAAAAAATTAAGATAATAAATATTATACAAGAATTTAGGTGGAAACGTGTACTTTCCCACTGCACTGCCTGTGTTACTCACTTCTTATCCTTCTTAGGCTCCCCTCCCTATGTATTCCACATCTGATTGCAGGGCAAGGGTGTTCTGAGTGGCACTCGAACAGTGACTTGCTGAAATGCAAGCAGCCTCTATATTTACACCTGTACTTGCCCAGAGAGGTATTCACCAGCCCTTCACTCCAACTCTCCCATCCACTTTAGTAGCAGTAGTAAACAAAACCTTGTAATTTCTTGACATCATCTCTTTCTCAATATCAAAGCTAGGGAACGTGAGAAAAATTCAGCAAAGGAACAAGAAACAAGTAATTTCTAAATCACAAATACTCACACACAGAGTCCCTCCTCCCCTAAATTCAGAACCACTGCTGAACAAGTCACTGCAGTTACTTATAGTTAAATGGCTACCTGTACAGGCAAAACACCAGCTCTGCATTACGTGCTCTTACTAGTCTAAAACAATTTAAATGCAGCATTTCTCTTAGGAAGAGCAAATAAATATAGTTTTCCCATGCTCCTAAAAGTATGGAAAAGAAAATTCCCAAAAGAAAAGACTAAAGCAAAGGTGTTCACTCTCCCCTCCCCTTTGAAATCTATCAGACAGCATAATATTCCCCCTGCAGCCTAAAGTTTCACCTACAGGGGACTTTCTTCACAGTATCATAAATAACAATTTATCAGTGTGATTCCTGACCTGCAAGGCAGATAAAAATTAAATGTTTCCAAAGCTCACGTTAATTAGGACTAGAGATGCCTCCACAACTTGTGATGAAGCAAATATTTTGTACCTCCAAATAAAGTATGTGTGTGGGGAACATTATATTTAGGCAAGATATTTTACATGTCTGACAATACAGGTGGATCTGTGTTAAGTGCCATCTTCTCAGAAACTGGGAGCAAGTCATGCCCTGGTGTTCTGCTTTGGAAACAGAAAGAGAAAACCTGCTCCTTTCCTAAAATAAGGTTGGGGTCTAGAAAGCTGCTTATGGCTGTAAGTGAATAGGGGCAGTAATAAATAACATGGACTTTTTTAGGAAGCCTGTACACATCTGGTATTTGTCAGAGAAGTCTTGCACATGCTATGCTATAATTATGATCTGGCAAAGCACCTGCCAGGCCCAAAAGGCTGATTTTCAGGTAGAGGCAGTTGTAAGAAAACCCTAGGAACAAGCTGGGCAGGTCAGGTGGCAACAATTTTTTATGGTAAACTAAGATAAGCACCATTAAAAACAAGTTCCTGGGCCAAAGAAAAACAACTATGGGAGAGGAAAAATAAAAGGAAAGGTGCAACAAAAGCTCACATTTCACTTTATTTTCTGCCCGAAGCACTACCACAACCAAAAGTTCCAGGCACTGCTTGGCTACATCATTCCCCCACAGCATTTGTATTTCACACAGAGGCAGCTGCCATTGCGTTATGTTTTATAAACCCCTTTCCTGGAAGACAATGTGCAGAATGGAGGACCTTCACCTGTCATCTCCTCCATTGCTGTTTGCCTTGAAATTCTACGGGCAGATGATCACTGAGAATCAGGTGCAGAGCTGAACCAGTGGAGGAACTCGGCAGTGCACACCCCAGGAGGCAAACTAGAGTCAGCAATTCAGTCTTTTAAAATATGGATGCTCTTAAGCCTAATCACCACAGTTCAGTGGCTTAAATAAAGTGATCCAATAGGTTCAGACCTGTTTTCTAGATACCAACCTTCCAGTGAAAACCTTCAATCTTCTTTATAGTGCAGTTTGTCTTCCATCTCCCTGCAAGGCTTGTAGTTTACAGAACCAATTTCTCTGTTAGGATCCCACCACAGGAGGGGGTAAGACAGCACAGCAGGCAGAGATTTAGGCTGCCCTGGATTGTGATGGCGCAGCTCTGTGTAATTAACTCGGGCTCAGGATATCAGAGAGACATTTGAGCTCCCATCTAAAATGCAAGCAATGAATTAAACTGTGTTTTTCACACAGGTTACCACGGTATATGATAGGTTATTGAAATAATGTTACTTTTGTAATATAAATGAGGGGAAAGAAGGATGCTGAAAATCAGGGCTGATTCTAATTTCTGAATGCCTTAAGGTTGAAAAGACAAGGAGCATGAAAATTGAAATCATTAAATTCACTTTCATTGATTCTTGCAGGCTTCTGCCAACTCAATGTATTTCTTATCTATATTCTGGGAAAAAAAATAATTATTAGTTGCTCTTATTACTTCTTGCACTTGAACCTGTAATACCCGGGTAATTCTTGCCTGGAATGAACTCTTGGTAATAGTACATCTGACCTATCTTCATCTATACACACAGGTATATACCAGGTTAGAAAAGTATGTGCAGGTTGAATATTGTTCTTTATTTACTAGGAATAGCTTTCTCTTGTTACCAGAAATTGCATCTTATGAAGGGATATTACATAAAACGTGAAATAACAGAAAATGCTAAGTAACATGTTTTCTTTCTCAGCACATTTTCTACACGACTGACAAGTTGACTGCATGCACATGCAGTTGTTTATGAAACATTACAGGTATTCATGTCTGTGGACAAGACAAAACCAACTGAACCTTAAGAGTAATCTTTTACCTCCCAGTGGCAGTTTTTAATTAACAAACTCAATGTTTTGAAGTGGACACTTCTTGACATTATAAAATCTGAAGCCTTAGGACTTGTAACAAACTAAGGGGGGGAGGGGAATTAATTCCTTTTCTTAAAATGAAAGGAATTGATGTTTCAAAACAAAAAGAAAACATGATAATGACAAAATAATTGATGAAAATAATGCTGAAGGAAAACAGTAGAAAATCACAAGCATGACATTAAGAAAAACTTAGATATGCAGTCCTAATAGAGAGAAATTTACTCTTCCAGCAAAGGACAGGAACCACAAAGAGAAAATGAGGAGAAAGAAATGTTCTTTATCTGTAGATTATTCCTGTAACTGATGCTGCACAGACTTGCATCACTCCCAACCCAAGAGCCAGAATGCATCCAGCATCTGATTACAGTATTAACAGGCACTGAGCTCATGGAAGCTGCCTCCTCTCCTCCTTACACTAACTTTACACTGATGGAATTGCAGTAGATTCACTGTAGTTATTCTTGGATTATATGAAAACAAGTATGAGCAGGAGGGATTTTTATTGTTTTCTCCATATGTTGTGTATGCCATAGCAGATACTTACTTATTCCATCAAAACACTTTGCATATTTTGGATGATGACTCGCCAGGAGTCTGAAATCTGCCAGTGCAACTCAACAAAAGAGTCTCTGCCCTCTCACCTCCGTGCAGGAGACACAGAAAAAAAAGACTTGAGAAATGTAAAATGCTGAGCTCTGTGGCCTGAACTGGAAGCCAGCCTTGTGCTCAGCAAAAGGAGATCATTAGGTTATTTTGAAGTGTCTGAAGTTAAACGGCTCCAAACCATCTCTTGGTGGACATTGGCCCTTCCCTGGCACGCAGCACCCAGCTGGTACAATGTGGTCACCCGGCTGCCAGCTCCCTGGAGGGGTGGGAAGTACAATAACCACGGACACAGGCAAACTGCTTTGTTCTGCTCCGTGCCTTCTGACCAAACCTGAGAACTTCACAGTTCTACACTTTGCCTCACCTCCCTCTATAAAATATCTTGTGTTTCTATTAAAAACAGAGATGGATGAATGAGCAAGCAAATATAAGAGAGCATCGTTCTGAGTTCATTTCTATCAATGAGATTAAAGCAAACACCACTAATTCCAGTTCCTAAAATTTTATTGAATCTGAAGGTAATTCTATTTAAGGCTGTTGGTTGGAGTTTGCAACAAATTTTATGAAGCATGAGTGCCAATATGCTACAAAAATTTACATTGGACCTCAGGGTAGTTCGTCATTAGATTCGAGGATCTTTTATTTGCCTGCTTTTATTGTGTTACTTAAAACACCTCTTGTGTGATAGGAAGATTATCACTCCCTCCGCTTTTAGTAGCAAAAAACAAGTTATTGAAGAAAAAATGGAAAAGGATAGCTCTTCAATCACAATAAACTTATAATAACTCATCTGTTATACCTCAAAGAATTCTAACTTTGGATATAATAAACTGCAATACACATCCATTAATAATAATATCAACCAGCACTGAGGAACAAGTAGAAATATCAAACCAAAAAATAGTATGGTTTCACACTCTGCCTCGGACTTTTTGCTTATTCATATCCACCTTTGAGTAGAAATAAATCTTTTGCTTTATTGACAATCGTTTAATTCTTCTTTTAGTCAAAGTTGCGTATGTTGGAAAATAAACAAAATTCATATTGGAAAATGGGCTTAAATAACAGGGTGCCTTCACAGGCAGAGTTCAGTGTGAGACATATCGAATTTCCTCTCTCAATTCTAGAACAAGGTTTTATCCTATTTCTTTTGCTATTGGCAAAGCAGCCTATGAACTCCCGGGGACGTGGTGATTTCCTAACTGATGCACGGAAAAGCCAACGTGTCTGACCATGCATGTATTGATACCTGTACTCAATAAACACACTGTTACCTAAAACTCAGCATCTGATAAAAATAAAGCGAAAAAGAGAAAGTAAGTCTGGAATACAGTAGGTTTGTAAATTCCTATATGTCAACTTCCATACATAATACTTTCAGGAAGTCTCTAAGCACATACAAACAAATGTGTATGTATATATAGTGTATATATATATATGTATATATATATAATGTATATATATATATAGTGTATATATATATATACTTCTATGTGCAGACCATGAGTCTCTTCCTTGCCCTATCCTATGCCGAAACATCACATGGCATCATATGCCAGGATAGGATATGGAATACACAAACACAGTGCCCAGGCAAAGACCCCCCCCTCCCAGTATGTGGAACAGCTTCATGCTCGGTTTTTGTCCTCATGAATGAATTTCAAAGTGATGTGTCTGCTGGCATGCAGAAGTGATTTTTATGACAAGGCTGTGAAACAAAAACCTGAGGTTTCTGTCAGCTTCATTGGCACTGGATTCTTGAAAACTCCCGAATCTCACCGTGGTCATGCTGCATATTAAGAGTGATAAAGGAGGTTTAATACTAGAGAGATGGAAACATCCACAAGTAAGTATCAGTCAAAAGGAATGGGAGCCACCAGATATCACTTGTACTTCTTGAGCAAATCACTTGTCTTTTTCTTGATTTCCCCATCTTTCAAACCATCTGTCTACTCAGATTTGAAATATACTGTACACGCACATATTTGCCTAAATAATTGAGCAGAGATACTTAACTGAATAATCATGACTTATATCATTACCTATTTTACTTAATCCTTTAAAACCTATCATATCTACTATCTAAATAGTAGATATGGAGTAATATACTAAATTGACTTGAAACTAGCTGCTAGAAGTCTTCAATACTTAGTTGGAAGTCAAATCAGGGATGCAGGGGATATAAAAAGTATTAATGATGTCCGTAATCCATCAGACTTAAAGAGTCTGTTTCCAGCTATTTTTTCATATTTTTCAGAAGGTCAACCAAATAGTGAATTTCTTAAATTCCTTAAAAATTAAAACAGCAAAAATCAAAAATGCATCAAACTAATCTGATTTGACTCCATTAAGATACAGGACAAGTGAAATGGTGCCTTTTCTGAAGCTGAAGATTTTCTGCTCAGTATGTATTTTCTCTTTCTCAACCTTTCACCTCACGATCAGAAATCACTTCCCTGTGAAGGCTTTAGGGAATTAGAAAATCAGGGCACAAGGCCAGTGTCTCACATGTAGGATTGATTTACATCCTCTGCTTTGCATGTTGGCTCCATTAATTGATACAGTACTGGGTAATAACAATCCACTAATAACTCTGAATGTGGTTTTAATGGAAATGGAAATGCGGAAAGCATTACGCTGATAAAAAGAAATGGAACAAGATTTATGCAGTAACAATAAATATTAAAAGGAAGGCAGAACTGAAGACCCAGTTATGATCCTGATGATTCACTATCAATTTTTTTTTTTTTATGAGATCACTTTTAACATGCCATTTGAGATACATACATATTCCTGTGCAATGCCAGTCACACACCATACATCTTTTCCACCTTTTTTTCCCAATTATTAGAGTCAATTCTGACTGCAAAATTCTAAAATATCGGGGGGGGGGTGGTATTTCTATTTTTTTTTCCACTCATTTCATTTGAATATGATCAAAACAATCATCAGCCCTTTAACCTCTTATTAGGAAGGTAATGGCAGCATTTCTTCATGCTTCTCTGTCAGGTGACTAAGCATTTTAAAAATTAATTAATCTGTTAGCTAGTTAAAGTTAGTTTATGTGTGCTTCAGACCACAGAGGTACTAACAACTACTTTTTATTTCCTACCTTCCTCCAGATTGTACTGAAGACTCTCAACAAGTCTATTCTTTACATACAAACACACCAGAAAAGTAACATTCAGGGATAAATGACAGAGAAATGAAGCAGCAGGACCATGATAAAGGTCAGGAAACAAATCACTGGGAAATCAGAAAATCAGGCCACATTTGCAGATCTAGTTTTCCAGCTGGCATATGCAAGCACAGCTCCAAGGAAGTGTAACCCCAGCTGAGATGTTACCCCCCTGAATTAACAATTTAACCCTACTCTCTACTGAATAATTGTGTAAGATATGTAAATGAAATGTGTGTCATGCTATCAAGTGTTATACCATCCAGGAGGCATAATTTGAAGTGTCTTGATTTTTAACATACTGCAGTCTTCTCTCAGTACTGAAAATGTGAAAAATGAGCCACTGGAGAAAAGGGATTAATGTTGCCATAAGGAAAAAATGAATTAACCTGAAGGCCAACACAGAGTCAGAGCCTAATTTGAAAATTACTGTACCAGTCATTCTAAGAAAAAATACTGTATTTCAAGTAACTGTTTATACATTGAAATACTGGTACAGCTGCTGGGTAGAATCTCAACAACCACCCATGCAGTCCTGGATTTTGTTTCCCATTGTGGTATTTAAGGTGAAGTGATAAGACAATATATACATCACTATTACAGGAAGACCTAGCAACACAAGGAATCTCAATGTAATTATTACTTTCAGTAGTTGGTAAACTTGAATCCAACAAATGGAACTGTAGAACGCTACCTTCCACCTATCCTCTCTCAAATTTTACATACTTTAATGATACATTGTGTCAGAGAATTCCATCAATTAATTCTAAATGCAATAGTTTGGTAATCACCTTGTCACAAAAAAAAGCATGAAGTCAAAATTAACTTTAGTACAGCAATTGCAAGCACCACTGTGAAGATCTGAGCTACTTTCTAAATGCAAATCAAGTTCAGAATATTGTTTTAGTTTCAAAAAAAAAATCAATGGCTGAAATATAGTGTGGATGGGCTACACTTGATGCTGTTACACTAAGCAGAACACAGAGTTTGCAGATCTACCGAGATATTGAATAAATTGTAAGATTTTTCCAATATGTTATTGCAGAAAGGGTAATTCAAGTACACTATTTATAGGGAAATCAATAATAAACCATTCATTTGAGAAAAATCTTTTCCATCAAAATGAGAAATGTATGACTTGAAATAAATTTAAGAAGTTTCTTATTTCTTTCATTATGCTCCTTCTCCATTTTTCAGTCCAGGGAAGGCCAATTCTCAATGACAGACAATGAAATTTCTGTATTGATAAGGAGAAAAAATAACCTGTTCTCCTTCACTGTATTTGCGTAATTACATTGTATTTTTATCCAGAAAGTCAGTATATTGCTCAAATGTAATTGCTTGTGTGCCTGTATGTTTGTTTATATTTATTAGACTTCATGATAGAAATGCATTAGGTGAAGTAATAACAGTACAAAAAAAAAAAAAAAGGCAGCTCCAAAAACGTGATTCTCTGCAGTAACGAACTTTAAAGGGTTGAAGAAAGTGACTGTTCCATCTTCTGAGCCCTCAGAAGGACACGCCTGGAGAACTGTCCTATTTTGGGTCCCCCAGTCCAAGACGTGCTGAGAAACTGAGTGTGGGAAGAGGGCAAATAAGATGCTTCCACAAGGGAGCCAGGTTCATCGAGCTCACAGAAAAGAAGCACCTGCAGGTGTGCAGCGAAAGTTGCAATGAGGAAGGAAATTCCTACTGGATATTGGAGAAAAAATTCCTAATTAGGATGGCCAAGCACTTGAGCAGATCGTCCAGACCCTGAAGAACTCGAGACACCTTAAAGGGTGGTCCACAGGTAAACAGGTTATCAAGTTTAAAAAAGTAGGAAAACAAGATGTCAAGTTAATGACAGAGAAACCTTGCAGTGCCAGACTGCGGATATAACTGCACAAAACCCCCTCCTAAACTGCGCAAATAACTCCCTTTTTCCAAACTGGATATGCAGAGAACAGACCACTCTGATATCCGGTACTCTACTGCTCTGCCTGTAAATAACATCTTACTAACATTAAAGCGCAAAAGCATTTCTAATATTTGCTCCACGTACTTGGTTGATTCTGGTTTCTTGGCCCCAAGGACGGGCTGTAAAATCTGGATGAAACAGGCTTCACAATACCTTTGTGAGACACATATGAAATACTGTCCAAAATTAACAGATGGTCAAACTAAAGAATAGAGATTAAGTACTGTTAAATTGATCATAATATGAAGCAGAGCTGAGCAAGATATTTTACCAGAGGAGATGCAAACCCAGATGGTAATTTTTTTTTTTAAACAAATTTATGTTTCAACACATCAAATTAGGTGGCAAACCTTAATGAATAAAAAAATCATTTTAAGATATTTAAAAAAACCCACCAACTGATTAACTGCAGAACCTGACAATTTCTGCCATTATAGTGTATCTTATTTTTGAAGAAAACAAAGGAAGCATAACTTCCAGGTCTAAGGAAAAGAAAAAAAAAAAGTCTTGGTGAGAAAGCAGGAAAAAAATCTTTTGGGGGCCAAGTTTAGCTTTATTTGACAACATATTAGTTCTGACCAAACAGTTTTACTTATTCTCAGAATTTCACTAGGAAGAAAGTAAAGCACCATCTCTTGTTACATTACAGTAAAATTCAAAATATTGCGGCTTACCTAACGAGGAGTTCTACAGATCTGAAAAGGTGTAGTGAAGATGGAATAAGATACAAGTTCAAAAAAAAAAAAAAAAAAAATCCAGACAACCTCTTCTGATTCAGACATAGATCAAGAGCTTTTCAAGGATAAAGGCCATAAGTACATATTATTAATTTAAAAAAATTAAGATGCAACTGAAGTGTATCTCGTCTTTTGAAGCAAAGATGTGATCATAGTCTTCCCAGCCTGCCTTTCAAGCTTATTTTGATTTACAGACACCCCTGGGTTTGTGCAATCTGATTAATGGTTTACATGTAGATGCATTATCCTCTTGCCAGCAACTGCCTTTACCCAACTGTTTATGATTCCTCCTGACTTGGGACTGAGCTGAGGGTTTATTCCCTTAAAGCAGCCTCGTGCTCAGCACATGAGCCCCCTTTCACCCTTCAGTTCCACCACCCACACGCTGGTTATCGATGGGCTTTAGCCCCGAAGTAACCAGGAGCTGGCTGTTGTCTTTCAGCTGTTTAATCACCTACAGTTACAGCAGCCATTTCATTAAAAAACAGCAGACTTAGGATAAAAAGCGTGTCTAGGCAGGTTACAATAAAATGAAACACTGAACTCCGGATTATTTTATACAACTGTATGAAAATTAGAGGCAAGTTTCTATGGCTTGCTCACAAAAACTGTTATGCATCCGCAAAAAAGATTTTCCTTGTTCGCATATTTATTTAAAAAAATATTCTGGGTTTAATTCTCAATTTGATGCAGGTGACACTCCCTTGAAAGAAATTCTGTAACCTCACCTGTGAAACTTGAATTCTAAGCTATATCATGTGCAACCACTTCTGATTATGCAGGGCATAAACACGATAAAATATCACTGAATGGAATTATAATCCCTGACATTATTTTAGGTTTGGAATCAAATCCATATTTTAATTGTGGATTTTAATTCAGATTGATTCATGCAGAAATCTATTGACTTTTTTATTCTTTGTTTTGGTCACAGTTTCCTTCATGCTTCGCTCAGGAAATACAGGGCTGCTATGGTTAAAACACTTACAGATATTGGAATCATTTCAGTCTTATACTGCTGATCCTTGTAGGCATTTGATCATCATCACCCTTTTGTAATACTGCAATCAACATGCAACATCCTAATGGTCTAATTAAACAATGACAACTCAGGCAGGAGGTTTCCTGGGAATTAATGACCTCTTGGGAGGAGCTGATGTCCCCAAATATAGCCTAGGGTCATTAACTGCATTTGTTTATTAATCTTTACGAAATGGTCCATGATGAGATTGCTACCTCTATTACAAGATGGAAGAATTAAATATATAGATATTTTAAGTTTCTCATATTTTAGCTAGCAAATGTCAGACATTTCTAGAGGATTTAATGAGCCATACAGCTCTCTAAATTGCGCTTCATTTGTTTGTAATTTGGGATTTTAGAACGGGAAGTATAAAAACTTGCATTATTAAAACTTCAAGATGAGAAAATGAAAAGATCCAAAATCTGAATAAAGATGTTGTGGTTGAGCACCAAAGAACCACAGGGGCATATCCAGATGTGCATTTGGGCAAAGGGGATTACTAACAACAATTTGCTTCTGGTGCTACACAAAGAGTACAAAACCAGATAAGGAGACCTGAAGGAATCTTTTCATGACCCTCAAACCTCACCTTCCTGTATCAGGGCTAAGCAGGCTTAATTTCTTATTTCTAACAGTCCCACCAGTGTCATCTTGATCACTGAATTAACTTATTTACACTGAGTTTGGAGTTTCAGCCTGATTTGGAAGTTATGAACATTTACAGAATTATCTCTTGGCAGGGGTGAAGGCCGTGAAAACATGGAATGCTTTTAACCCTATGAGAACAGGGGGCGGCGTTTCATCACCCCAGTTCGCAAAATAAGTGGTTCTTCCAATTTTTCAAAATAAGATTCCAGAATTCCCACTGAAAAGCAAGTTATAATTTCCAAAACACTTGTACTGTATTGGACATGAAGTATCAAAAATTCCTGCTGAAGAGCAAATCCAAAGCGTAATTTTAAACAACTCAGATGACGCTCCATTTAGACATTATTTTAAATAACACAGATGTATCTTGCAATTTAGAAGGCCAAGTCTTAGTTCAAAGTTCTTAGCCACACAATTCTGAGTTTAAAAGCCCAATTTCTCAGCCTAAACCCAAGACAGCAATTATCAGATAATGGTGTAAAGACCGAAATCTGGAAACTGTAGATTACTGACACTGCAGGGGGAAGGTGTCTCAGGGTTTGGGGATTCTGGACCATAAATCATTTTTCATTACAAACTCCAGGGAGGAAGAGGAGTTGGTTGAATCTTCTATGCAAGTAGATTTACTGCTAGAGAAGCATTTCTAAATAACATGTTAATTTTAGCAATGTTAAAACCGACAAATTTTGAGCAGCAATATCAATAGCATCATTAATATCAGACCTTCATATACAAAACCTGTTTTGACAGCTGAGCAAACAAACATCAATGATGTGAAGGTATTCTGCTAGTGGGCTGGGCATCTACACTTCCATTCTGAAAAATAAAGGCTTCGTCCAAAGTCACTGAAATTAAATAGACTTCTCTGAAAGTGGTTTTTTGATTATGACATTAAATGAGAATAACATTCAAGAAGCGAGTGTTTTACCTCAGAGCACTAAATTATTACAGCTAAAAGGAGGATGTTTTCTGTGTATTGGGTTTCCAACGTAAAAGTGCCAAACACCCTCTTGCTCAACACAGAGGAAAAAGAATAGCATTATTTTAGACAGCAGAGAATATAAAGGGAAGATAAGCTCCATGTAATCAATACGGTCACAACACTGCTGGCAGTTTCTTTTCTTTCCATTGTTCTTGTGTCAGACACCTTCTGACATGCTAACAATGTTCTTGGTTACAATGTGGGGGAAAAAATCCCTTATTCAGAGCTGCATATATTACTGTGTAATGTAATATCTTGGTAGAAGAGGAGAAATTAAGACTAGAATTGATGATGAGGAGACCTCAGCAGTCCTCAACTTCCTCGTGAGGGGAAGAGGAGGGGCAGGCATTGATCTCTTCTCTATGGGGACCAGTGGCAGCACCCCAGGGAACGGCCTGAAGTCGTGTCAGGGGAGGTTTAGGTTGGATATCAGGGAAAGGTTCTCCCCGCAGAGGGTGGCTGGGCACTGACCAGGCTTTGGGCAGTGGGCACAGCACCAAAGCTGACAGAGCTCAAGCATCATTAATATCAGACCTTCATTTACTCTAGGGCACATCGTGTGACTCTGGGGGATGGTCCTGTGCAGGGCCACAAGTTGGACTCGATGATCCTTGTGTGTCCCTTCCAACTCAGTATATTCTGTGATTCTGTGAATTTTCACTGGAGATTTAGGTAGCTTGGTGACAAGAACAGGCAGGGGGTTATTCCTGTACATGCTACCAACACGGCCTCCCACTGATGTCTTACATACGTTTCCCAGCGTGCACAAAGTGTGTGCTCCTGGTTTTTAGCCATTTCACTTAAATTGGACCCATGAGTAGAGACTTTTATAGGTAGTTGCCAATTCTGTATTACAGAACAAACCCTGTTCTACGAGACTTAGAAGGATCACAACTATTATGTGTTTTGTAGTTTGCTGCAAACCTGGAAATACTCCAGTTTTTCCAACACAGCAGTTGACTTTTTCAAAGATGCCTGGCTGCTTACTTGAATTAAAGTGAACTTTACAAAATATCACTGAAAAGCACCATAAAACAGCAGAATTATTTGGATCTTAGCCTATTGAATGCTAGCTGATCTCTCTAAATCTCAGCACTTTTACAGTTGCCTAATAACATAGCAAAAGCATAGCATTAACAAAGAAGATTGTACACTTTGAACTATTCTATTTAACTAATAAAACAAAGGAAATTAGCAAAGCATAATTAGCTCCAGCCTTACTCGAGGTAAGAAAAGGCAATGAAAAGCTATTATTTCAAATGTGGAAAATCGAACGGGTGATTTTACAACACATCAGATGACATCATTACTCTCTCCAGATAAATGTCTAAGTATTTGCCACATTAATGAGCCACAGGATAAAAATGCTTCTTCGAGCTCTACAAAAGAGCTCTTTGAGCTCTATTGAAAGATCAATACAGAGAAGAGATGCTATAAAGGCTCTTTGGCTCATTTCTGGAGAACCAGTCAATTGTCTTAGGAAGAACAAGAGTCAAACTCTGACAAAGGAGCCTCACACAAGCTTCCAACCACCATGAACACTGCAAGCACGTTACTGGTATTGCACATTTACCAGGAAAACTGTTCTGGATATGTAACGTCAGAAATTATGAAAAGAGAGACAACTGGTTACAAATCTTTCTTTTTAAGTTGTGTCTCCTGTAACGACCTAATGTGAAATTTTCTCTGGTAAAAAATTGTCACGTTTCACTCTAACGATGAAAGTGAATATATTAATGCTTCAGAGTTGTTAAAGAGTCTCCTAGCATTTCACAATGGTAGTGGTAAAGTCTTGGGAAGAAATAGTTTGGATGAATTACTGGGAATGTAGTTTTCCCTATTATAAGGGGCTTTCCAAGAAAATTGTTTTGGAGATTTTATTCACGCTTTTCACATTCAACCATATGGGTATTTTAAGTCAATTTTTATTTCCAGTGGTGAGGAAAGCTGGGATTCTGCCCTAACAAATGACACAAGAGACGTAAGAAGGAAAAAAATATATAAAATACCACGAAAGACACAACTGCGTTGACCTGAAGAGGATACAGAAGTGGTGATTGTAAGAGATGAGGGTCTGTACTGGCAAGGATTGGCCTTTTTCAACAATACTCTGTAGTCTCCCTCCAGCCATGGAATAATCAAGAAAAAATGGGATGCACTCCCTCCATGCTTGATCTTCACGTTAATAATGGGCAAAAGATGAAAATATTCTGCCCATTTTCTTTCTTTTGTAACCTTTCAAAACTAGAAAAACAGACGTTAAAAAAATAAATCTCAGAAGGGATTTACAGGTTCTAGATACATAGTTCCTCAATAATCCCTGTCCTGAAATGATTAAAATATAAACACAGCAAGTCAACATTCAACAAAATCAATGGGATTATTCAGCCAGCTCTCCCTCACCCAAATCAAATAGTTTCAGTTGACAGCCATGAAGGGACTGCCCCAGGTGAGTGTGACAAAATGAGTAAGTTCCACTGCTTCCCTTTAGTGTCTGTTCACAAAACACCTCCCTCTCTTCCCTGTCCTGGTGAGCTCACCAAGCAGAACCAGAGGTGAGCCTGCTGTTCACATTTTTAGTGTGCTCAAAAGAAAGAGCTCTGTTTGCTGTGACATAACCCACACCCCAGCGCAGGCTCAGCATTATCAATAACATAGTTCAGATGCATAATTTTTTCTGTTCTCATATAATAAAAGCTAATCTGATTCTAAAGTGCGGTTTAAAATCAAACTGAAAACAAGTCAATTTAATCAACTGCAACCACCTTCAGAAAACATGAAGATGTTTCACCGGAATTATTATTTTTTAAATTGAAATGGACACAGTTGATACTGCTTATCTTAAACGATGTTTTGTATCCTCTCTGAGGCTATGGAAAAGGTTTATTGTTAAACTGTTGTGCTTGTTCTTTATTAATCTACCCTCATTTGCTTTTTTCCAAGTGCAATAATGCTTTTGATTTCAAGGGTCACATTCAAATGCCACTATCCCAAGGACTAAACGGAGAACATTTAAGCACAGGCCAGCACCTCACTGGGATTTGCAGAACCTTCTGTAAAGTAAATAAGGCCCTTGTGGCTTATCAGACGTTGGTGTGTTCAGCTCCCTAAACTAAGAGAATTGAGGGGATTAGTTAGAGGAGAAATGAAATGTACCTAATTAATTCCCCAGATCCCTGCAGATTATATGGCATGTTTGGAACAGCAGGAAATTGTGACTGAAATAAAAAATACATACCTACAGCAGTGAGGCTGAAAAATGCAGCCTTTTGTCCTTTACTTCAGTATTAGTGATATATTAATAAAAGCTATTACATGTTACAGTTTTTTTCATTTTATAACAAGTTTCCCCATGCCCCACTCTTTTTTTAATACATATTTAATACAGATCTGAGAATTCCAAGTCTCTACATCTCTGACAAGCAGAAGAGGAAAAGTAATGTTGGGAAATGGGTATTATTTATCCTTGTAGATTTGTGAGGGGTTAGCTTTGTTCTGTTTGCTTCTCCTCTCCCTACCATGCTCTGTTTTTCTCTGACTCTTGATCCATTACATAAAATATCAACAAGATAAGAATTCATATGCTGTTCTTGGTGACAGAGATATGAACTTGGAAAAACTCAGGGGAGCCTAAAAGTCTTCTGGATTTAAGTAAGGGCAAGAATAAAGGAGAAGCAAACTTGATTTCAGGGAGAAAAGAGAGAAAAGGTAAATAAAGATGACTAGTTCCAACAAAAGAAAAATGAAGGCAGTTTCAATTTGCCTGAAATGAATTTTATATTTTATTTCCTTTCTATTCCACTTTGGAAGAAGGGCCTTAGTTGCCTCTACATATTCTCTCTTACAGCAGGGAAGGAAAAAAAATGTGCTGCTTATGGAGCACATGACAACTTTTCAAAAATGAGAAAAAAAGAGAAGATTACAGCAACATTTCTCTGAATTCATGTCTTCAGAGTTCTGCTGTTTTATATCTTTTCAAACCACATAAACTAAGACTATATGTTTCTCCAGTTCTGGGCAGTTTTATAGAAGTGTTTGCCGTGTGCATTTGCCTGTGTTCTCACTACAGATTCCCCATGTTTTCCTAAAATGAAGTATAAATAAATATCTTTCTTTGTTTGCCCATCCTGTTTTGTGGTACTCTCACATGCTCTCATCCATGGAATTGAATATCTGCTGAGATGAAGGTTATTTTTCTGTTTGAGCCCTGTATAATACCACTGCCAGTAAACAGAAAGATTTAAAAGTAGAATTTCAAAGAAAGGGGTCTTAACTAAAGAGGAACTGAAGAGCTAAAGAGGAACTTCTGCACTCCTCTCAGCAACAAACTATGGGATAGCACAGAGAAGGGATGAAGAACATAAAAACCTGTCATAAATAGACAGGAAATCAAGTGGGTTTTTTGTACATTCTGTAAAGAAGAAAGGTAGCCTGAATTGACCACAGAGAAGGGCAGACAGGAATTCAACAAAACCACTATTTTGTGAAAATCACTCAACTACATCAGTTCCCATAAGACAAAAGGATTCAATTTGCAACCCATCAATCATTTGCCATAATAATGGAAGCAAATGCATCATAATTGAGGGATGTCCTAGGATCAAAGTCTTCTATTTTCAAAATAAATATTTTGGGGATTGCTCCAGTATTTATTTTCCATAAAACAGATAATTGTAAAATAAATAACTGGTTTTTGTACAGCATTCAAGTGGCAGCAGGAAATCACTTCTTGGTGACATTTTATTTCAACAGCATTATCTCTAAACAACGACAAAAAAATTAATTTAAAAAGGGCTGATCAGTTGTGGATTTATCACACACTCCATTTACCCTACCCGACCTACCAGTGGCTCCGTAAGAGCCACTGACTGACAAATAATGTCATTTTAAGGGATAAAAACCATAAATTAGTACTATGCAATTGTCTTCATCTGCAGATTTCTGGACTCATACAAGACCTACACACTTCTTAAACATTTCTAAAAAGGTATCACTAATAAGCTACTTATATTTTGCCCCTCAACTAAAGCTTGCTGTGAAGTAGAAAGGTATCTTTTGGAAACATTTTTCATAAAGATGAAGTATTTGATTACAGGTGTCAACAAAAATACCAAAACCCCATACCGTTGAAAATCCTGCCATAGTTTCCTTTCACTAGTACTACTATAATTCAGTAGTTTCAGTCCCTTGAAACGACTGCTCACATTGTTTCCATTTTTGTGAAATACTGAATTGCTTAATTTTTTTCCCAGTTTGATGCCTGAATAAACTGAAAACTAACCTGTGGGTAAATTAATTGAAAAGTGTCACATGCTATTCAATTTCACATGCTATTCAGAATTTTTATCTCCTGGAACATCAAAAGATGAATTTGTAACTCAAGCTGAAACTCAGTGCATCTCAAAAAGTTCAAGTAACTTAGGTATCACGTCTAAGCCTATAGGTCAGGAAGGAGAAGTATGTGTGATGCTGCCTATACCTACTTCTTGCCAGTGGCAGACAGAAACTTTAAAAGATTGATCCAAGTTGAGAAATAAAGTTATCAGTCAAATTCCTCAGAAATGGAATTCTCAGGTTTGGTTTGTTCCAGTTTAGGGTAGAAGCCTGAATTCTATGCTATAATTCAGGTCTTGACAGCTAATGTCTTTGAGTTCACCTTTAGTTTACTGTCTTTAAGTTAGTGCTTCTCATGTAATGAGACAGGTAGGTGATTTCATACACCTCTAGATCCTCTCGATTAACTGTTTGCAGAAACTTGTTTAAGCATCTGCTCAGGTCTCATAAAGCACCTCAAGACATACCAGGTTGAGCCAACCATCTCCTAGAAATCTGCATAATAATTTTTAACAGTGCAAATGTTTCCAAAGGGAAATATATGTAGTATGACCAAAGTATTATGCAAATGTTGTTTTTACAGTGATTTAGCCCTGCCATAATATCTTATGCCATTATACAAGCAGTGCATTAAGCCATGTCATTGCTGACAAAAACAGGCAGGAGCTGGACCAGACATCCTGCAGCCTCAGCCTGAATGTATGGATGCCTCGGGGGCACACTACCTATTAATTTAAAATTCTGAAACTAATTATGTATGTCAGGGTGACCTCTTCCTAATCTACATTCATCACAGAACACCAGCCTTCTGTCTCTGTTGTTCCCATAATAAAATAGCTGCTGATAGACTTATATAATTGACTGTATCTGAAGTGGACTCATACCACGGTGCTACACTCAAATTGTATGTAATCCCAGCTGAATAAAGATAAGCAAAAATAATCCAGCTATCTCAAGTAATTAACTTCTAAGGTTTCATAGTAACATTGGGAAAAAAATATTACCCATGATCTTAAAAACAATGTATCAGAGTATATGAAAGTCACATTCATTGCTGAGCTACCAAGAAATTATTTAAAATATTTAAAAGTGTACGTAGCATAAAATGTAGTCAATTCTACTTATTTATCCCACAAATACCTTGACATGTCCAAGACACTTTGATGAAATACCCCCCTATACCTACAAAGGCCCCTGAACTTGACAGTGTGAGTTTTAGAGAGTTCTAAAACAATTAAGTACTCAATTCTCGTTGAATTCTAAAGGAAACAATACCTAATTCTCAATGAATTTTAAACGAAACAGAGAAGAGCATGCAAGGTAGAGCACATACCTTCTGCTGGACCTCTACCCACACTACAATGAAAAACACAAGAAAAAAGGAGCTGCTGTTGCCTTCTCCAGCCTACCTCAGAGAAGTATTTGGAGTCGCTCTTAAATCACGTTGCTTTAAGAGAGGTCAGACTTACAAACAGTCCGTTTATATGCCCACCCTTGAATAGTAACCAGATGAAATCCCAGCATCCTTAAGTTCCCTCTTCTTCGTCATTGTGATTTTCAGTGGGGCTTATGATCGAGGGAATTCCAAATGGCTCGAAAATAATTCAGGCAGTGATCCTGAGAGCCTCGAGCTCTGCAGATCTCCTCACTTTGTGAGCAGCTCCACAATCTCAAGCCAAGAACTCAGACACGTGTAAGCCTTTACAGGATCACGTTTCTGCTGAAGAGCTTTAAAACCCCAAACAACATCACTTGTTGCACGTGTGAACAGTGAGACCAAACTGAAAAATCATCATTAAAGAGAGACTGATCTTTGAAATATCCCAGCCCAACAAGCTCATGTACTCCAAGGAGACACCTAAGCTGTAGTAGAGACCGGTACAGAATGCAATAAGCAATCAAAAAAGCAAACTTCTTAATAATAATATAAGGAGACATGACAGATACATCTTTTTTGAAGCATGTTGAATTTCTAGTATTCAGGAACAGAGAGTTCGCTGAGGCAAGAATTCATCAGTTCTTCCTCTAAGAAAGCAATTATGAGTACAGCTACACTACAGAAAACTGGAATAACACATTAAAAGATGTAAACAAGATCCAGCTTAAAAGTCAAAAGTACATTAATACTTGGAAATTAATATTAATCTCTACTACCAGGAGTGCATCAGATGTCCTAAAAATCACAAAAGCACTCTGTTCTGTATGAACAGCAATGAGCTGCAATGACGAAAGGATATGGTAAATGCAGTAACAACCCTGTGTGATATTATACTATAAATATTTGATTTAATCAGTTACAAACATTAACATTTAATCATCAGTTAAAAACATTAACATTTTCACTAAATAGGTCATTGTGAGCTCCTATGATAAATATCTAACTGTAAACCAGCTACAAACCAGCTTGAAACAAACCAAAGCTTTCCCACTTCTAGGTGTAACTTACCAAATCAATTCTGCTCTGCAGTAACTCAGTTTGTCTCCTATTTGTAGCCTGATTGCTCCCAATACTTGTTTATGCTAATAATTAAATATTCAGATTTCTTGTTTCCCTGGAATACTTTCATTTGCACAGTGTAGTGCTCCATCAGAACCCACCTCCTCCAGAAATGACAGACATTCAACTTTTTAAATGCTTTGTGCTTCTCTAGAAAAGACACTTCTAGAAAAGCATGTTTTTTGGCTCCAGGAAAATGTAGCTGGATGAAGTTGTATGGAATCTGACACAGAGCACACGACATGAAGTAACAGTCAGCTTTGGGGAACCCTGTGATTATAAATCCCATAGGTCTAAGGACCTATGTAAGCCACTTCAGGTAAAGATGAGAGGGTTTTGACCTCAACTTCTCTAGATTCACATATATGTCATTTCCAAATAAAGCATTCTCCTGAACACGTTTCCTAAATGGGAGAACAAGTACATGGCACCTTTTGCACTGCTGGTAGGATCCAAATACTGTGATAATAGATGCACTGTAAGGATAGGACAGAATTAGCACAGAACATCTTCCTATAGTCCTCAAAACCTGGGAAAACAGTACTTTACAAATAAGGTTACTTTTCACACAGTTTAGCTGCATATTTTGCCTATTTGAAATGTCAGTCACCAGCATTCTAAGAAAACATGAATTGATTATGTTTACTGAAAAATGCATGTGAACTTTACTGAATGCAAAGCCGAGCTCCTGTAACAATACTACTAAATGGGACTAGTGAATCTGGGTTTACAAAATTCCCCACTGAGCTTCAGAAAAAGAAACATAAAAGACAACTTACTTTGCCAAAGACTGGTATTATGCCCTACCTGAAAGGAGTTTCTCTGTAGAACTCACTTTTGATATTTCATACTTAGTGGTCTCCACAAAATTCAAAAACATACCATCTCAGGGAGCATTCACAAAATATCAAGTGCTACAATAATTGAGAAAGTATTGCTTTAAAAGACCAGGCAGCTTATCTAATGCCTACTGTTTATATTCTTTGTGTTCTTATTATAGCTTCCACAAAAGGAGGCATTTCTTTGTGAGACTGCAGTACTTAGTTTTTTATATTTCCTACATACAAACTTACTCTTTTCTCAAGGCACAGTTTTACCCTTCTCTGTCTGCTTTCTTGGGGCGGGGGGGCAGCGTGCGTAAATTACACAAAAATTTCCAAGTAGAACAACACATTTTCATTTCTTTCACTACTGACAAAAATGTTTTTAAGGAAAGATGCAAGAAAAAGCATCCCATAAGTCTGGGATGGATTTTTGAAGTCACGGCTAAAGGGCAGAAAGGCACCACCAACTTTCAAACTGTCACAAGAACTTCTTCAACAGCTGTTCATGAATTTTCTGTAGCACCTCCTCTACAGCATTTGTACTTCTTTTGTTTCGAATTTCTTTGCTAAGTGAAGCTGGGAACCACATACCTCCCCATTCCTCAATTAGGAAGTGACTGATGATTCCTGAAGTAATTACCATTACAGTCCTTAACAAAAAAAAAAAAAAAAAAAAAAAAAAAAAAAAAACCACAACAACAACAGATTGGGGATTTTGTCTTTTTCTTAGAATGGATAGTGTTTTACAAGTTATAACTTTATTTAAACCCTTGCAAGTGGGAATCTTTTCATCTCCTACGGGCAAAGACTGTTCCTACCTTTTTCTTCCAATGTCAGAGGAAGGGCTTTTCCCCGTGGCCATTTGTTGCAGCCAGGCGTAACCTGGGGTTTGTCAGCGAAGAGCGGACAGCCTTGCAGGACATCACAGCTAATTCATGGGGTGTGACGGATCCAGCTCCATCCATAACTTACATCTCCTCCTCTACAGAGCCAATGCCATGCTCAGTGGCTACTTACGGTTGTCTCACAGAAGACTGTGGGGTGATGTTTAAAGTTTTGCTAAGTTTGAACTGTTTGGCAGAAACTGATCTCACCAAACATCTGCCCTGACTTACTTCTGTTTATCTGCTAACTTATTTAGTACCAGTCAAAATAGTATCCCACGCCTGGAGATCACACTTTTACGGGAACCAGGTCACTATTGATGCTGAAACAAATGTGCTATTTTTATGCTAAGAAGCTCCAGAAGTACCTGTAGGTTTCACAATAATTACCCCTCAATGGATGTACACAAGAAGCTGGTTTACTACCGGGATTTCATCATTTCCACTTGACTTTGCACCCAAACATTACAGTGTGTCTGTACACCTCACACTGGATGAGAGGACACCAAGGCCATCTGCTTTCAAACCTCACATTTTAGCAAATCAAAAGAAACGCCAGTACTTTCAAAAAAATTCAAAACCTTCCTATCACTACTAAGTTATGAAAAAGATTTAGTACATATTGTAGGCAACCCGTACACTAATAAGTTGTACTGCACACTATACTTTTTAAATTTGCATTTTCTGCTGTAGGGGCTTGTAAGAGCTAGTTGGAAGGAAACTTTATTTTTATTAATTTTTCCCTTCTTCCAAGACAGAGCAAGCCATTAAAAAAATAATTTGTTGAGCTAATTTAAAATGGTTCGAGTAGACTTGCAAGTCATCTGGCAGTAGATTTTTTCTGTTTTTAATAATTTGATTTTTTAAGACTGGTCAAACAATGTATTTTTACTTGTAATTCACTATTTGCAATTCTGGGTGGACCACATTATAAATGTAGCAATAATCACACTTTTGGAATAGCCTGCTCACACAATGCAACACAGGTAGGAGCACAGGAAAATAGGTCACTAGAGCTTATCGATGTGCAGCTGTCAAACCTTTTATTCATCTCAAGGTTTGGTGGTTTCTGGACAAATGCACTATGATTGAAATCCCATTGCAGAAGTAAAGCTTTCAAGGTGAAATAGTATTCCATTTTCATTATCATGAAAGAAAAGAAGAAGAAATGTCTGCAGTAGCAGAATGCCCCAGCAATATGTTAAGACTGGCAATTCTGTAACATTGTTAAGTGTAAATAGAAAGGTGTTCGTTGCTGTCTTTCCCTTTCCTTCTGATGCCCATTCCTTTCCTTTTCTTTCTCTGCCCTCTTCCAGCAAACAGAAGTTAAAGAAAAACGCTGCACCAGAAAGATGCGCTTTCGAGTCATTGTCCACAACATCACTGCCTTCTCTGGAGAAAAAAAGCCACCACTTTGTCTCAGGGACTTTCCAAAGAAAGGCAGGAAATGGCAAAATAACCTTGTTGTTACATATTAAGCATAGCAACGTTTTTACATATTAAAGAACCAAATTGCAACATCTTGCCTGGTGCAAATCAACTCTGTCCTGGAAGAAGGCTGCCCTCTGTCCTTAATCCTATAAATTTGTCACAAGGCTGCTCCCAGTACTGCTTCACCAAAGAGGGGAAGAAGCGGCTGAATCTTCAGGGCAGCGGCAAAGCAGAGGCTGTCACTGGCAATGCTCCACGTCCTTTACACTTCAGTTCACAGGGGCTCTGCTGCACAAGTGTCTGGAGGGAGCCCCGCCAGACAACAGCCCTTTCATCATCTGCCCATCAGGTTTCTGTCCCGCAGCAATGAAACAAGGGAGTGTGTGAGGGGGAAATAATCATCCAGCCCCAGCACTGTCCAGGACAAACTGGTCACACGGAGACGTTTTTTTCTGAATTCCTCAACAGAGAACTAGCAAAATATATTAGAGAAAGCTCCCCAGATTTGGTTGACTGAAATCACAGACAGAAGATCCACTACAGAGGCAGGAAGAAATAGCACCTTGCAGGACATTTTCAGTCAGAACATGAGGCTTCCCATTGCAAGTCCATATTGGGCTGTATTCAGAGGGACTAAAAACTAAGGCAGAAAACTCGTAGAAACAACTCTTTTCTTACCTTTTTTGTGAAGCAAGAGGAAGTTCTTCTTAGGCTCTTGAAGAAGTTAATGCAGAACTGCTTCTTCTGAAAAAAAGCAAACAGCTTTTAAAAAAGCCTAGAACAAAGCAGGCTTTAAAGCCTTGGTTTTCTTTCATAACACAAGAACTAATCACAGTAAGTGCTTCTACAACAAATTTTACCCATTTTTCTCATTTTCATTATTTGTCAGAATATTTTCTTTCTCTGTTTTAGGTTTAAGCAGACGTACCCATGCTTTCTGGTTGTTAGGGAAATAGGGTTCAGGCAATCATAGCTGTATGTGCTCTCTACATTCACAACTGTTGCTTGACTTACATTTTCAAGCATTTGTTATTCAGCTTATAACATATTTAATTTGCTCACATTATACTTGTTCTACTTCTTCAGTGGGAATGTGATGGGACAAGGATCTGATTGCAGGGTACTTAGGTTTTTTTAATTTACTTACACTCAGCAGTATAATTTTTTTTCTCTGTCTTTATCATGTCCCAATTTATTTTTGCACATTTTCTAGTCTTTGGATGAGTTTGGCACCTCACTATGTGACATGAAGAGAACAGCAGTGAGGGCAGTGCTGCACCACCCTCGATACAGGGCCCCAGCACAAGGAAACTGTTCAAAACAATGTGCAGAAGCCTGGGAGCATGTTAACAGTTTGAAATACTCACTTAGGCAGAAGTGAGTACCCTAGATATTATATTTCTTGGCTGTAATCAACACTTTATGGCACCCAGATGTTTATTGCTATTCAGGAAAAGGAAAAAAAGACTAATCTATATCCTTCCCAATCAACACTGGGAGCCCTATAATATCACTGCACTATATTATTCATGGATGGAGATGAATTGCTTGATGTTGCAATTAAATTTGGGAGAGTGTTTCATTGATCTGTGAAAAGTGAAACCCTTAAAAAGGCAACAAACTGCATCTCCAAGATACAACAAACAACTCTGTTCCTAGGAAAGTTTGTCTCTGACCTCTTGGATATGTGGGAAAGCGTAAGCCTAAAACATCTGCTGCAAGATAGGCTTCAAAGAAATCTAATTAACACCATGCCCAGGAAGGATGAGAGCAGATGCATCCTGGATAAAGTCACTGACAGGAGATCACTTTGTTATGCCAACACAATATTAGCTTGGAAAGAAAAAGGTTTGGGAAAGTCTTAATTGAAAAAAATCATCATTAAATGACAAATTATGGCAAAGGAAGAAGAGAATCACATCTCATACATGGAAAAAAAAATGGCATGAGAGAAAAAGAAGCTGAGAGGGGAGAGAGATCCCATCGTTACTTACACTGGACCTTGCAACTGTGAAGGTCAATATATTTAGAAATGGCTGCAGACATTCTAGTGAACAGACTAGTGCCCTGAGCTGATATGAGTGTTTTAGAGCCTGTTGAAGGTGCTGACTGTAATTCAAGTCCCAATACTGGCCTCGAAATACTGAAAGCAGATATCACTGTCTTTTCTGCTTGGGTTCAGCAGCAACACAAGCTTGGTACCTGTGTGATTTCATTGCTAACATGGTCCAGGATAAGATCCCCACAATCTACAATCAACTTCTCTGTCACCTAAACCAGAAGGAATCCAGCACTTTTTTCTTTTTTTCCAAAACAAACTTGGACCTGTTTTTGAGTGCAAGAGAATAATCTCTCATTATTGCATGTGTGGCCTACCCTTTACAGCGATTTTCACTTTATTGATTGGCACTGCCCAAATCTATTTCATTGCCTCCCCAAAGGACTGAACTCACAGAGGGAGATAAACAAAAAATATCAAGTTCATCATGTTTAGAACTGCTTCTCAGCATCTGAGCTGCCTCTCCTCACGACGACCTTTTGCTGATAGCTTTTCAGAACCATTTTCAGAATGACTGAAGGGAAGCAATGGCAGCCCGGTTTGCTCTAAGTTTTGTGATACGTGTCTGAGAGATTAATGTTTCGATTAAAAGAACCTTGACTGAATTTTCTGATAGAAAAATCTTTCATAAGCACGTGTGTCCCTTATTTTTTGATCCTAGGTTGGCTTTCCTGCTTTCAGAGAGGCACTATATGTAGAAGAGGAAAAGAAGAGAAGGGAGACACTAAACCCAGGCAGTGCTCAGGCGTGTCATGGTTAAATGGTAGGTGGCAGCACAAAACAGGCTGTCAGGCTTCATGTTCATTTCAGTGCCAGTTTGGACAACAGTTTTCCTCCTTAATCAGAGTTCACAGGTTCCCATAAATAACTAGTGACTTCATCGTACTGTCTACTAAACATTTTACCAGTGACAGGTCGTGCTTCAGGAATGAAAACAGATATGACACACATGGCAAGTAACACCCTCATTCATTTGGACTTACAATTAAAAAATTGTCACCTCAGTGTTATTAAGTGGTTCCAATGAGATTGATTTTTTTCCAGGTTGTTTTTTTTTTGATTTTTTTTTAAGAAGATTCATGCATTAGAACAATCTTTTGATCACATATTTATGGAGTAACTAGTGTCTAGTGGGGAGAGAAGAAGCTGGCAATGAGGCTTCTGGAATTCTACTTTTAAGATAAGACATTGATCTCTATGTTGCTTTTGGCAAGTCACTTTTTGTGTTAGACTTGATCTAAGCATAAAATACTGTAAATAACGCAGGTGTGCTGAAGTCTATCTAATCTCTATAAATCATTTTGCAGGATTTAAGAAAAGCAGATGCCCAAACACCACTGTGGTGGGAGGGATAAAAAATCCCAACTGAACTAGAAAACCCAGTACTGTCTTTATTGAGGTTTCAAGGGTCAGTCTCAAAACAAGCAATTTTCAGTTATCATTCCCATACTATGTGCATCTTCTAGATTTTTTTTCATTTAAATATTTCCTTCAGTCACTGAGAAAATGACATATTCTGTTAAGTGTTAATGGTAGGGGCAGCTGACTTCTTTTTTTTTTCAGTTTCAAGCCCAATTTTTCCATCAACTTAAATCCTGAATAGTTCCTTTACCTTATGATTTTTCATTCACTTTGAACAGACATAAATGAGAATACGTGGTTTAAGGTGGTAAGGAAGCAAGTTTTAGATGCAGAAATTTGAATAGTTAAACAACTGTTATTTAGCTTTCATTTTAGTATCCTGAGATGGAATGGAAGGAGACATCCCATCTCCAGCATCCCATAATTGCTACAAAAATGAAGGCAGAAAGCTATTTTCTGTTGGTAATTTCTGTGCTGCTTATGTGTAATAGCAGTAGAAAAAGAAGAGATTAAGTTATCCATCAGCCTTGGAAGGATGCTCCATGCTCACAAGACAGTAAGAAAGCAGCCTTCGAGACGAAAATCAAATATAGACATTGCCAAAGAGGAAGGAAGCCAATACACATGGGTAGACAAAGGAAGCCAACATGCTGAAAAGCTCTGAAATGAGTAAAAACACTTGGATTTGCTGTTGAAGAAATACAGGTTAAGAAAGTACCAAAGAAGGGATGCAGGGTGACAAAAAATGCGGGGGGAAAAAAGGAAAACTTGGGGACAATGTGTCTTGAGTGAAGTAACAGATGACAAAACAGGCAGCAGATACAGTTTTAAGCAAGAAGCAAATGCTGCAAAAGAGCTGACAACAGTGTGTAAAATAAATAGAGAGATGACAAAAAAGGAGAAAGAAGAGTAAAGCCAAATACACAAAGCACTGTTCTATCTGAAATCCTGTCTTTCTTTCAGTTTCCTGATTCACCTCTTGTGATATTTATTAATCATAGCTCCAATCTTTCATATTGTCACCCTTTCTACAACATTTATCAAGAGATTCTCAGGATTCTGCCCTTCTTCTGTCCCACATGCTCTCAAATGTTCCCTCCACAAACACAACTCAGGCTTCATCTGTGATGTCTTGTCATTCTGCTCCATTCCAGACATGTCTTTGCTCAGACTAAAAGAGCAAGCTGCATCTGTGACCTCTCCTTATGGACCTGCATGATGCTTCTTCCATAGAATTACCTATCTAACTATGAGAGAGCTCGTAAACCCTCATTTTTCCCTAATATCTTTCCCTTACCTCTCTCATAAAACAAAGTACCTACAATATTCTCAGCCTTCCTTTACCATCCTTGTTTTGGGGCTCAGGCTGTTCTGTAGACATCCAACCTCTCTTTCGCAGCTCACATCCAGAGCAGGCCACAGCCTTACACAACTTTCCTGTATGGCATGCAAAGTGCACATGTACTTACGCAAATTTTCATACTGGTCTCTGAAAATACAATTTTTCTGACTTAGTAGAGGAGAAGGAGGAAGTGCCTGAAGAAAGGGTGTGTAAGAAAACAGTTACCTCAAGCTTGAGGTGCTCATCCCCATGTTCAAAAGTCCGCCTGAGCCTTTGTCTATCCTGTTGGCTCTCCCTGAGGTCAACCCCCACCTCGGGTTAGACCATGACCTCAACATCTTTTATCTGCCTGTTACATTTTAAACAAGCACTTGCTCCCCAGCTGCTCAAAAACTGGGAAGAAGTCCCATAAATATCCACAAAATTATTCCATTGTACATCTTCAAACAGCTCTTTAAACCCTACTATGATGCCCACAAAAGTTTTAACAATGCCTAAATCACTTGTTTTATAAGAACACAGCCAGCTAGTACTGTTTCTTATGTCCCTGTACATCTAAATCTGTTTTATCCTGTCAAATACTTAAAGGAGATGTTTGTATCTCTTTTTGATCTGTGTTCATAATGTGTCTGGTGTATATACCTGTAAATATATATCTGTGAATTTCCAGATGCTACTACACAGGGCCACAGTTCCTATGTGCTGCATCGTTAAACACAGAGGCATGTACTTTACTAAATCATGCAGGCATAAAGCCCTATAAGAGGTAGAATGAGGCCCTTGTAAATGAAGCCAAGATTTAAATCACTGACTCCAAAATCTAGATTTTTACAATAGCTCTATTATTGCCATAGCTCAAGTATTAAAAAGAAGCTATGACGGAGTTTATGGGGAAGCACTAATGAATTGTAACACAAAACTACAGAGACTGATTTACAGACTGACATGAACAAAGCTTGCTGGTATTATTCATGTATGATTAGACTAACATCCATAGTTAAAAGAAATGAGTAATTTTCTGCCTACTGCATGTTTATAATTCTTTCTCTTGCTAAAACAGGAAATGTGAACCCACCTGAATTCTAATTTGGAGAAGAAAGTATTTTGGGGAGATGTGCTCTGTTTTTTAAATATCAACAGTATGCAGGAGTTTTTATTACAATCAAAATCTAATAAAAATGAATGACCAAAACGTTAAAGCTTCCAGTGCTTCAGACACCCTGAGCTGAACAGAGATTCACTTATTTACCACACTTTGACACATGCTTGATTTCTCAAAGTCATATTTTAAAATAAGCGATAAGTCTGAAGAACCTCAGTGTTTTAAATGAAATCATTATTCTGCAGACTGAACCTAATGCTGAGGTAATGTAGAGTCTGACCTTTCCAAATAAATCTCTCTTAATAAATGTTCCTCTCTAGTTTCTGGAACAACAGAAGCCTCTAAGGCAGCAACAAACCAGAAACAAGGGCAAGATGCAATAGTGAAGCAAGAGGCAACATGATTTAAAGGTGAAAGGATTTGGACATGACCCTACTGGGCAAAAAGAAGCAGGAAGGCTACATTTTTCATGAGTGCCTAGGGCATGTTGTTTGCAGAGTCTGGACCTCTGGTGAACAGCTCCCTACAATTCCTGTCTTGTGTTTTTGAATTTTATCAACTGGATTTTTATGTCAAAGAGACGAGAGGTACACTGGTTGCTGTACATCAATTTACAGCAGGGAATTACCACTACATATACTAGACATTCATAATACCGCTAGAGGTGCTATTTTTACCAGCATCAGTAAGTTTTAATTCCCAGGTTATAAAGACCACTTATTTTTAAAAGTTACTGTAAATTTAAAATGAAATAACCCCACATAGACCCTTCTTTGGTAGGATGATGCTTCACTTTTCCGGTAAAGCAGGGATAAAGGACTGCAGCAGAGGTGAGACAGAAGTGATGCTAATAACCTACCTGAGATGAATATTTGAGATTTCCTGAGTGAGGATTAAACAAAGGGGCACAGCAGGGGAGCCATCCAGAGTCTACAGGGCAGCACTAAGAACCCACTTAGGGCACTTTGGTGGAGTTCTTAAACAAATTGCGCCACTTACCGAGTGCAGTGAAAGTTCCTTTCACATGTAATAGGCTGTAATGGTTCCTCCTTTGTTATCCGGAGCATTCCAGACAATGCAACTCCAGTTAGACACTGGTTCTGATTGGACACCTGGAGAGGTAATAGCAGTCAATGACATCTTCTGAGTGACAGACCAAACACAAAGGGACTTTTGAATCGCGTCTAGGATGAGGTTAAGACACTACACACAGAATCATACGCGGCAGAAATGCTGACAGAGATGCACAGCAGAAAAGCAACTTGCTCACACACCGTAAACCCCAGGACTATGCATGAGATTTCAAAGTGATGCTCTCTCCTCAAAGCAGTGCCAATTCTTGCAGTAGATGTTTGCTACCCAGATGAGGAGCAGCCGTGCACCAGTGAGGCCCCCCACCGGCTGTTCACTCAGTCTTTGCTCAAGAGTTTATTCAAGAAGTTCATACTTTGAGAAAATTCTGGATGGATTTTCTTTTCCTCCTTCAAACACTGGACACATTCTTTAACAGTTTGCACACAAGTCCACTGCAGTGTCCTCTAAAAATCCTTCTGGAGAAAATATATAAATAAAAATTCCTTGTACGTTGGGTAACTTTGTTCCTATAGAGGACACAGAGAGACCTAGGCTGAGGTAATACTCCAGTTATGCACTCCTAGGTAATGAGCTTTATCTCTCAGGATCAATTTTCCATTAATAGCATTCAGTGCACCATCCAACTTCCAAATTAATTTGAACTGTGAACCCCGGGTGTTCTGATGCTCCTTTTTAAACTACTGGAATGTAATGTCAACATAACACAGAAAATTTATAGCAGCCAGACTTTAACGGCCAAACTGATGCTTACTGGAGAATTTTAAGACAGCTTAAGGGCAAGTAGACAACCCAAATTCAGATGACACTGGAAAGAAAACTAAAATAAAAAGACCAAACTTGGAGAAAAATTTTTAAATACAGAGGTTTCTGCCGTTTCTACCTTAGCAGTTGACTCAGTAAGATAAGCAATCTAAAACTGCTTTTATCAGGATTGTCTGAGGCAAGAAAAGAAAGCCTGCTATGCTATTGATCTGCAAGAAGTTTATTTCTTCCACTCTGCAGTGTTAAAGGAATCAATCTCTTAACTAAAGAAAAAATAACAGTATTGATAATCAAGATGATGGCTGAGCTTTTGTCGGACAATGAGCACGTTGTGTTGGTGGTGTAATAGCGTAAATGCCAGGTTTGATTGTGTCTTTGACATGCCAGCTGGTAGGTTATGATTACTGGAATCAATTCTTGACAATGAAAGAGACATCTCCGAAATATTCAGTGGGACTTGCCAATTATTAGGACACTGACTGCATTAATCTCACAGTGCTGTGCATGGCACAGGTACATTTTATTACACATAGTCCAAAGGTCTGAGGGCACATTCAAGTGAATGCAAATGAACTAATTGTAGCCAATGTCAGCTTAAAGTACATTTCTAGCCCTGTATCTGTGGCTGTATATATGAGCTTGCATTCCCACTGCTTTATTTAATGTTTGTTTGGGGGTTTGTCTTGTTTGGATTTTTTTTTTAAGGAAGGTTTCTTAGTGGGCATTTTTCTGGTTTAAAAAGAAAAAAAAAAATCTGCTATACAAAAAAAAAAAAATTGGAGAAAGTTGCTTAAACTTCTATAATTAATAGTTTTTCCAGAATCCAATACCTTGTTACAAGAAGCAAAGATTAAACTATTTGCATTTATCTAGAAGTGTACAGCCAAAAGATAAGAAATGTCAATTGTTTTCTTGCATTTTTAATAAGCAAGCAAATATCACCAAACGTCAATAAAGCTTTGGAATATTGAGGTTTCGGCTGTGAAATGCAAGTTATAACTATTTTAGGAGTCATAGTTAAAGATGTACACCAATTAATTGAAACCTTGAAGGCAGTGAAAATATACTGTGCTTCAAGAAAAATGTCTACATTAAATAGGCTACTTCATCATGGAAAGGATATCCAAGTTTATCAGTGAAGTGAGAAAGTACTGGCACACAGAGTAAGTTCTGCAGATCTCTGGGTACTGGAGAGGATGAAAAGGATAAAAATAGGGGCGTTGCTATAAAAGAAGTGCACAGACATTCAGAGTAACAATCGAAAAAGCCTGTTTTCTGTGCAGTTCATCAATGAACCGAAGCACAGTGAGTGAGGTTACACACATCAGTCCAGCCCTGACCTCTTCACTCTGCTCTGACCCTCCGATAGGCACCTCGCTGCAGCTGTATCTGCATAAGAATTACCGCCTTTTTTGTGGCCGTTTTTAGCGAGTGTTTTGGGGTTGGGTTTTTTTTTTAATTTCCCCTTTTTCTGTCCGTGGCCTTTCAGGTGATGCAACATGCTATTATAATTTAGGGGGAGATCTATCTTTTCGCCCATAGCAAAGGAGAAGAAACAGTAGGTCCTCCACAGCAGAGCCTAACAGAACACACTATGACTTCCAGAGCTGGTACCAGCCACAACAGCAATGGAATCAGCTGTGGGAGAATTCAGCTCACAGCTTTAGGAAAGCTAACGGAGGAAGGAGTCTGATTCCCTTTTTTCAAGTCTTGCCTTTGCCTCTTATTCTCAGGAAAAGCAGCTAAATCATATAGATGCTATCTGTATTTTGACATTGCCTAGTGCAATGGGGCTGGGGCCTTTGAGAGGCTTGCAGTGTAAATAACACAAAGTAAATAACAATGACGTGCTTTTTAACTGCAGAAACTCATCAAGCATGCTAAAACATACATCACACACACTGCTACTGTCTCTCACTATTCATTAAAAGAGAATGAATCCTGAGGGAGGCATCACTGAGTACAGATATGTCTCCAACACACCAAATCATATCCTGAGCCTCCAGTAAAGCTAATAAAATCATATTAAATACATTCCAAAAGTTCCCTTGGCAAAGTCCAAGCCACTAGGGCAATTTATAATTTAAAGGAGAATATAAGATTAGAGAGTGATGAAAACAGTGGGATCTAGAATTTGAAACAACAGTTTAACTGTTTTGTCATATTCAGAGGTTTATAGTACATAGCACTGAAATTTGCTTGTAGAGAACTCTGAAGTTCTCTGTATTTTCACTTTCATAAATTGTATGTAGAGTAATGTTGGACTTCCAAACAAATGACAAAAATATACTTTTTGTATAATCAGTATAGTCAAACCCACTCCATTTTAAAGATAATAGTTTGTGAGTGATTGCACATATATATGTGTATGTTATATCCACCCTAACAGTCAATAGCATCCTACTCTCTGGGCTGATGTGGCTTTTAAGTGGCAGTGCCTGAGATGCACCCTCTGCCCTTGCCTGAGCTTTGACCTTTAAATGGTGTAATATTATAGTTTTATTATCTTAATCAAAAAGCTCACCACATGATCGATTATGAGGCTCTTACCATAAACAATTATTCTTTATGAACAAGTGCACTGAAATTCAGCTTGAACTCTGCAAAAATATCTTAGCAAGGTTTTTCGAATGATTAAGATGATATCAACTGCCGTTTCCATTCACCCACAGAGGCTCTGATGCTGCCCTGAAGCAATGCTGGGTACAGCCCCTTTCCAGGCAGAGCTGTTTCACCACCTGAGTTCTGCCACAGGCCCACAAAACAAGGTAACAGCAGGCACACCAGTAAAACCTGCAGTGATAATAACTTGATCTTTTTCTAAAATATTTATAGAAGAGACTGCCTGCATTGCCCTTCCAAAGAAATATAATCTCTGGATACTTTCTCCTCGGCAAAGAGTCCGTGTGAAGTGTTGGTGAGATAAATAAGCTTAGTGTGATGTTAAGTGACAACTTCATATTTATGTTTTTTCCTATATTCTGTTGCAAATACAAAATGTCATTTGACTTGTCTCTGGCTCAAAAGCAACCTGATGATACTGGGTGCTGACTAGAACTAAAATCCTCTAAGTGCAGTTGACTGGTAAATCCTAAAGCTCATTGTTTTACAAGGAATACCTCCCTTTCACAAAGGAGGTCTATTTGAGGTAATCAGAGCTTTTCAAAACTTCACTTATTTTTACAGACTAAACTACCATGGAAGATTAATCTAAAAACTGTGCAAAAACCCAGGTACCATTTTCATCCAGAAATAAATAATTCTAGCATGGTGTATTTTGAGATTGTTCAAATCTCATTTGGGATTCATTGGGAGGCATTCAGATAAACAACTTATATCAGGACAAGGTGAAAGGGAAAAAAACCCAAACCTGCACATATGGTGGCATCAAAATTTGTAAATGCTCTCTTCCAGTTCATCTTAAGTCTAAAAATCATAGGAAATCTTAAAATAAAACTGTTATTATTAATATGTCTGAATATGCTAAGACACAAATTTCACTGAAGTCACCTTAATTTAACGTGAATTTCTTCCCAGACTAATCAACACACTGTCTGTAACTTTTTCTGGAGTCAGCTAAAAGAGGAGAAGTGCCAGGGAATTCTACAGTTCTGAGTACTGTGGGGGCTCTGCAGAAGGACCTGCTGAAAATGAACAATTACTGTGTTGCCATATACCGCTTATAACAACAAAAACACAAACAAACAAAACCCTAAAAAACAGCAGCCTTCCTGTGCTTGGACTCTTCCTGTAACAACTTCCACATGAGTGGCAGTGGCCAGTTTAATTCCCTGCCTGACACCAGCCCACTCAGCACTGCTGCACAGCAACTCAGAACATCACTTCTCGGCCCAGCAATGCTGAGTGAGCACTCTGACATCCTAAACTTCCCTCAAATGATTTGCCTCAGGGAAAACCAGAGAGACCTACTCATTTATGACTATTTATTGGAGCAAATTCTTGGCTTCTCTGTTATGTAGGGTCTAGTTCTATCCTCATGTGCTCCTGCTTCAGCCCTGCCAGACACAGGACGGGGTCCTTCCACAGCTGCAGTGACACAGTCATTCCTAGCAGTTCAGTTCCATAGTCCACCTAATTTCAGTGGAAGTTACAGATCATAAATGCCCAAGAGAAGTAGAAGGAATATTCACTGGCCTCAACTCTCCTCCTTCCTTCATTCTTTCTATTCCAGACATTTAGCTCAAGTCAATCTCTTAAAGAACCAAGGGATTCCTAAGAGAAAATTAAACTAAACTAAGAATGACCATAACAAATAGTTGATTAGTTTAAATGAACTGGAGAACAATTACTGAGACAATGAAGTGATACAGTAAAATGAGTGAAATAATGTGAAATAATAAAAACAAGCTTCTTGGCTAATTCTATCACAGTTCTTATGAGATTCAATTGAATATGTAAGGTTTTGACAATAGCAGCAAGTTGTAAGAGAAATTTAATGTGAAATTCAGTGGTGTGAGTTTATTTTCTTATATAGCATTTTACACCGAAAATCCCTTTCTTGATATCGCTGTCTCACAATGTTTTACCAAAATGTTTTGCTAGTACATCTGAACTTCCAGACTGGAGTTGGCCTAGAAGGGGTTGAGGGACTTTGTTCAATTCAGCAGTCATTGGGAGGGCAGAAATTACTCCACCAGCACACACTGCCCTCCCCCAAGCAAAGGATTCCCACCACTTGGAACTTCTACACAGCCACTGAAGGCTTCAGCCCTGTCTTCTTAGATAATGGAGAGACCAAAACACCTACCTGCAGCACTTCCTTAGCAATAGATTTAAGCAAACTCATCCCTGTGAGGTGGTTGCTAACTTCTGCCTAATTATTGGCTCTTTGTGAGGTCTGCACAACAACAGCCAATTGAATTTATGTTGTAAAATATTAATCTCCTAAAGTGCAGTGACAAGAACTTATCCTTAGGAGTCTAGTTCTCTCTCCCAGATAATTTTCAGGGTGCACTTGTTTCTGCAGGACACATTAACTATTAAAGCTCATATCAGTACGTGCCAAGAGAAAACTGGTGATAGCAGAATCCACAAGCTCGATTTGCTCCTCATCAGTCCCTCTGCCTGTCCTGCACCTGCTGATCTCCCACTGCTCTCTGGACAGGTGATGCTCCTTCCACACTGCTCATAAGCATTCATGCTTCTATTTTTAAATAAGGTAAAGTCTTGGCAGCTTAACCTGAAACAAGCTACTTCCTCAGCAAGTCTCACTCCTTTGATCTGTAGTGAATGTACGGCCTGTGAAGACTTTGAACCACAGATTGTCTCTTGGTGTCTTTGCAGAGCACTTCCCGCAACCGAGGATTGATCTCACCTGGAACCTTTCCAAATTGCTGCCACCAACATGCCTGAGCTGAAGTGGTAGGAGGGAAGTTAAAACCCTCGTTAGCTAAAGCTTGAATTTGCTCTCCATAGAAAGGATTTTACTCTTAAAGACTGGGTTTTTACTCTTAAATCCAAATTATCCTAGAGCAGTATGTTTTCCTAAAGCAGAAAATTTAAATAAAGAAAGAAATAAATAACATCCTCCACAATTACTAACACAGCAAAGACAATAATTCAATCTAGATGTCACAGTTTTAAACTTGTGGTCAATGCACAAGTCAAGCATTATTTCGTGATAAATCAATTATGAAGCCAATCAAGAACAATTTACAAAGAACTGTATCTCTTTTTTCCATATTCAGTGTCTCAGCTGAATCTCTCATCATCTTTGATACCTGCAGTCTCACTTCTGAATGATGTTGTCATCATGCAGTTTATTGGTATTGTAAGAAACCTAAGAAATCATTGTTTACCATCCCCATAATTTTCTTGTCTTCGGTTTGTGATGTTTGTCTGCTCCTTAAACACTTTAAAATCCTTTAGTTGAGATACAGAAGTCACCTGATGTCAATTTTTCATCAGTTTTCTCTTCCTTTTGTTTTTAAACTACCAAATTTACTCATTTCTCCCATCCTTTACACTTACTGCGTGATTTCTGTTTATCCTCATGGGTGTTCTTAGGTTCATCCCTCTAACATCCTTAAGACAAAGTGACTTACACCTGAAACTTAGATTCTACTGGAATGAAAAATTCTATCAGGATGTTGTTGACTGTGACTGACATTTTGTTTCTTAAAGTCCAGACATTCAGCTGGAGTAGATTACAGACCATTTAGGTTAACCCCGCATTCAAAGTTACATACAAATTCCTGCCGGGATAGGTGCATACAACACAGCAACGAATAGAAAACCTAATTCACAACTCCACTGTTTCATCTTGAAGGTTTCTTCTCACGGAAAAATGCCCCCAGGGCAACAGCTTAGTGTGTAACATAGAATCATTAAGGTTGGAAAAGACCTTCAAGACCATTGAGTCCAGCCCTGGACCAAACACCACCTTGTCAACTCAGCTGGAGCACTGAGTGCCAGTTGTTTCCTGAACACCTGCAGGGGTGGTGACTCCAGCACCTCCCTGAGCAGCCTGTTCTACTGCTTAGCCACCCCTTTCAGTGAAGAAGTTTCTCCTGATGTCCCACCTGAACCTCCCCTGGCACAGCTTGAGGCCTGTCCCGTGTTCCCTGGGAGCAGAGCGCAACTCTCACCTGGCTCCACCCTCCTGTCAGGAAGTTGGAGGGAGCAAGAAGGTCCCCCCAGGGCCTCCTTTTCTCCAGGACGAGCCCCCCCAGCTACTCGTCATATCACTTACACTCCAGCCCCTTCACCAGCTCCCTTGCCCTTCCCTGGACATGCTCCAGTGCCTCAGTTCTAGAAGTGAGGGGCCCAGAACTGGACATGGTATTTGAGGTGTGGCATCACCAGTGCTGAGTACAAACATCATATAAGACTTCTAGGAAATGCCTATTTTAATCTCAAAGAACCATATTTTTTATGTAGCTTTGTGAACTAAAAAAATAAACAAACAAAACCAACCATCTCACAGTTATTACTATTCTCTGCAGTTGTATTGCATCAACAAATCTGGAATTAAAAATAAATCTAAGAAAGTTATTTCATATCACTGTTGAACCCAGTCAGCTTTTCCTTTGTATATCAAGATGACCTATTTGATGTTTACAAGCCACAAAATGTCTAAAATGGTGTACAGTTTTATATGGACACTGACACTAGTACATTAGTATTGTATTTGTCTATGGCATTTAGAGCAGTTATCTTTTTGAAATAAAGCATGCATTCAGTGAAGTCTCATTAAGGGCAATTGAATTGCCCTTCATCTGTTTCTGGGGCTCTGAGGACTAAAAAGCAGCATCTGGAAGCTTTATGGGTATTATCTGGCTTTCTGTTTTATTCTGTTTTGGCAGACTTGTCTGTGTTTTCACACATTAGACTCAAAGACAAAAGGATTTCCAGCAATAACCTCCTTCTGATGAAACTCATCTTTATCTGCTGCTTCTTGTTTCTTAGCAAGTGATGAAAAAATCCTTTATGGGCATAAGATTACTTAAATCAATAGTGACTTGTCCATGCACAGCAGGGCTCAGTTGCCTGTTCATCAAAATGTCAGTTTACTGGCGGCACTGTCAGTGGGAACACTCACCTGTCCAAGTACTTAGCTCAGTGTTAGAGTAAACAGGGACACTAAATATTCCAAATATTCACATTTTCAGGCTTATTGGTATCAGGGGCAAAGTTTCTCTATTTATGATGGCAGTAATGCTACACTTGAAGACAGCTGGCAGTTCCTAATAACTGGACAGTTAGCGTCCATAGCGCTACAAGTGCCACCTTATCATCCATCCAAAAAAGTGGCTGGTACTTGCTTCCCAGGAAACTTCCTTCCCTGAGCTTGCAGGCTGGGCTCAGTCCCAGGGATGTGTCTGTTCAGCTGTCACTGGCCTCCCTCTCCAGACAGCTTGCAAAGTGATTACTACATAACTATGAATTACACACCTTGAAAATCAGTTCTCTTTGGCAGCCCCACGATTCCCTCTCTGCGCCTGCTGGCTCCTTTGACCTCTGCTCTCTGGGCAGCATTTTATACCACACTTACTGGATATTTAACTTCTCATTTTCCTTGCACACTGCCCCAAACAGCCAGTCCAGTTCCTGCTGACTGACCTGCCAGCTAATCCCTCCTGGGCCAAGCTAAAGATAGGCTCCTGACATACGGTTAAGCTGGCACATTTTGGTGAACATCTGGAGGGAATACCCCAGGCATAATGATTTTGGCTGGATTAAGAGAAGTGCTCATTTATTATATCACTTGAAGCAGTTTGTTCAACAGGGCATTTTCAAGGCCAGGTTGTTGTGCCCAGAGCAATGAAAGCACTGCAAAGAGCTGTCACTGCCAGGAGGAAACACAAACTGGAGTTCCACCAATGCCCAGATTTATGTCCCTTCCACAAAGGGCCAGCTCCCCAAACACCAAAATGTTCCTTACCACAGACCAAGAAAAAAATAGTCAGGCACATCCGCTACAGCGATACAAGTCACTCTTCATGGAATAAGCCCATAGAATAAGCAAAAAGTTTTTTGGAATATCTTTGGAATATTTACAGAGGGCATTCACACCCTCCTGCGACCCCAGGAAAAACACAGATCCTGAAGTAGGCAAGAAAAAGCTTCACCTCAAGAATTGCATCTGGGAGAATTTTTGCTATAAAAAAGAAGGGATATGAATTGAACTATGACTTGTCCATGTAACCATGTAAAGAACATGGATACCAGTAGATAGCACAACTTCTGGAGAACTGTTGGTGGAAGGGAGGGGAAAAGTGGCTAATTTCCATTCTCTCCATGAAAGCTGAGTTACTGTGGAAATAAAAGGACTGGACCATCCTTATCTGATGCCTCAGTGTTTTTTTTTTATCGGGTGTCAGCCTGGTCTCCAGCTATTTATCAAACCAGCCTTAATTCATTAGCTTCTTCACCTTCTCCTGGATCTTTTCCCATCCTTGACAGGGGATGCTGTGTCGCACAGCAGGAATTTTGGTCAGGTAGGGCTCTTGACATCTGCAGCTGACTATGCATTCCCACCAATGCATCACGGCACCAGCAAGCCTGGTAATCTCATTTTTGAGGGAGAAATAAATGGGGGGGAAAATGAGAGAATAAAAGAGGCAGAGAGGAAAGGAAACACTCCTCCTCCAGAGAGCAGGTTTCAGAATAAGCATACCTTAGAGAGCGCTGGCTGACTTGCCTTATGAACACTGAATACAGAGGGGTCCTACAGAACCCAACCTGTTGATTTAAATACCTACTCCAGGAGTACCAAAAATGAAAGATAAATTGGGAAGGGGAAATAAGAGAACAAGAATTAAATATCACAAACGTTATGTGGCTTAATAGGTTTTCCTGGTATGGGGTAGGACAACATATTCTAGCCTTGCAAGAACCATTTTTATTTTCTTAGATTATTGTTGTTTGATAATTTAGAAATCATTTAATTCCTCTGAACAGTCAGCAAGTTTGAGTGCACACGATTCTTACTATTTTCCTCTTGCATATAAGTGAAATGGAAGTCTGTTTTCATTAAGTCCTGTTAATAGAACACAATCAAAAAGTCCATTGTCATTACCAGAAGGTTCTGTTACAATACCAAAGAGAGCAGGCAATCTACACAAGTGAATGAAACAGCATCCTCTGTTCCCTAAATGACAAGGGCAAAGCACTATATTCAGATTATTTTCAACCAGCCAAAGAAATCAAACCTTTGTTAACACCGTCCATAAAATTAATCAGGCAAAAAACCTTTCAGTTAGGTTAGCAGTCATGTCACCCTCAGTATTTTAAAAAATAAACACAAGAATTACTTGAAAATACCACAGTGTCAGCATAACACACCTCATTCAATTCAACAGCCTTGAGTCTGCAGAAACTTTCATTGTAAAAACTTTCTGGAAACCAACAGAAATTTTGCCAATTTTTTGTGCACAGGATTTATTTTCCCTGATCTTGTTATATAAACTTATGGTTTCCATGCTGCAAAAATCATGGATAGCATAGGAAGAACACTACCATTTGAAATACCAGACTGCTTGGACATTGAATTCAAAGAATTTTTTCTCTCTGACTATTAACATCTGAAAGCCCTGCCAGACTTGGAGAAATGCCCTAATTTATACAAGTTTTCTGTCTGGTTAATGGAAAAATACACCCTTTTGCCCCCAATCCAGTTTGGTGTGTGAAAGCATAGACATTTCATTCCAATAAAGCAGCAGAGCACAACACTAAATTTTGTACACTCTTAGCATGATTACTTTGCAATTATGGCATACGTATTATGGCAATCCCAAGTAAATTATGAACTCTGTACATTACAAAGGCTCTGTGAAACACTGATTGATTTGGACAGTTTGTAGTTAATTAAGTTCATTTCCAATTCCATCTCTTCACACAATTTCAAAGCATTCTGCATTGAAAGACCATTTTCAATTAGTAAGGAGGATGAAACAAAAAAGAATTAATTATAAAAGTGGCAATCCCCATTTAAATCTTCATAGTGCAGCAATTATTTATGTTAAGTGTTGAGAAATTGGAGAGTTGTACTTGTCTAATATAGTTTTTTCCTTGATATATATTGCATATATATTAAATCTGTACAAAGTAGGGGCATAGCATTTTTTAAAGTAAGGACTAAATTACTGCTCACAAACTTGTACAAAGCTCCAAAAGGTAGAAAAATGTCTGTGCTTGGCTAGAGCCCAATTAAGTGTCCTGGCTTGATTCTTGTCACTACTACTGCATTTTTTCCTTAAGGTAATTCCATTACTTGAATTAAAGCAAACATCCCCCTGGAAAAAGCAGTGAAGGAATACTGATATCAGTACAACTTTATGCTGCCAAAGGACTACCCAAAAGCAGTTATTAATTTTATTCTAGTGTTTGATGCTATTCAAAATGGCATTGCATGTCACCATAGGGAAGGGTGGGCAGAAAAGCTTTCAGACACCATTTTCTAAAATCCTTTCCATGAGTACATGCTCAGATCTTCATATCTGGTCACCACTTTCAGATTTTAATAAAGCAAGAGATAAAGAACCTCATACTATCTATCTCTTTACAGAATAGGTCCAGGCACCCCTTACCAAACTGCTTTTATAAAGAGTTACAAATAACACCATTCATTGAACTCCGAGGAACATGAGTAAAAAAATTAAAAAAGATGTCATCACTTGAATTACTGATGTTATTCTACAAACAGATGTCCTTTAGCTCATTAATACCTTGCTTCATTTGATCCAAATATCTCCAATGCCCATTAAAAAGAGAGAGAAGAAGGAAAAGACTCAATATATTTAGAGGCATCATTTAAAGATGACATATCTTAATTTGCTGATTGTATTCTCTTCACCTCTATCAAAGACTGTCAGCCACAAACATGGCACCAAAATGAGTAAGGCCAGCAGATGGACAGTGCTGTAAATCAACTCTTCTAACTTCATTTGCTGGATTCTAAACTGTCACCTACCAGCCATTTGTCACTGGCATTGACTCCCTGCTCCAACGCCAAGATGACTTCTTTAACCACTGGCACAAACTCCATGGCCTGCCTCAGGGCTGGCTCATTCCCTCTGTCCTTTTCTCTGCCACTTCGGTAGCAGGCTTTGTAACAACACAGCAAACAATGCAGCAGGAGGAGAATGATGGGCACCAGAAAACAGAAATTGATTCAAGGCAGGTAGAAGGACAGCCAATAACAGAAAATACAACCAAAAAGAGCTAAAACAGATATTAGGTCTTTATGAAATGGGAAACCTAAGTTAGAGAGGAAAAAGAGAAAGTGAAACAAATGCAGACAGTCTTGAAGCCTCAAAAATGAACGCAGATTTAAAAAAAAGAACAGTACAAATCTTTCATGCTTGTGAGCTGCCTGCAGTGATGTTCTCAGCTCTCACTGAACCATTCAAGGCTTTATTTTCCAACCATACAGGCAAAAATATATCCTGTCTTTTTTGTTGGTTTGTTCTGTCCAGGTACACTTGACTGTCCTGCACTGGCTCTTCACCTGAGGAGAAGATGCTTATCACAGTGACCAGCACTGATCACAGTCACAGCCGTGATGGACAACTGAGCAGGAAAGGTGCCGACACCGAAAATTCTGCACCACTCAGGAGCTTCTAAGGAGCAGGACCTCGTCAGGGTGTTGTGTAGTGCTCAGGTCACAGAGAATTCAAGGCAGGTGAGTTCAGATTTAGACTTTATACCATGATCTTGAGAAAGCCACAGCAGCTTCTCCCAAACACACACCAGTAACAGAACCACTGCACAAGTGCTGGTCCTGCAGTGGCCCCACCTCAGGCAGAGGGAATCTCCCATCAGCTGGGATCTGCCTGACTGAGCCCTGCAAAAAAAAGCACAAAGCACCTGTGTAAGTCCAGAGAACTGGAACCATTGCTGCCACTTAAATCAACAGCTGAGCTCCCCTCAATGTCAGCAGAAATAAGCCAAGGCCTCCTCTTCCTTCACAACCTCTTCAAAATAACAGCAGCAACAAGCGCAGGATTGGGTTGACAATCATTTACATGCAAGTGTGACCTTTTTACTCAGTGGTGACATTTGTATCCTATTAGCAAAATACTGTATTGTATTTAAGCAATAACTGCATTTTCTATGGAGACAAACGACATGTAAATCAATAAATGACGAGGCTGCAGGCCAAGCACGTTATCGATTTTCAGTCATGTTCATCTCTGAGCTTAATGCTGAGAAAATACAGTATATGCTATGATTTTTTACAAGTTACATCTTTTGGGCCAGACAGAAGTTTTCTGAGAATTAAGAAATAAGAAAGGTGCTCTCCAGCTGAGAGAGAAGAGATTAAAGAGGAGTGAGAATTCAACAGCTGTAATCGAAGTCAACACCCAGTATCTTAAAAGCAAACGCTGAACAGATCAATAATGGCTTGTATGACACCCCTGTCATCTCCTTGGCTGCTATGGTTGATCACACTGTGCATGCATATCATCTGTATCAAACCAGTGGTTAAATGCAACATCACTGAAACATCACTGAAACAAACAGCAGGTTTATAGAATTCTTGGTGAGAAACACTCTTACTGCTTTCGCTTTCCATGAGAAAACAAATTATTCAAAACCCACCACAAGAGGACCCCAGCAAGGGGTGGATACGAAGGGCTTTCCTGAAACATGAATAGTGTGTTTCCAAATATGCTACCTTTTCCAGATGACAACATAAATTAGAAATATTAACACAAAACTAAGAAGAGCAGGGAATAATCTCCCTGTTTTCCTTTTATCAAAAACTAATAAAATTCAAGGATCAGACCTTCCTGTGAATAGACAGTGAGAAGGCCAACTTTCAGAGGAAAGCAGCTTTAATTTAAGAACCAGGAAGTCAGTTATGAAGGATACTGTATTCCAATACTTAAATGAGGACTGTGGTTTTATACAAATTAGTTTTTAAAAACACAAGCTTAAGCAGTTCGTGATTCCTCTCTCCTGTAACTGCAGAGAGAAAACCGAGAGAAATCTGGAATGGCTTTCCTAATGGATCAAAAAAGTCACCGCTACCTGATCTCCAAGAAATGTGCACAAGTGATCTGAATCTCCTGAAAGCAGAGCAGTGAGCCCCAGCCATCCTGGGAAGACAGAAGCAGCCTTCACTGCCAAAGGTACAAAGTCACCACCTGCAATATGAGACAAGATGTTGTCAGTCACAAGAAACAGGAAATTACATCTAACTGGAATGTTATCACAGCAGAAGCACTGGCTTTTCTAAATCTCTTCCTAAATCATTAGTAAGGTAATTGACTCCTAAGTAAGGAGACTTAGTCAGCCTGATTTGGGATATTGTTTCCCATACGTTCCTCTGTGACAGCCATAATTTTATGACTTCTTTACTGTAGTAAATTATGTGAAAGAAAAACTCTTTGCACTTGTAGCCATAACACCAACAAGCTGGGTGAGGAAAAAGTGAGGAATAATCCTGCAATATTATTTTATGCTGACCAAACCTTTCTATACAATACAAAAGGAGCAGACACAGACATTCATTTCAACCACAAAGGCCAATTTTCCTTCCACTAGGCATTATTTTGAATATGGATTATACAATCTAAATGCAGTTGTTCAGTATGTAAGATTCCACAGTATCCTACAATCGAACCAACAGGTTAATACACTTTTCATCTGACTGCACTAAATTATTGATCTACTGGTCCCTTTTTCAGATTCTAAATCACCTAAGCAGAAGGAAAAATAAATGCAGTAAGACTTCCCAGTCTCAGTGAGAAAATATATGTAGGTAGTTTGAGTCCCAATAGTAAAAATAATCACATAGAGTATCTTGCAGTAATCCATCTGATTTTGAATTAACTGCTCAAAAAGCAGTTTATTTTTAAAATATATTTTTAGTTTGCTTGAGAGTTGACTATATAAGTCCCATCTATCAATTCCTGCAGTTTGGGTATTATAATATGAATAATATATGCCTTTGTCATGTGAATAAGATAACAGCCTTCACTCCTCAGTGCTCTACATTTCTTGCTCCAAATGTGACACAAAAGACAATTTTCCTCAAGTAGCTGAAAAGGAATTTGGAATAAATGAATTATGAATATTTCAAGGGAGATAGACACTAATTTTTTTAGGAAAAAAAAAGAATACTAAGCAAAATATCAAGAATTATTTATTAACTTTAGTCAGGCACTCATAAGGGCCTAAAGATTTCGCTGAAGAGTGGTGTCTATCCTGAAAAAATACGCTTGAATACCTGCCTGCACTTAACACCTTTTTAAGTTACCACTTTAAAAGTTTCTTAAGTCCTTTCGAGCCTTTTTCAATTGCCTTTTCAAGCAGCGTGGCCCTAGACCACCTGCAGGTGTGAATTCAGATGGATTCAATTCTGGTCACTTTGTCTTATTTTCAAAATTTTTTGCTCTATTTTATTTATTCTGGAGGCTCTGGCAACCTTTTCCAAAGCATCAGGAAACTGCATCTGTTTAAAACAGGTTCCAAGGCTGGGCAGAACACAGATGTCATCCTATGCAGCAGCTCCTGAGCTCTCGTTTGGCAGAGCCGCGATGTGTATTTCTGAAACAATTCAAGCAATATATTTAAATATCTGGTTCTCTGTCCATCAAGCAGCATTATGGATCTGTCTGAACTCTAACTAAAGTACATACAGTCTTGGCAGCCTAAATAATCATGAAAAATTATGAACTGACAAGAACCACTGTTAAGTGATCATTTGGCCCACAACATATGACTGAAACCTCTGTATATATATTTTTGGCCTGTGGCCTCCCTCCCCATTTTTAATTTACGTTCCTAAAAAAAGTAAAACAAAATCTTAGCTTTCCCATTTTTCACTACCCCAGAAAAAAAGGAACTGGAGCTTTATTGTGACAAAGAGTCAGGAAGTAGCCCAGTACATATTTGTTGGAACCAAGAACTGTTTATTTTTCCTATTTCTTTTTTTCCAGGTTTTTAACACTTGGGCACACACAGTTATTTGGATTGTCACAACAACTGTTTAAGACATGTCTCTGTTTGATGTACAGTGAAAGAGTCATAGAAAAAGACAGGAGTTAAAGAGCCAGACAATTACAGGCAAAATTACAAGGGGTCATGGTGGCAGGGAGAGGGAAAAGAAGAAAACAAGACTCCACAGAGCAACAAATTCAAGAAAGCACTGAAAACATTAGAATTCTAAAAATTTTCAAAAGGAAGTACTTGGATTTATGTTTTAAAATGTGTATATATCTTAATTTTTCAAGACTAAAAAGAGTAAAAAAGAGGATTTTCAAAGAGAAATGTTTCTCTGGTACCCAAAATGATTTCCAAAACTATTTTTCTTTTCCTGTGCCTGAGAAAAACACAATTTAGGAGAACTGAGCAAAGTTTTCTTGCTGTCTTCTCCTCCAATAAAATCAGCAATCTAATAAAATAATTTATTCCCACAGATGTAATCAGTAACTCTATGGACCTGCAACAGCACTTTCCAAAAACCTTGGGAGCAAGCTCTGGGCTGGTGGTCACAGTGAGAAAGCAGCCCTACAGTTTAACAGCAATGGACTTGAGCTTTTACTCTGCTATGGGACAGAAAATATCCTTATGTCAGATACTTTAATGGCTTGACCTTTAAAAACCACGAGGAACCCGAAGAAATGCCCCACATGGATAATGGTTACCGATATTCCCCAAGGCCCAGGGACATCGTACGGAAGGAAACAAAGCCATATCCCTGCCTCTCCCGTTACCCTTGTTAGAAACGGAAAGTCACAAGCACTAAAGCAGATGATAACATTTGCTTTAAAGGAAATGTTAATTGAAATTGGCATACTGCTGCTCACAGCTAGGAATGGGACCCCAAGAGATCAGCAGAAAGAAAAGAGGGAAAAAAAAAAAAGGGTGAGTTTTGCCAGATGAGCACTGACTCCCAGCCAGTGATGGGGAGGGCTTCATGTCTGATAATCCATTTTTAACTACAGCAAGATTAACTTTGACCTGAATAAAAAGCCATTTCTAAAGTGCAAGAAGCCTATTATCTGCTCTTTTAAGCATGTGAGTTGGCGGTAAAGAAAACAGTCACACAAGATCTACCTTTTCTTAATTATTTCTTTAAACAGATACTGGGACCTGAAAATCTCAAAATAAGAAATAAAAATATTCATTTTAATGCATGTCATGTAATGTTTATCACTTAATCACGGCAAAGTGCTGTCAGGTTTAATTACAGTCTTCAGTGGCCCAGAAAGATGAATAAGTCATGAATCTTAACACCCAAACCATGAAAGTTAGCTCTCTCCTCCCCTCCCAGTGCGTCCTGCATCCCTTAGAAAAACCAACATATCTTAACACCCATTTCTAAGCAGAACAACAAAGTAAAGCAAATAAAGTCTTTGTTAAAAGCTGGTTTTATAGCAGGGACCAAAGTTTACTTATGGGCAAGAAATAACCTAAATCAGCCTCACTCTGCATTAGTTACCGCTTAGTAAAGCAGGAGCCATCCAGGGCTGCAGCTGCTGGACAGCACTTGGGAACAAAACATCCAGGTATCAGTTACTGCAGTGACTGAGCAGAGAGACAGAACAACCTCAGAAAGCTCACTGCAGCAGCCTGTCAAGCCCAGGACTTGATTGCCTACCATCAGGAACTGTGGCACTTTTCCCAGGCATAAAACTCCAGGGACAAGACCTCTTCAAAGTTTTTTTCCCCTGCTCTGCTCCACCGCACAGGCATCCTGCTGGCAAGAATAACCACTAAGCCTTAAGCTGCTCATTTCCCCAGGAGCTTGTTTATTCATGAGCACCTAGATGTTTATCTAAGTGTTCAGTGTAACCTAAGATGTACCAACACCTGAATGTTTTGAGGAATGGCACTTAAGAACCTGACCAATGAAACATCTTTCACTGACTTTGGAAGTAAGTCCAATTCCAGTCAGAGGTATGAAACACTATTCAAGATACCCAACAACTGTTCTCTGATATTTTGAGGGACACGGTAATAATTTTTCCTTGTTACAACTTGGAGAATAGAATATAACTGAGAATAGAATACAACTTGCTGGCCTTTGGGAATGACCTGCTGGGCATCCGTTATAGGAGATAGGTCTCTGTGCCCAGTTTTCCAAATGGATTTATTCATATCTCCGGTCACGAGAAAAATCAATACAACTACAAATTGAAGATTGTGTCAAAGTCACAGCCCCATGGCAGCCACTCTTGGTAGGGTTAGATCCCTCGCTGATGGAGGTGGCCTTGGCAGCTGGACAATTCACTTCCTTTGTGCCGCAGGGTCACCCCTTCCCCAATCACTGCAGTGTTTTACTGCTTCCAGATGCCAATACAGCAGGAATGAGTCTGATGCAAAATTCACATTGTTCAGCAGGATGCCTTCGCTGTTTTTTCAAACTGTCTACCGGTGAGACTTCCCTGACTTTCGTTCTCTCCTTTGCCCTTCTGCACCATCTGAGCGGAAATGCAAAGCACTGCTCTCTGTCCCTTCTGCCCTCTCCGCTCTCATTGCGTCTATTCCTATCCTTAGATTACATCTCGTCTCAATGGTTGTGTGTGTGTCTGAAAACCCACTTCCCTTACTGCAATAAAAAAAGCCTCCTTACAACAATTGGCATCCCCTAGGCCTTTCCAATGAGCTCCAGTAACCACCAATGAAAATGTAAATAAACATCCCACCCCAAAAAAACATACGTAAGAATACTGAGGACCTAAGACAGTTAAAGTCTTGCAAATACAGAAAAACAAGAAGTTTTTTCATTGATAACATCGAAAATAGTTAAATTAATTCCTCTGAACATCAATATACAATTTTTTCCTTCTTATTCATTACATTCAAGTTGATTATTAGTTGCAACACCCATTGTTTGAAGAAGAGATAGGACATAATTTGCTGCAGCTCTTTTCTGACGTGAATGGGCTGTTGCATTTCAGATGTGAATACTCAGTATTGTCTCTTTTCACAGTTTTTGATTCAGCAGCCAAATGATGCTTTTAAGGAAAAGGAAAGCCTAAGACCCATACAGAAAAAAAAAATGGATGCATTAGAGCTATGGAAATAATTTATTCACAGCCCAGTGTGCAAGAGCCACTCTCAGCCAGACGCATGCGACAAAACTCTTTAGGAAATCAGCCTCTATAATAGAACATATTTGGAAAGGTAAAGCTGATAACCTATCTGAAGTACATTCAATGGGCTTCTTCCTCTAAGCTTTTATAATTACAGCATTAAATTCTCTGCTTTTTAATGCATTAGACACACTGAGGACAGAAGACATTCATTTAATCAACTTCATATAGGAAGAAAAAAGTGAGGTCTTCACAAAAGAACTCAAGAGCGGAATTATATTCTACATACCTGCACTGAGCTTCTTTCTGAGAAACGGGAAGAAGAGGGAGAAACATTTGTAATGGAAAGGAGGATCACCTTTTTGTTGACTGATACTTTCAAATACCACTTTTGACTTGTGTTTTAGGTTGATGAATATTAAATACTGGTACGTAGAGAAATTGAAGTAGTTGATAGAAAAAACTTGGCCCATCATATTCAAAGCTGCGTGCCTGGGAATCTAAGCTTTAATACAGGCACATACACGGAAATTCATCCCAGAGCAAGAATTAAGAGGCTCCTGATACAGAATAATTAGAACCTTGGGGAGGGAACAGGTTGAGAATTCAAAAATATGAGTTTACATACACTTTACACCTGTTTGAAAGGTAAGAGTTTTCTATTAATCAGTCTAAGATGGTGGAAACTCTGTATTTTACACCTGCAATGCTTTTTATCAATGCCTTACCACCAACCTCCATTTTCCTTTTTTATACAGCTCTGAGGGGAAACAGCAGATTCTCTGGAGTTCAGAAACAATTCATCCACAGAATACAGTGTATGATTCTGAGTACCTTGTTGAAAGACTGAAGTTATCACGGCTCTGATCACCTTCTAGTGTCAGGGGGAAAAAAAAAAAGGAGTACCCTTGCAGAGGTCAGAGCAAATGTCACGTGTGTGCATTTCAAAAACTCCGTTGCAAAGTTGTGTTCTGAAATAAGGGGTTAATGGAGCAATGTTTCCCTTCTGGTTCTGGCACTTTCATTATGCCTACAATTATTATAGTGCCATCTTCTAATAGGAATTTCATCATGTATTCAAACTGGTGAGCAGAGTCATTGAGCAGCCACAACAAATTGAGCTCAGCAGGCTTTATTTCAAGAACTACAATGGTGTCAAGTGGTCAGTCCCTCATTTTTAATTTCTGGTTATATGAGATGCAAATGCATGATCTCTCATTCTAACAGCCAGCCATGGCAAATAGTTACAATTACATTCTAACATACTCTTAAATATGGGCAAACAGTATTATCAAGCTGAGGATGGGGCAGTTCAGATCACAAAGAAAAGATTTATTGTATTATGGAAATTTTTAATTTATTTTTCCCTTCATTGACCACAGTCACGTCTTCCTAATACAAAAAGTAAATACCGGAATTTGTACCTTGAGCCAATGTAAAGAAGTTCAATAATTCCATGAATTACTTTTCTTTTCTCCTTTCTACCAACATCTGCAAGCTTGAAAAGATAATGAATTAATCATTCAGTGCTTCAGTCAACATCAGCTGTTCCAAGGACCTTCTTCAGCGACGGTAAAATCTTTCTTTTTTTTTTTTTTTAACTCCTTTAACTGTTAACTATTTTAATTTGGCACTACCAAACAACTTTTTCTGACATATCAGATCTTTGAAGTCCAATCTACTGTTTAAACAGCAAAAATGAAGCTGACATTCTTTCCTCTACTTAAATGGAAAAAAACCAATCAAATGAAGCTCCTGCTTCAAATGTTGATAGAAAAAAATGCTGAAATTTGCTGTAAAGGAGTTCATAACATGCAAGCTTAACACTTGCTGGCCAGGTCAGTAAAATCTTTAATTATGATACATGTCCTAAGAAAATTATGCCCAAAACAAGAGACTGACCTGTGAACAAACCAAATTCATTTAAATGAATAATCATGAATACGATCAGGAATTTTATTCCTTCTGTGCTGCACATCCATATATGCCTGAAATGCATCCTGCCCATGCAGTATGCCATTCCTTAAGCCCTGATGAGCTGTAAACACTTGTTTCTGCTGCCAATGTGCCAAGCTACTGACCCACGGCACCTTATGGTTGTTCTGATTTGGATAGAATATCTTGAGGAAGATGCTCACTTCAAATGCCAGATCCCTTCTGCTGTTTGCACACGGGAAGCTCTTCCGTGACATGAATTAGGGTGATTTGATGTTTGTAAAACCTAGTGGAATGCAACGGGAAAAGGTCACCTGGTTTCATACTGGGACACTGTAGAAAGGCAGCAGTGGTTAATCCTCAGCCAGAGGCATCTATGTCACAGATCTGCAGCCTTATTTACACTTACTGTCACAGCAGAGTTTGCTTAAATTAGAAGGTCACACATCACTGGATAAAAGAAAATATGTCACTTTGTGAGTTTTTAATTTCCTCTGTAGTGGTTGAATTCTGAACTAATTTGAAAGAATCCTCTCAGAATGTAATAGCAAACAAATTACAACAGAATCTGCTTGTCTCTGCCTAAGTTTCTATCTTTTCCATTCATTGGCCAGTCCTCAAAATCCAGGCTCTTCTTTCATAGTGTTCAAGTGAACTCCAAAATGTTCACTGAACAACATCTAATTATTCTCTTTCCTTGTGCCAGTGTGCACAAGACAGTTTTTACAGCAGAGATCTTTGGTCTTCTCCCCATATTACACTAAAGATAAGCATTGCTGTTTGGGAGTCAGTCACCCCACATTTGCTCACTCACAGTGTATCTTCAACAAATACCTCAGTGAAGAAACAGACATTTCTCTATCCTTTGCACCACCCCAGCCTGGCAAAGGTCCACCCATCTCACCTTCTTGCTGCTGCCAGGGCCCTGCAGAAGTGCTGGGTAACACTGCTAATTCCTGCAACAGCCACACAAAACTGAATCCTGACTTTATTCTCAATAAATTACAAGTGATGGAAAGAAGTTCAATAGGTTGCCCAGGGGAAACAGAATATTTATTTCAACAATGCTCCAATTTCCAAACAGTCCTAACTGAGCTGTTGTGAGCACAGTGAGATTACAGTGCTTTTCATTGCTATTCCAGCAGATGGTGAGGACTTGTAAAAGCTGAATGCACTGCCACTCTGCTGTTCTAACAAATTAAAACTGAAGTCTTGAAAAGTTAATTCCATCAACAGCAATAACAGAAATGTGAAGTTTAGACCCTTGATATGCATGCATATATATCATTTTATAGGCACTTATGCCATCTTCTGAGAAACTCAGATCATTTTTCCGCAGAGATTTTGGATTTTATCTTTATACATATTCTAGATAACCAGTCATAGTTCATTTATTATTTCAATATACAGTCATTATAACTGCAAATGTCTTCAAGTTGTGACAAGGCACTTGAAAGCTCCAGAAAAGGCTTCCAACAAAAACATGAAATGGATTGTGAACAGCCAGTTAAGTGTGATAGCCAGCCTTGTGCATGAGAGAGCTGTCTTTGGATGTATTACATCATTACAGTGCTTTCCAGAATAATTTTCCTAGGAATAAGAGAAGATTCCGCTTCCTGTCCCAAATCCACAAAACATCAAAGGACAACAATGCTAAGTGACATTTCTTACTGTCTTAAAACCATAACCAGGTTACCTACAGCCATTATTCCTGAAGTAGCTGCTCTATGGCTGGAAGCATTACAATATGCTCACTGACTAACTCAGGATGATTTCTGACCAATTCATAGCCTACAGCTATTTTTCTTACAATTACAGTATCTCCTACAATGTCTACACATCATACACTATCATGTGATGTTTTGCTGTCAGCACGGACACTTCTGCTGAAACAAACTATGATTATTCCCCATTTTACAGATAAAGCAGAAAGATGATGAATCTGGTTTCGAGGGGTTTTTTTATTCTTGTTTTGGTTTTTTAAAGGCATTTGGATGCCTGCCTGCTCCACAAAACAATGGCAAGTGCTTCATTAAATGCTCTGAATCAAGGCAGATGTTCTTTAACAAAGATGCTTTTGGAAACAGACTTTATGCCTCAGAGCACTAAGCAGATCCATATTTGAAATGTGGGCTGTGGGAGTACCAGAAGGTCACCCAAGAAGTTCCCAGCAGCACAGGGAAGTGAACCATAGCTTCAGCAGTCTGCACTCGATCAGCTGAGACAGACTCTTTCCTTGTGTAATCCCCACCCACTAAATTCTGTGTCCCTCCTTTCCCTTTATCTGCTCTCCTCTCTTACCCATTCCTGCTCCAAAACTGCCCAGTACACCTTCACATATGCCCTTGTTAAACCTTTTAACAAAATACACGTGAACAAATCCTCATTTAAGTGCTTTTCATAGCTTTTCCCTCAACATTTGTCTTTCTGTAGCCCAAAAGTGCCATGGAACTTGTTCAGCATTCCCTTGTGTTTGTACAACACCTGAAAAACATCTCACTGATCCACTCTGGGGTTCCTTTGGTTACTATGGAGATAACAGCAAAAGGATTTAGGATGAACAAGTCTAATGAGAAAAATACACAGCTATAAAAATTACATCATACTGCCTAGACCCTTTGAACTCAATGCAATAAACTGATTGGGGTTATGTTTCTTCATTGGCTTATTTAATGAGGAAGGAAATCAAAATTTTTCTCCCTGATGCACATGACAACACTCTATTGAACATCCAAGCTGAAATGTTACTGAGGTAGAAAACAAGGATATGAAAGAAGCTTCAATATTGCTTATATAGTGAGGGAAGTTTACCAAGATTTAGAGAGAAGTGGCCTGGAAGCCTGCTGAGGTGTGCTATGAAACCATACAAATATCCAATTAGCACATTAAAAAATGTCAAATTAGATTGATGCTACTATTTGGGCCTGATTGAAAAACCTGCATGGATTCACCAGTCTTTCTGGCTTGTAAATATCTCTCCCTGTCAGATACATTAACCCACTGCCCCAAGAATTTCTTCAGCTGCTGCTCCTGAATTGTTCTGCATTTCCTCCTTCTGTTGCAGTTCTGAAACTTTGCTCTTACACTGCCTGGCAGAATTTATCCCAGACATTTAACACTGCAAAGCAATACTGCACAGAATTTTACTGATTCACAGAATATTCTGAGTTGCAAGGGCCCCACTAAGATCATCAAAGTTCATCTCCTGGCCCCGCACAGGACAGCCCCAAGATCCCTCCATGTGCCTCAGATGCACTAGTTTAGGGAGGGGAACTGATAATAAGCATCATCCTAAAGTTTCAAATGAAACTTTAGGCAAAACTTTAGGCAAATTTATCCCTAATAACTTCCTTTTAAATACTTTATAACATGAAAAAAAGATTTTCAATGGAAACCATATGTCCATTTAATTCGGAAAAGTCAAAATATCTCGACTAAACCTTCTCACTTCTATTTTTAATACCAGTTACTCTGTATTTTTTTATTCAAGTTAAGACCTGTAATCTGCTCTCAATAACACTCTGTGTATACAGGGCACAAGATAATGGGGAAATACACAAAAGTTTCATCATTATAAACAGAAACAAACCTCAAAAGATTTCAAAAGGCAAAAAGAGCATGACTGCTATTGGAGTTATACATCCGTTCATTCACAAAATCGTGTCTCTATTTTCTGCGTGCACAAAATAAATATACAGCTCACTGACTCCACAAAATCAACACCCCTATCTCAGTAACTATTTTAGGGGGTTTTTTTCTTCTTTCTCAAAACAGGCACATCTAGACCATATCTGAATTTTCTAGCTCAGATCCGTTGGCAGCCTTCATATTATGTATTCAGAAGGGAGATTATCCCCAAAGGAATATAAGGGCAGGGCTGCTCCTTGCTGAAAACATTCCAAGCTTTTTCAATAACTTTGCTACAAACTTTTCTTGCACAGCTTAGGAATCAACTAAACAGTTCTGTGTGCACTTGTAAAGCGTGATGCAGCCACCCACGGGGCACGGCTATTTGTTCCTTACTGCTGCTAGTAAAACACGGGCACTCAGATCCCACAGAGAGATTCCAACATCAGAGCCACAAGAGAATGAAGGAATCACAAAAACTTAGCAGTTGGACTTTTGCCTGTCCTCCTCCATTTTTCCTGTATTGTTAGGTAAGGGAATTAAAATGTTAACAGTAAGCATCTACAATAATAGAACCTTTGCCTTGAAGATTGTCACCCCTTTGCTGGTGCTGTGTGTTACTTGGCTTTTATTCCTGGACAGATCTGCAGGAGAGCTCCCTAAGCCCAGGAATATAACAGAAGTGAGGACCTCTGAACAGCATCCTGCTGCTTCTCAGCACTCCACAGCCCAAAGAGTTCCCTCCCTCTGCACAGACCAACCCTCCCTCACACACGTGCTTCCCTCAGAATCTCCAGGGCTTTTCTGTCAGCAGTTTAGGTAAATAAAAGTGTTCCACGCAGATGACAAGATTTCCAAAAATGAAGCACTGTACTAGAAAATCAATGTTTCAAAGGTAAACCCAGCACACCTGTGCCTGGACCAGACTCCCATAAAAAAATCACAACATAGGTCTGTGTGCAGAAGCAGCTACTGACAGCTGCACTTGCTGGTGGATATGGTATAATTTCAGTATCTATTTCACAAATACCCACGAAAGTATTTTGAATACAAATATAAATAAGGTGCAAATTAGTGGTTTCACAGCTCTTTCCCCTTTACTTTCCTCCCACAGTCTGCTACAATAAAACCTCACTTCCCAGTTAAATATAAGCAAGGTCTCTACTTGATCTATGTTCAAGCCTATCACCTCTCAAAATCATTTAAAATACTGATTATTTAAATGTTTCTGACACCTCTGAAGCATGACATCCACATGTTAATACCAATTTTAAGCTAGAGAAAATAATTGGAAATTCCAAAATATTTTTAAAAGGCCAATCAACGGCCAGTTCAAAATCTGTAGAGTTAAAGGTATCACACATAGCAGGTCCTTCTTGAAAAATCTTATCTCAGCAATATGAACTTCAGACAGCACCACTGTAGCAAATCTTATTTGTTTTACAAAAGGAGAGGTGTAGCTTGGAAACCATTGGTATGGTTTGGGAAGAAAACAACAGTTTCCAAAGGGGTAGGGGGAAAACTCTTTCCCTCTTAAGTATGGTGCTAAAACAAACATCTATGGAGGTAATATAAAATATACAGGTCCAGTCCAGAGTCCTGACTCCCACAGAGCCTTTGTGTTTGAAAACACTGACCCCTAGTCCCACACTTTAGCTTCCTTAAGATATATTTGCCCTAAAGAGTAGGGCTCATTGACTCAATATTCAAGTCAGAAGACTCACATGGGACAGACAACACTGTAAGGAAATCCATCCTTATCTCAGGACTGAAGAAACATCACCTGCAGCTCCCACTGCTGCTGACACAGTGTGTATAGATCATTCTAAGGATGGACTCCTGTGGAGACCATGCACACCACATCCTTATCCTGAAGGCATTGCATGTGTTTTTTTATAAATGCTGGTAAGTTTTAAAGAAAAAACCCAACAAACTACTTTGCTTTTAAAATGAAAAAGACTGGCTTTCAGTCCCAAGCTCCTAAATTAATAGTATTTAAGTATTTAATCTGAACGCTGAAGAGATTAATCCCTATCATTTGCTTATACACAGTAATCACATGCACGATATCGGATCTATTTACAGCACTGTTGCATCTCTTACTAGGATTAAAAGAATTATTAGGGGAAAAAGTCCAACTTGCAGCTGAGCTTGAGCTGATTTGTGCTGCAGACGCTCCTCAGCCATCAGACAACCTTTGGAATGTCAGAACTGCAGAGGATGGAGGACAACACTGAAGGCCACTGACACCACTGTCTCGACCCCGAGATGCTGTAGAGGCTTTGTGTGTTTTGGTTTACATGCACTAGGAGAAGTGCAGCAGCCACAGAACATTTGCCTGTTTTCCTTTGTTTTCCTTTCTTCTCTTGCTCAACATTTGTTTTCTCCATCATCTGATGTCCTTACCAGAAAGAAGAAGAGTTAAACATTTACACCAGCACAGGCAGACACAGCGAATCCCTTTAACAATTCCCCTAGGAACTCCATCTGTCTGATTGAGTTTTCAAGGAACCACAAAACAAATATACTTTTTCCTATGAATATTGATGACACTAGTTCCACATTCAAACTATTTCCCCTCAGTTTCAAACCCAATCCCTGCATAAACAAATTCAATTTGCTGTGCTGTTTTATTCCACTGGCTTTACCAATGGAGCTAAGCAGAACTGTCATCAATGTTGAGTGATTGTTGGATATTATTTATCTGATACAAACTGAGCACTGAATGAATTGGCAAATTAATCAGCAAATTATATTATTACCTGGAATAGATTTAAGCTACTCCATGTCAAACTATAGCTTTTTTTTATACAACTTTGATCACTGGATAAATGTACACAGGCTACAAAAGTACAATGCATTAGGAATGATCTTTATAGAAATAAGAATACTAAGCAATAGGAACAAGGTAGATGCTGGAGACATTGTTCACATTTCATATTAAAAGCCAGAAATTGTTATGAAATTCAGCTGAAACGTGCTATAACAGGGAGGAAAAGGTGATCATCAATAAATTTCATTTTTTGGATTACTCTGGTATTGACATTTTGTAAAATTAGAAATCGTGAGACTGTTGCCTTCTCCAAGTTTGCCTAGGAGTAAGATCTTTTAATAGCATACTGGGAGGAGGGAAACAGCTGGAGGTGCACAGTGAGTAAAGCATTTTCTCATAGAAGTTTTAAAATATTCTATGCAAATTCTTCCCCTCTTCTCACACGAGCTTCAAGGACATGCAGCCCCACTTGTCAGGGCAATGCCCACGATAGAGGGCACAGAAGGACTGATATCCTGAATTATTGCTAGGAACCACATAGTACTCATAGAAGACAGTACTCTTCCTTCTCCAAACACTGACTGCAGGAGCTGACCATCATAGTCCACAATTAAAATTGTAACTCCCTGTCACTATTGCAAAACAATACTCCAGCTCCCATAGTTAAACTTCTTTACTACTTGATTGCTTCCTAGCCAGCCAGACACAAAGCACAGTTCACTCCATTTTTGACCTCTTAGCCAAAGCACTTGATAGGGTTCCTAATTGCTCATGTATTAAATACCTTTCATGCCTGTTTCTAACAGGAGGATATCCAAGAAAACATTGCTATCCACACAGAAGAATCCATTATTCAAACTCATACTCTGAATAGTTTCCTGCCCTCTAGCTAATTTCCTTATTTGCACCATTCTGTATTTGAGACGTTTCCAGTATCCAAATGTTGCATTTCAACAACCTATTCCCAAGAAGAATCATCATAACTGATAATAAGTAACTCTGAACAGCAGATTTCTGAGGCAAACACATGATTTACAATTTAGTTTTAAAAAGACCTCTTAAATTTAACATTCAAACTACTGTCAAACCTTCTTGTAAGTCAACACATTCTAACTGGGACAGCTGGAGTTTTATGTGAAAACGGCTGATAACCAAACATACCAAGGCATTCCTTTAATTCGAGGCAGGATCATTCATCCAGTTCTGAGGTGACTAGTTTGTGCCCACACATCAGCCTCGTCACCAGCTGCTCTCCCCATACAGGACTCCACCACAAATACAGGTGGTTTCACTTGAATCACACTGTTGCTCCAGTGAGCAAAACTGAATCAATGTCCTCACAAGTAAAACTGACCAGGTAACACTAATAGCATCATTCCATATTTTATCTTTACACACGTACCCTGATAGGGCACTGAATTTGCACCTCCTCTCATCCCATGGAATAACTGCACAAATGTCTCCATCCACAAACATTACATTTGGAGCTTTTTATTTCCCCTTTTCACATGATAAATAGGTTCATATATCACAATTAACTCTTTCATTCTTCTTGTACATAATATACACCATATTTATACCCATCAGCTTTGCTTAGATGACTGTACAACTATAGCATATATTTCTATATATTCTTTAACATACACATACAGGACAAATTGAACTGCCCTGAATTAGGACTTTTCTGTATATTATTCTGATGATATTCACTTATGAGTGAACTGTGGTCCTATTTAAATACTTGATCAAAGAAAAGGATAACTTTTAAAAATTAATATTGACCTAGAGAGGCTAAAGTCAACACATTGCACATGGGCCCTTCTTTTAGGACAAACTAATCACAAAAAGAGTTTTCACCCCTAAATTGAAGAACACTGCAGGAAATTAGCTGTAAAAGAGACAGGAGGCTTTTTGGCACAGCTGAAAGCTTATGAAATATAAATTACAGAAGAAACATTTTTAATAGACACGCTTAATGTTTTTATTGGTGAGTGTGCTGAAGTGGCTGCCAATTCAACTTTGCATTCAAATTGTCAAACATAATTGCTTGTATGTGTGACATAATAAAAATCTTCATTGTAAAAGTCTTAAGAATGCTAAGTAACATAACACTGGCTTTTACAGCATTAAAAAGAAATAATAGACTTGTGTCCAGTTATCATATTTGGAGAAATGTAGAAAACCCATTAGATTCCATCAAAGACAGACAAACTGTTAAATGTGTTTTGCCACTTTGATCTGCACAAAAGACAGAAATCATTCCTCAGGAACATTTTCAATTTAAACTTGTCTCCTTAAAATATGCTTTTCAAAGTGTGCATTAAAATAAAAGCTATATTCAAATGCAAACACTCAACTTTAATTTCTCCATGTTGATAATTGTATTAATCGGGTAGCTATCTGTGCATTTGTGATATTGTTGTGACCTCTTCAGCTGAAAGCAACTTCTAATAGGCACTCTGAAAATTCAAGAGTCATTGACTTGAGTGCAAGAATGTTCTATTTACAAAGAAACGTGTTCAGCTGGTAAACAGGAAAAAAAGAACAAGATAATCCAAAAGATGAAGCAATTGGATCAATTGAGGCACAATATGAAAATGGAGTAGCAAAAACAATTTAAATGGTTCTCCTTCTGCCACAACTAGTCTAACAAGAAAGTTTAACTTCTTTCCTTAAGGAGAGAGCAGTCCCTCCAAACACTTCCAGTCCAAGCCCAGCACATCTGGAAGCTCAGCAAGGGCACAGTCTATTTCCAAGGGGAAAATTAGGCAAAAACAAAACTAAAAACCTCCCATAAGTATACTGGGAAAAAACCTCTGAAAGGTAATGTCAATGTCTATGGAAAACAACTAAAGGAAGAACAGATTAGGAAGTGAAAAGTTTATGACGGAGATTCGAGCTTATCAAATATAAGCTTTACCCAGGCAAGGTCCCCTTTGACAACCCCAGGGAAAGGGAGCATAACAAAACTTCTGTAGCAAGACATGAATGATACCCTCTCTCTCTTACTTAGCCCCAAACTAGAAAACAACACAAAGAACAATAGGTAAAAATAAAATTTTTAAAAAAATAAATAAATAAAAAAGAGAGAAACTTGCATTTTAACTGAAAGAAAAAGCTGCTAAAGAGGCAGCCAGCAGGAAAAGTACAGCCTCATACTTCATCATGCTTTGAAAATACAGCCTTATTTAAGTATTTAATTTATGCAGAGTAAGAATTCCGTATTAACTCTTCAGAAAATAAATCTTGAATGTCAGCCTTGATGTCTTCAAAGCAGTACAGAGAATAATCCATTCCTCATAAAAATAAATAATGTCCTCATAGCACACATCATTTTGGAAAGGAATATTCTATCTGAAAGTGCCACACTCCAACTGTCCTCAACAGTTAGCCTTTGAAGGGAAAGAAAATACGAGATTCATACCACCCAAGATTTAATAATCTAACTTGGTTTACTCAGTATTCCTGATACTCAGGAATCAAATCCAGGAGGGTTACATCAGACTACCAGTATCAGTGCAAGAAGAACTCACTTCCATCTAGACTGACTTGACTCCTTTTCCTCTGCAGTAGTAAAGTCATTAAGAAATAAACAGGTAAATAAATGTTATAAAATCACATGGTCAGAGACAGAAGGCAATCCTCCTAATTAAGAAGAAATTAGGGAAAACAAAGCTATTATTCACTAAACCATGTCCACCTTCACGTGGCTTTTCTTTCAAATCCTGATCTGGTACCAACTCCCACATGGAAGCAAATTTGGAGACCTAAATTAAGGCAGAATTCAAGAACAGATGCAACAAGTAGTATGGCGGAGCAGTTGATTTTTATTATAAAAAGATACAAATAGAAATTACATGCTTATGAGAGTTGCCTTCCGGACACTACGTAGCTATCATCTGGCAGTAATTTACCTCAGGCTTCACAGTGATGAGTTTAAATGTCTGAGTTTTTACACTCAGAGTCTGAAGATCACTTCCTTATTACACAACTGTTAATGTTCCCCTTAATTTTCTGTAACAAAACATTCAGTTCGGAACTGTTGCCATTGCTATAAACCTGCATTCTGAGGACACACTAAGTGAGACACGGTTGCTCCAGTCTTGAGCCTGCAAATAGCACAGGTAGGACACACTGACAGCGATGAAAATCAGCAGCTCTAAGGAGCAGAGACACTCTGAGCCTGTTCTGCACTCAGGAGGCAGGATCCCCTCCAGACTGGCCCTAGAGCAGATGCCAACAGCAGGCCAATCCTTTGGGTGTGTAGAGACAACACATATATCCAGAGCCGTACCATCATCGGTTATGACTTGCTTACATGTACTACCATCATTCTTAGAAAGAGAACATCTTCACTTCCCCCTCTGTGCCAGCTATTATCATCAAATTCTAACAGCTTCTCTCCTCTCCTGTGTCTTCCTTGCATTGCTACTCCTTCCCCCCAAAGGGGAGGGAGAAAAAGAGAAGGAAACAATCAATACAAGATGTGGGTTTCAAGCAGGGTTTCACAGTGTCTCAGGGGTCAAACTGGACAGGGAAGAGCATGAAGCTTGAGGATGGGAGGATACATACAAATAGGGGATCACAGAAAAAGCCAAGATACCACACTCCACACTGGATAGACAGGTTGAACTTGAAACCTCTGCAGCTGTTTTCACCTACAATTCCACACCTTGAACACTTTTTAAAAATGCTTATAACAAAAACTCAAGGAAGCTACAAAACTCTCTCCTGATCCCTAATGCCTAAAAATCCAATGCAAAGCCTGGGCAGTGCCACCCCACCTCCCCCTCTCCACTGGTACACTTGGCCCATCGCTGTTCCCTCAATAGGAGAAATATTTACTTCCCTTAGTCTGCCTCACCCAGGAAAATCTCAAAATCCTGAGAGCTTCTCCATGCCAGTACTTCACCAACGTCACTTTATCCAGCTTCCTTTACACCCATAGAGCCAGTCCCCTCCTTAAGCTTTACAGTTTAAATATTTGCACAAACGTATTGTATTCTCTTAACACTCATAATTTCTATTCTCAACCTGTACCTGTTACGCTTTGCTCATTAACTGACCCTGGTGATTTTCATGTCCCAGTCCTGAATGAAACCTAAAAACGTTTATGAGGAAAAGAATTTTAAAGTTTTAGAGCATTGTTAAAGCCAATACATAATTGGCACAAATGCCAACTTCCTCAAAACTGGCTGCTTTAACCAACTCATCTTTTCATAATGCTTCTTTGCCCAAAACCTGACCAAGCTCAAGGAGGTTAGTTATTTAAATTCCAGCCCCTTGTCCACATACCAGAGGATTTTCCACCACAAAGCCGCAGAAAGGAGCAGCAGGAAAACCGATCCCACACACACCAGGATAAGATGTGAGAGTTATATAAGGTCTCAGGAAACCTCATGTTATTTCCTAGAACTGCTCCCTTCCCTGGGCTGGTTGCTCAGCTGACAGCAGGACAATGCCCTTGCCCTCAGCACCTGGCACAACAAGTTTCTCATAAGAACTCTAAGATTTCAAGACTATGTGAAATACTTCAGGTCCACACCTTTCCTTTGCTCAGCAGAGACAACAGTGCCTTCTAACTAATACATGAGACACTGCAAAATATCTAGTTATAAATGGCACAGTATGTATGTATGTCAATAAATCTATACTTCCATTACACTCAAAATAAACAAGGCAGTACTATACTGAAACGATTTCCCACTCTTTCAGTAAGAAAAAAAAATATTATGAACTTCCAATTTTGCATTAGGACAATATGACGACATTGCCATGAGTTACACATGTAGCTAACATGTTTTAAATGAAATAAACACTTGAAAAAGCAGAAAGAAAAATGATGGAGTTTACCCTAATGAATAGCTACGCAGTACTCATGGATGTGTGCAGAGAAGAGCTGGGGCACATCCTGCTGAAAGGTTTTAGGCCATTAGGAGAAAGTAAAGGAATGGCACTCTGTTCTCCAGCAGCCAGCTACAGACTTGGCAAGCACCCCCTTCATTATGGTGTTAAATAATGCTCTAGAGAACTGCAGAAGACACACAGAAAATCAAGATTTTAACTGGAACAGACAAAGAAATAATGAAAATTAACTCAGACACTTAGAAAGCAGAATTGAACAGACAGGGAAATGAAACGGAAAGAGGAAATCCAAAATTATCATGCAGGGCACCTTTGGATAACTAAGCATTTAAGTGCTATGCTGATGAACAGAAACTTAATTAATCTTTTCTGACAAGTGACTTGCAAGAAACAAAGTTGTGGCAATATTTCTGCTACTAAAGGAAACTTCCATAACTGTAGCAGCTGCAACTGAACCAATATGGTAAAACACACCAAGAACACAATAAAATTGCTTTAAGGAATTGCAAACATAAATCTCTCTCCTGCAACATTATTTTCTCCCCCAGTGCTAAGCTTTATGGGGCATACCATCAAACAGAGCATTGCTGCAGTGCCATTGACCCCAGCAGAGCTGATGTGGAACTACATCATGCCCTGCCCTCAATCTGGGTTTGTCTGTCCTTTTAAAGAAAATATTCACCTCCCTCATAATTCAGGTGCTGTTTCAAAATCAGAAAAGCAGAGAGTTTTCATTTCTTTTCAACCAGAAAAGATGACTACTAATATTTTGAAATTATTTTTCCTCCTTAAACATTGTCTTCCCTTAGGGTGGCATCTCTGAGATGGGGCTACGACAGCAGCAGGGGAGGGCAGGAGGAAACCTTGACACTGCCTCTCAATCTTCCTCCTCCATAAAACAGACCAGATGCTTTTAAAGCAAAACCTTCAGCCTGCTCTGAATGCCCAGGCTTCTCCTTGAACTTGCCACCAGTGGGAAGGAAGAATGGATGGCGTGGAAGGAAAAACAATGTGGCTCAGAGAGCAAGGCCAAAAACAGTTTCATGCCCTGTTTTCCTGTGACAAAGAAACAATCTGACTGAATACTGAAATACCGAAACAACAGGTTGACTCTACAATGAAGTCATTAAAAGGTGTCTTGCATTTAATTCTATGTCAAAGGCAAATTTCCTCTGCGCATAAAGAAAGCATGCTCCTCCTGAAAGCAGGAACTGGCCTCTCCCCTGTGCAACAAAGGGACACAAAATAAAAGGTTTCCTTCATGAGAACACACACAATCTGATCACAGCGACAGTGATTTACGCAAAAGCTTATTTGCTTTCTTGTTTCTCCCATTTCAAGAAAGTTTGTTTTCTTGCCTTAGAGCCAGTTGCTTGCCATCAGAGGAGACAGGGATCTGGAAGAGAAGGCAGAGCAGAGAGCCCTGCACAGAGGGAAGAGGAGCTGAGATGTTGTCAGAAATGGGCCCTTTTTCAGCTTTTTGAGACATTTGGGACCAGTGCAGAGGTAATTTCTCTTTTTTATTGGGCACAAACCCCAGTAATAAGAGCTTTTGCATACAACTGGGAGGAGGGAAGCTAGAGAAGAGTCAGCTTTGACTTTTTTTTTTTTAATGAAAGAAAAAAAAGAGAACAGATCTTAAGATTAAGACACAATCTAATAACCACGGCCCACAGAGACAGGAAACAACAGCTGCAGGCACCCATCCATTGCTGCTTTCTTGTGACATGAACATTTTAACTGCTTCATCAGAAATGGGGACTATAGATCTATCAACACACCATCTGCAAGTAGCAGGACATGGTGCCCATCTCAAGTGAGAAAAAAAATCAACCTCTTAATACACACCAAAAAAAAGTGCTTAAACAAAATACAGGTTTTCTTCCTTAAAAGTATGGATTTTTACTTTGTATAAAACAAAGTCAGCATTGTGGGCATTGTTTTAGGAGAAAACGAATTTAATTAGAACATTTTTTATTGAATTAAGTACAAGGCAGGGCAGTTCATTTAATTCAATAAATCCAACAATAAAGAGAGCTCCAAATATCAGATCTTTGTAACAACAGTATTTAGATTCACCCCTCACATTAGGAGCTGGAAGACAAATCAAATCACAGACTCAGAAACACTTGAGCAGGCTGAGTCCAGGAAACTGAGGGCAGTGGCACAAATACGCATTACACATTCTGCAAGGTTAGATTATGGTGAAGTAAGTTCCTCAAGTTATGTAAATAAATTATAGTAATGTTGTCTGACTGCTTGTATTAAGATTAACTCAGCAAGCATAAAATATGCAGGGGACTTAACACATCCACGTATCCCAATGCATTTTACAAACTCCAGGCCCAAGGAAGATGCTGCAGACCGAAAGCCCACAGAAGCAAGTCCAACATCCGGCTGCTCAGCAGTGGCAGGGCTCTTGGATGGCTCTGGAAAGCTCGTTTTTGAGGCTGAGCCCATCTGATCAACACTGCAGACAGTGCACTCCTGCAACACCAGAGAGGGGTGACACACTTAATTCTGCACAATTACTGAAAAGGCAGAAGCTTGAGAAGTGAAGCAGAGACTCCTCTGCCTCTTACACCATTGCAAACTGACCACCAAGTACGTTTCTATGCCACTGTCCAATCTGTGGAACAGACAAACCAGAGAACTTGTAGGTAACTCAGAGGAAAAGGAAATGGTTTTTCAAAATTCAAGATCTTCCTCTCCCCCCAGCTTGCCTTTTTTTTTCCCCCTTTTTAATCTTCTTTCACAATCAAAACCCCTAACACAGCCAACCAAAATTCCACCAGGAAATACAGCAGAGGATCACTCCTCCATAATTAACACTGATATTTCCATTTTTCTCTAACGTTATGAAGAGTTTCCTAACCCAAGGTACTCTTTAGGGGAAAACTGATACAATTTCATCAAAGCCACCATTAAAGAATTCATATTTTGTCCTGTTCTTCCTCTTCAGATGGGCTTGGTATCCAGCTCCTGGAAGGTCCATTCTCTGATCCTACTTTTACACACAAAAGCATGTATTTCTGTAGTAAAAACAAAGCCCTACACAGACACACATACCCACACTGCTACAGAAAAAGGAGAGCATTGCACTGAACCTTGGGCTTTTGAAGCTCAGCCTTAACTGTTTTACCACAAAAAAACCCAAAGCACAGGATTTTATTCTAGTGATTATGTATTTATAGTATTCAGTTTGTAGACCAAGTAAAAAAGGAAACACTTTCATTAAAGGAAGAGTAAGTATAAAAAAGGTTTGTTTGGAAACCTCAAAGTAACCCTAGCTATGGAACAGAAGAAAACTAAATATGTGGAGACACTAAAAACAGCCCTCTGTCCAAATCCATAAGCCATTCATGGCACAATATATTACCATTAGATTAAGACTGACTTTATCCATCTATCTCTTTGCAGGCGTGACTTGACTCCAGCAAGCAAAATTGTTCTGCTCTTGTTAGGTTTAATCTTACTTCTTAATCTTCATTTCAACTTTCATCTTAAATTTCCTGCTTTCAAGTATCAAGCCAAATTGATTTGATGCTTAATGCTTGACAAATAAATAATGAGTCTTTGAATTAGCCCACGTGTGATAAGGCAATGATCCCATTATTTCTAACATTCTTATAATCAGGCAATGATTAAATTATTTCTAATGTCCTCAACATGAATGCAAAAATACACTAAAAAGATCTTTAACAAAGCTCCCCACCATGTTTTTTTATTAAATGCTCTTAATTTGAGTATTTTATCACATGATTACACTAGCTGGGCCATAAGAGCTTATTTTAATGAGAATGGGAAGAGCTCAAACAGTGGGTGTTCTGCATATCTCTTTGACATCTTTACAACCATTTGCCATTTTGAGCATGATTAGCTGAATAGCAACTATTAGGAAGGCTGATTAATACTTTTTAAATATTCCAAATCTTGGATAGCACTCGGCTTACTTTCTTGGGTAACAGACTGAAACAAAGACTTCCACCATCTCCAGCATAACGTGGGCAACAAAGCCAAGACCTCACGCTCAGCTCACTGCCTGCACCACTGACATTCCTATTTACAGAGACCTGCACTCACATGTAGTATCCAAGGACTTATCTTAATTAATATCGTGTCCACATTAGAAATGTGAGCACAGTCCCAGTTAAAGAAATGGTGTAGGCAGTGTGGCTTCAATGGGCGCCTCCAGGACACTGCTATTGATAGCAGACACCTTTTAAAGTTGCTAGAGAATCAACATGAAATGCCATTTAAGGTCCTATTAAAAAAAAAAATTTTTAAAAAAATCCCCACATATTGAGCTTGCAGAACAAAGAAGCGCATTAAAAGCACTGATAAGGGTATTAAAAGGCAATATTTGATGTATGCCTATCTAGTACATTAATATTGAATCTGGCTGTGATACGAGTTGTACTAGTTAAAATTACATATTTCTTTTCCCTTGAATCAGAGGAGACAGTTACAGGAAAAATCAATATCTAAAGCTTACAAAGCCAAAAATCTTCTTTCAGCACTAAGATACCATGGTGATAAAGGCCATGAAATAAAGGTCAGAATATATAAAACAGACATTAGATGCAGAGAGACACATTTGTAACATGTACTGAGATTAGCAGTGCCTTACTCTTACAGAGGGTTACCCTAAGAGCTGCTGCTGCCAGCAGAACACACTCTCAGCCCACAGGGGTGCAGAACAGGCCAAAAGCAAGTAACTTGTCTGAACTGTGCACCATGATTGTGGGAAAAAGGTGGGGAAAACTGCACTGCTGGCACTAAAAACAAGCAAACACAATCTTCTGTTATTTGCCCTACTGTTCATCCTTAAGGCTAAAGTCACCCACACGAAAATATTCCAGAGGAATTCGGGCACGCCTCAAGTCTCTGTGGGTGGCAAAAGAAATGGCTGAAGGCTTCTTAGCTCAGCAGCAGTTTCTGAGTTACTGCAGCTTTTTGAAAACAGGTGAGGGACAGAACTCTTTGAAGAGGTGGAGAATGGAGGAAGAGATACAAAGCCAGAAAGCCACATCTTAATGTGCATTTCCATTGGCCATAGCTCATGGATATTGCTCAGTACTCAGATATCCACCCCAGAATTATCACCGTCTTACCACAGAAAACAATTACAGAGTAGCAAAACACATCACCCCTGGCTGTGGTAAGAAAGCAGAACTGCTCCTGAGCAAGAGCTGCACAGGCTGCCAACACTGTCCCAGCGAGCAGATGGGCTGCAGGACACTTCCAGGTACCTGTCTGGCTTCCACTGGTTCAGACAGCATCAAAAGGGAAGCAGCACAGACTGCGCCATTAGCAACTTCTTCCAACATAAATGTCCCTCTGGAGTACTGAAGGAATGCTAATGGGAATCAATCTTGGTTAAGTCATATATTCATCACACGACCAATTGTTACAAGGATGTGCACACACACTCATGCTGCTGGTCGTCTTACTTAGAAAAAAAAAAGTCAAGGCGGGAGTTATAAGGCAAATTTTAGGTGGAAGAAGCAGCCATAATCTCTTCCATTGTCCCACATTTTCCAGACTGAGCTAAACGAACATCATGCAAAGCCAGTCTCTTATGAGGTGATCTGTAATATTTTACAGAGACATGAAGAAACCATGGAGAGACCTGAAGGCACTGAGAAGATACCACGTGTCTGCAGTTGAGAAAACAAACTGCAGAGGAATTTCTTGTGCTCCAAATGTACTCAAAGTTTGGACTGTCACTGGCAGATAGGACTAATCCCTGACTTCTTCATGTTTGTGTGCACTAATACTTTTGTATTAAGATTAGAGGACAACCTTAAATGGATTTGCCTC